>CM067530.1:5440000-6005000 GCA_034509925.1 Hirudinaria manillensis | reverse complement strand
GCATATTTACTTGTTTATTTATAGCTATATTAATTATAATTACAAGTTTATTTATAACTATATAACACAGATTTATGATATCTTGCATAGTTAAATCGTATTACTGTACGTGTATAATTGTAAGGTTACAATTTTCGGTTCACATTTCTTACCTCCCTGGTTGAAATGTTCCAGCTACGTTAACTTTAATAATAAATTCATAAATATTTTTTAATAAATTTAATAAATTCAGTTAATAACGAACTTAAAAATGGTAAAAGGAAGTTAATAATACAGTTTATTAAATTACATGCGATTCGATAAATTTATAATGGTTTAATGAATTAAAAATGAATTAATAAATAAAAATGATTTAAAGAATTAAAATGAATTAATAAATAAAAATGATTTAAAGAATTTAAAATGAATTAATAAATAAAAATGATTTAAAGAATTAAAATGAATTAATAATTTAACAGTAAAAAAAAGCGAAATGATTGAGTGAGAAAGATGACAGATTATTTTGGCTTTTAAGAAGACAAATTATTCAATTTCCGACATTTGCAATGAGCTCGATCCTTCTTTTTCAAAATGTCGAGAAAATGATTCTTAAATTATTAAATTCTTAAATTCCTAAATTCTGAAATTATTAAATTTTTAAATTTTCGAATTATTAAATTATTGAATTAATAAATTTTTTGATTTATCAAAACCTTTAGAAAACATCGGCGCCAAACGTTTACAACTTCTTTGTTAAAGCATTTTGGTCGAAGTTTTGGACATTTTTCGATATTTGCAAGGATTCAAACACGTTCTAAGATTAAGTATAAAATATATTAATATAATAAATCAATAAATACAACATTTACGCTTAATGGTGAATCATTAAATATAAAGTATATTAATAAAAAAAATCAATCAAATGTAACAATGCAAGTGAATTAAATGTTAAATCCTAAAAGACATGCGCTCATAAAGTATTACGCTCCATAAACCATATACATTGGAATTATATTATCAACTCGTGAACAGAATGGAGAAGAAACTGAAGGAGCAGGAGGAAAGAATCGAACAATTGGAGGCAGCAGTTGCCAGGAAAGACGAAGAGATTCAGAGCCTGAGGAGCCAATTGGACAAGTACAGGAGCATCACGAAGATGCCCTGCAGTCCCGTCTTGAACTCCACGACAGCTCCTCGCAAGAACAGGGCTTGTGGCATCTCAGCCGAGCCTGGAAACATCAAAGTTTTAATCAAACTGTCCAACATCAAGAAGCACAAGAAGGATTCAAAGTACGTTTCGTGCCTTTAAAATAACTTACTTGCTTGGAATATTTTATTTCTCGTGTCTTTTTATTTTTATTTTACAGAATAATTTTTAATTCAAATTAATAGTAAAATGTATTTAAATGACTTTAAATGTTTAACTCCATTTTATTTATAAATTATGTTTATTTATTTATTAATTAATTAATTTATTTATTTTATTTATTTATTTATTTATTTATTTGTTTATTTATTCAATGATTTATATTTTTCAACTTGCACTGTAAATAAAGGCCTCCCATCTGGCGAACATTTTAAATATTTTCCGAGAGTTTTTCCAAGGCAACATTTAAATTTTCATCAGCTGCCAGAAAGAAATTAATTTGTAATAAGTGTGGATATTATGATAATTATTAATATTATTTAATATTTGTTTGTTGATATTATTTACTATTTTGTTTTCAATGCATCAATTGCTTACAATTCTCAAATAAACATGAAATAAATAAATAATTAATTAATTAATTAAATAAATAAAATATTTAAATACGTGTCAGACTGCTTCTCCAATCAATAGCACAAGGAAAATGCAATTGGAATGGCAAGAATTAGATTTTCTTAAAATCATTTCAGTTAATAATTCATTTTATGAATTAAATTCATTAAAAACACGTCACTGGTTAAGTCATCAATAACTTGCTTTTAAGCGCTTTGGCGGGAAAAATATATAAAGGAAAAATATTAAGTTTAACAACAGAAGATGTAATGCATATCTGATGATTTAATGTCAAAAACAAATATTTGACGACGATGACGACGATGGAGATCCTGGTTCTGTAATAAGCATTTAGTTTCAATAATGTTTCCTAAAATCCGTGGAATGTAAACTGATTTCCATCGAAATAGTTACAATAATTATTATTAATAATTTTCGCAATATTGGCCAATATTCACACAAAACCGAAGCAACTTTAAATCAATTGTTTTTTTTTTATCGGTTGAAACTTTGGTTGGTTTTAATTTCCGAACTGAAATGAGATACGAGAATATATACAATGAAATAAAATCTAATGGAAATTTAATTGATCCCTGAGGTGAGCAGCTCGACTAATGAATGATAATTCAATCAATCAATCAATCAATCAATCAATCAATCAATCAATCAATCAATCAATCAATCAATCAATCAATCAATCAATCAATCAATCAATCAATCAATCAATCAATCAATCAATCAATCAATCAATCAATCAATCAATCAATCAATCAATCAATCAATCAATCAATCAATCAATCAATCAATCAATCAATCAATCCAATCAATCAATCAATCAATCAATCAATCAATCAATCAATCAATCAATCCAATCAATCATTCAATCAGTCATTCAATCAACCAATCAATTAAACAATCAATCAATCAATCAATCAAATCAATCAATCAATCAATCAAATCAATCAATCAATCAATCAATCAATCAATCAATCAAATCAATCAAATAAATCAATCAATCAATCAAATCAATCAAAACAATCAATCAATAAATCAATCAATCAATCATCAATCAATCAATCAATCAATCAATCAATCAATCAATCAATCAATCATTCAATCAATCAATCATTCAATCAATCAATCAATCAATCAATCAATCAATCAATCAATCAATCAATCAATCAATCAATCAATCAATCAATCAATCAATCAATCAATCAATCAATCAATCAATCAACCAACCAATCAATCAATCAAACTTAATCAGCTTATGGATCGATCGATCAATCAATCATTCAATCGTTGCACGGCCTCACTTAATCATCGTTCCTCTCCTTCCTTCTTCAATTAGTGATAAACACAAATTGTGCTTCCACTGAGCGTCTGTCCCGTCCTATAAAAGGTCCGCAGAGAGGAGATTTTCTCTCCGAAAACCGATCAAAAAGCAGCGACCGTCGTCGGAGTTTGTCGACGGAAAACATGGCAACGGTGAGGGAAATGCAACTGATTTTGAAGGAAAAACTCGAAGAGACGAAGCAACTGGAAGCCACAATCGCCGAACTCGAGAGGAAGTTGATCGAAAGAGATTCGTTGATTGAAAAATTGTGTTTGGAGGTTGAAAAGTGCAGGGCTTCTTCCGTCAACCGCGAGGACAAAACTGCAGCCGAACGCGTCAAAAGAACGGCCATATCGGCTGAACCGGTTGATTCGAAGAGAATCAATTCGGTTGCCAAGTTCAGCAAATGTAACAAGTTGGTTTCACGTTGTTCTTGGATTTATTGTTAATTTGGAAAAATTAAGGAAGGAAATTGCCTGTGATTGTCTTGATGATGATGATGATGGCGATGGTGACGACGACGATGATGATGACGACGATGATGATGCCTTTGAGGTGCCTGACAAGGCTTCCTTCTCAAACTCATCTCGCGTTAATGTTCGTCATTTTCAAGATGATTGAAAGTCTTGAACGGACAAATGCCAAATTATTTAATTTTAAAATAAAAATGATTTTTTGCGTTTTATTTATTAGTAAGAATAATATCAGTTCGGGACAAGTTGTTATGACTAATATTAATAAGCATGTTTTTGAAACAAACTGCTCCATTGTTTGATTTCTCATTTTTTTTCCTTCCAGATTTTGGATGAAGAATTTCTTTAATTCTTTCAAGTTTTGTTGAAAAAACATTTATTTGCCTTCCGAGCTTCAAATGGTTTCAAACGGGGTTGGTGGGTGGGTGTCAGTTAATATCCCGATAATTGTTTTCTATTCTCCGGCATCCTTTTGGTCAGACTTTTCAGCTGGTCCTTTGAGTCTTTTGAATTTTCTTCAACAGATTTTTTTTTCAGACAATCTTCGTTTGCCTTGAAACAACTTAAGAAATTTCGAGAATTTCGACCGCAATTAAAAAAAAATAAATGATAAAAATACTAAAAATAATCGCTAAGTGAGTGACGGAACGAACGATCGAATGAATGAAGGAAGGAGGGATTAGAATAAAATGAATGAAAAATTTAAAATAAAACACTAGACATGAGGGATTAAAACGTCGAGCAGAATTAAAATTTGAAAAAAAAACAATTTTAATTAAAACTTGAATTTTAATTCTTTGCACCACGTGACAATTGCACCCATTTGACCTGGCACACGTGGTCAATCAACAGCAGTCCAAACACTTGCCATAAAACGGTCGCACCTGAAAAGAAATCCGTTATCACTTAATTACCCAATAATTATTCATGATGCCCTTCATAAATATTCAGTAGTCTTGATACACGATTGGTCTTAAAGGAGATGATCGTGGGGCTGACTTAAATGATGAATTTATGACTGTGTTGACGACGACGATGACGAGGACGACGACGACGATGATGACGATGATGACGACGACGACGATGATGACGACGATGATGACGACGATGACGAGGACGATGCTGACGACGATGACGATGGCAACGACGACAATGAATTTCAAATTTTTGTTTTCAAAATAAAAACTGAAAATCAGAATAATCGAGAAATCGTCAAATACTTTTAAAATGACATGAAATTACATTCATTGAAAAATATTCTCGAGTTACTCTTAAAACGTAATTGATTCCTCTTGAATTGGAAGGAAAATTATATAATTCATTAGTATCCTGTGTTCGTACATGCATTTTATATTAAATTATTAAATATAATTATTAATAAATACATAAAAATTATAAATATGCATGTAAATTTATGTGTGCACAAGGAGAGCATTATTTAAACAGTTTATCTTTTCACGTCGAAACATTGCGCCACGAAACTTTGTTAAAAGTACACTTTGCAGCGAAACAACTTTATTTTAATTAATTAATTTATTTATAAATTATAATTAAATAATAAACAAATAATCAAATAATCATTTGTGGCTCATCAAAAAACTAATCTCTCTTTCTTTTTAACACAAACGTGACTTGTTGTTTCAATTCATTGACAGACATTTTATGCAATTATTTTCAAAGTCGTCGCTTTCGCCAAATCAGCGCCACATCAACATCGTCCTCCTCCTCTTCCTCCTCCTCCTCATCATCGTCGTCGTCGTAGTCATCGTCATCATCGTCGTCGTCATCATTTCAGGACACAAGAGTTGATAAACAGAGCGATAGAAGAGAATGATTTTCTAAAGTACTTGGGTTCAGTTCAGATCAGAGAAATAGTTGACAGCATGCATCCTGTCAATTACGTCACCAACAACGTCATCATTAGGGAGGGTGACGTCGGATCACTAGTCTACGTCATTGAAGGTGTTTGACGTCACAATTAATAACAATAACAATAACAACAATAACAATAATAATAATGATAATAATAATAATAATAATAATAATAATATTAATATTAATAATAATAATACATTTCTTTAAAAATAACAGCTGTTGCATTTCCATAAATTCTTTCGAAGATGGAATCGTTGAGGTGACAAAAAGCGGCAAAAAGTTGTGTTCCATGGGACCAGGGAAGGTGTTCGGTGAACTTGCCATTCTCTACAATTGCACGAGAACTGCCACGGTTCAAGGTCACTCCTTCTTTATCTCTTTCTTTTTATCTTTCTTTCTATCTTTATTACTTTATTTTTCTTTCTTTCTTTCCTTCTATCTGTCTATCTATCTGTCTCTTCGCTCTTATCATCATTATCATCATCGTCATCGTTTTCGTCGTCATCTTCACCATTTTTAACTTCCGTCGAATTTGTTATTGTTATTGATGTTGTTGTTGTTGTTGTTATTGTTATTGTTGTTATTGATGTTGTTGTTATCGTTGTTGTTGTTGTTGTTGTTGTTGTTGTTGTTGTTGTTGTTATTGTTATTGTTGTTGTTGTTGTTGTTGTTATTGTTATTGTTATTCTTGATGTTGTTGTTGTTGGAACAGCCAAGAGCAACTGCAAGTTGTGGGCGATCGACAGACAAGTTTTCCAGACCATCATGATGAACACGAGTCTTCGCCTCCACAACAAATACGTGGAATTTCTCAGCAGGTTATTTTTAAAGTCTCGTCGCTCGTGGATCACCATGTGATCGTCATCTCCATTACTGTCATCATCGTTGTCGTCGTCGTCATCCTTGTCATCATCGTCGTCGTCTTCGACATGGCGATGCAGTCCAAGAATGCAAGAGCGAAACAAGACCTCCTCGTGCAAACAAAACACGACTCCATCATCGGAAGAGTTGAGAAGCTCTGCACTCGCAACAGGCTCGACTTTGATTTGTTATCCTCAACAACTCAACTCGGAACCTCCGTCCGTGACGTCACAGGAATGACGTCATGTAATCCGAAATCCCATTTGAAAGGAGATGAATGATGGTCTATCCCGCCCCCTCCTCCTCCTCCTCCTCCTCCTCCTCCTCCTCTTCCTCCTCCTCCTCTTCCTCCTCCTCCTCCTCTTCCTCCTCCTCTTCCTCCTCTTCCTCCTCTTCCTCCTCCTCCTCCTCCTCTTCCTCCTCCAATGAGAAACAAAATGTTAGAGGAATGTACGATAGGAGATCGATTGAAAGAATTTGGAAAGAAAAGGATTTTTTATTTGCACAACAAAATGACATCCCGAAAGAGCTCAGAAAATCGACTTGAAATGTCATGGAAGGATGTCAAGGATCGTTGGAATGCTTTCTAAAACACGTCCACCAATAATAATCATCATCATCATCACCATCATCATCATGAATATCGTAATCATTATCAGGAACTGCCATTGTTTGCACAGCTAAATTACACACCAATTCAGCCAGAATTCAGCATAAAGTTTCATTCCTCTTCACAAAAATCAATGCGGGTGGTCACCACTTCACCGTCGCCATGTTCATTGCTGACGTCACCAAGATCATCACCGTAATCATCATCATCATCATCATCATCACCATCATCATCGTCATCGTCATCATTGTCGTCAACGTCGTCGTCGTCATCATCATGATGTATTTCTGACCATTGAAACATCGCTGGTATCATCGTACTTGTATGTATCATTATCAGTATCATTTGTATCAAGTCATAATGCGCTTAATAACGCATGTGAAACATGCTAAATATTATTCATAATATTTCCAATAAATGCAAATAATCAAGTACTCTTTTAATAAATAAATAAATAAATAAATAAATAAAATACATAAAATTAATAAAATAAATTTCTTAATAAATAAAATCTAATTCAATTGACAGCATTCCGGCCTTCCAAAGTCTCTCCAGTGAGAAGATAAGCAAGATAGCAGACGTCTTGGAAGAAGTGAGTTGCAATATTTCTCCTTCTCCTGTCCAACCAATCGGATTTGGCATGAGAATTATCGATTAATTTATAATAATATAATATTATAATAATAATATTACAAAAGCATTTCTTTAATAATAATATTATCGTCATCACAATAATAACATCTTTGTAATAATATAATATTATTATAATATAATAACATTATTATAAATTAATCGATAATGTTATAATAATGTGACATTATTATAATATATTTATAATAATGTTATTATATTATTATAAATTAATCGATAATCGATGGAATTGTGGAATTATTTTAAGAGATTAATTGAGATTTTATTATAAATATTATTGTTATTATTATTATTAAATAATTATTAACAGGTGCATTATTCAGATGGCGAGTATATCATCAGGCAGTTCACGAGAGGGGACACGTTCTACGTCATTTCGAAAGGAAAAGTTCGTTTATTGTTTTAAATAAATTAATTTAATTAATTTTAATTTATTTATATTAATTAACTCCACGCATTTTGAAGATGTTTGTAATCAATTATCATAAATATTCAATTATATTTTATAATTTTATAACAAAGTTAACATGTTCTTCATATTCTGCTCAATAATTCGCTTCGAAATTCCTTGCATATTCAAAAATATAACATCGATTTAGAAAGTATATTTGTCGGTTGTTATTAAAAATTACAAAAAAAATAAGTTCAAAATCGATGGTGGTGATGATGACGACGACGATGACGACGATGATGATGATGTGGATGAATTTAAAACACATGAACGTTTGGAAAAACAAAGTTCAATAATTAACTAATAATAGGTTAATTAATAGTAATTAACAGTTATTATTATTTATAATACATTTTATAATACATTTATTTTTATTTATCTCAATATTTATTTAAATTATATGAATAAAAGGAGTTCCCCATTTTGATTTTTATTTCTAAATTATCTCTTACGGGATGTTTCGGAATCGAAGCATTGTTTATGAAAACAAACATGTGGAATTAGTTCATATATAAATAGATAATATTAATATTAATTATTATAAATATCACTTATTTATTCATTTATTTATAATTAATTATTGATTATAAGTAATAAATTTTGTCTTTAAAATTGTAATTTTAGACCGTTTCCCCCTAAAAGTCCTTGCACAAATTGGCGTTATTAGAAGGAATTGAAAAGATTTCTGAAATAACGAAGTTTTGTTGCAAACAATCCTTCAGACGTCATCTGCTTAACACTGAAATATTCCGAACGGCATTTCCTGTGCAATCTATAGTCTGCATCGTTTGCAGTTTCTCTATTTTTTAACTATTTTAAATAAATATTTTACGAAATAGTCTTAAATAATCAATATTTTAATTTCATAAAAGTACTTTCATTCATCGTACAAGCATTTCCACAAATATTTACTGCGAGACATTTCCTAGACCACCGCCAGACAAATACTGCAAACAGCGACAACCCAATCCACCCATGCCACCCTAACCCTAACCCTAATACCTCTTTAACAACCACTACCATCATCATCGCCCTATCGCAACAAATCTCTGTTGCATCTACAACTACACCTATAAGTATAATAGTATAATAGTATAATAAGTATAACCTTCTACAACTGAAGAGACAAACAACCTTAATGTCAACACTTCACAAACGATGAATTTCCATCTCCTTGATTCTTCCTAATGTTTCAGCTTCTTTTCAAACGCCATGTTTTTGTCAACAAGGACCAACCAGCGTTTAACCGTAACTCTGTCTGTCGTTCTGTCGCGGACGATGGCGACGAGTCTGGCGGTTTAAAATTAAATCCGAGTAATAGCCTTTATGCGGTTCATGCCATGGACCCTATTCATCCACGTGGAGACTTCCATCCATCCTTCCTTCCTTCCATCATTCCTTCAATTCATTCCTTCCTTCCTTCCTTTCATGTCCCGCTTTAAAAGTCACTTGTCCGTGCACCGGATGTCTAGCATCTGCTTCTGGGCGACCAAGTTTCACGCGATTTTTCTAAGCGCTTCTTAACGAAACGTAATTTGCTATTTTGATTTGTCACGGTTTTTCTTTTGAATTTGCATTGGCCGATGTTTTAGGCGTTTGCAAATTTTTTTTTCTTCTTAATTTCTTTTCCATCATTAAGGAGAGCGTGTTCTGCTTTCCAACCACCTCATGTTTTTCCGACGATCCGTGGCAATCCCTGCCTTTGTGTTGCTCCATGAAATCATTCAAAATTGACCGTGGAACTGTTGTAGGCAGACGTTAATTGGCCAAGTCCTCTGACCTTCACTGCAACTCGTAATAACATGCAAATCATTTTCTTAATTAAATTATTATTAGAATCATGAAGATAACTTCATAATAACTTAATAATTATCGTCATCTGCCTTTGGATGATGAAGCCCATTCATCGCAAGACGTTTCCGAATCTTGCATTCCATTTCAGACTATCCCCGAAGTATACGGAAACATGGACACTGGCGAAAAATGTACTTTAATTTTATCTGTCTGATAATTTATCTTGACATTTTAATTCTGGTCTGAGAACGAATGAAACATACACTTTGCATTCAGCGGGTGTTTTCTCTGCTCACCACAGAATATTTAAGATCGTCTCAAATCTTACTTGCAGAGGTATTTCTGTATTTTGAAGCTTTGAATTGAATTCTCAATTAATTATTTTTGGCAATTTGTTGTTTTTGATTCGTTTCATACTCCTCAACACGGCATTGGTGCCAAACTACATGCTATTAGCACTGAGGACTGTGCTTTGCTGAGCTTTTCGTAAAATACGCATGTTCATGATTAATTCCATGTATAATATATACATAGTATAATACATGTGGTATAATATAATAGTATAATATAATATATATGATGTAATATATAGAGATATAAAATATAGATATTTGTTTCAACATCAAATCCGTCGTTCGACTTATTTGCCAGATGCGTTCAGCAAAAATTGGTCAGTAAGAGTGTCGTCATACACAGAAGGAGTTCTTGAAAGATTCCTCTGTTGATGTTTATTTTATAAGCCGTCTTAATATTTCATCAATTCAACTGGTGACCTTGTTTGAGTTCTGAGGTTGCCTATTCTTTCACTGAACAATGCACTAATTCTTTCATCGAACGATGCAGAAATCCAAAGGTTGTGGCGCGAATCCAACACATGTTGAGCTGAGCAAAGTCCACTTAGGAAGCACAACGTCAAATCCATCCTCAGTCGTAATCGTAATCAATCAGCAACGGATGCACATTTCCTTCTTAATTCTTTCGGCGATGCTTTTACCATCAGTTCATCCATCAGTTCATCCTACGAGCATCTTCTCCACGATAAGCAGTTGGTCCTTGCAACCTTTCAATCCTCTTCCGAGACCTTTTTTTTGGTTCCAAAAAATGTTTTCCCAAACGATTGCAACGTGGATTTCGTCGTTTAAAATTTTATTTTGAAAAATTGCAGACAAGTTCTTGGGATATTTTTTTTAATTTATTTTTGGGGATTTTCTTTAAAGAAGAAGAGAAATTAGCCGAGATGGGATTTGTCTGGGTTTTGATTTTAATTCGTATTTTTGTTTGGCACCGACAGAATAAAAAGATTTCGAATTTTCTGCTAATTTTACGAGCACGTTGTGTAAAGTAGATCAAGGAATTTCCCCCGTAAAAATGATAAAACAGTGATGTTGTCATGTTACGTCTATCAGGGTGATATCAGACATCAGTGATAATAATCCTTCTCTGTTTTAGTAAAAGAACTTTATTAGAATCAGTATGAAGTTTTTGTTTCTTATCATTTTTTTCCTTTTTTAATCTCCTAATCCTGAAATGTGAAAATAAATTACAAAATATGACAATAAATTTAATTTATTTATATGAATCATAGGAAGGACTCGTTAAAGTTGGATATCACAAAATCACTTTTTTGTGGCTTCAATCGACAACCGACGAATTCTTTCAAACATTTCCGAGTGTTTTTAATTGAAAAGATTTTAAAGTTTAGAAAGTAATTTAGGAATTTAGAAAGTAATCATTAGCATTCTCTCTTTTTTCCCGTTTTACAGCCGCCATATTTCAACTATTTTCTATTTTTAGTCAAATCTTTCGTTATCTCGTTAGCTTTGTTCACGTCGATAACTTCAACTGAATACGAAGCGTCATCGTCATCATCATCACCATCATCATCATCATCACCATCACCAGCATCATCATCGTCTTCGTCTTCGTCATCGTCATCATCACCATCGTCTTCGTTCACAGCATCGGGGAATAAAATAAAAATATCAGCCACTGCGCATGTGCAAATAGTCGGGATTTATTTGGAGAGAAGTTTCTGACTTCTCTCTGCTGATGACATGAACTCGAAACTCGCGCACAACATCACAACATCACGCGACAAACATTTGGCAACAAACATTTCATTTGTTTATTGATCTTATATTTACATTTTCTACTTTATTTGCATTGAAATTAAGGTTTAATCGAGAAAGAGCTCTCAAGATGGAAATCAGCAATTTATTTAAGAATTGCGAAGATACATTCTCCAATACATCTTAATTGATCGACTTTGTTTAAATTTATGGTTGAAATACGTTACTGAATGTTAACATTTAAAAAGTGAAACTTATCACTTCATTTACAACATCTCATCTTGATAATGATTTGTTAATATTTTTGCTCTTATAACAATATTCATACAAATTAGAGGTTATTGATAGCATTTATGTTATCGTCGTTGTTAGTGTTTCTGCTGAAGAAAATGATATTGTTACGATGATGATGATGATGATGACGGCGACGATGACAATATTTGTAAGGTCAAGGTAACAAAGCGTCATCCAGGTGGACAGGCGGAGACATTCCTGAGGTACCTTCATCCAGGTGACTTCTTCGGGGAACGAGCCTTGGAATCGTACGCAAGATGTTATAATTCAATAACTGTTGGCATAAAACTAACTATTATTTAATCATTATTACATATAAATTAATGATTACCTATTATAATTATAATTATAACTACTGATTACCGATTATGAATGAATGAATTAATTGTTATTGATTTATAATTAATTAATTGATCACAAATGATTGGTTATTGATTATAAATTAATAGTTAATTATTACAAATTAACACAAATTACTGTTTACAAATGTGTAACCAGTAGCAATCCGAATTAAGCGATCTCGGAATTATTCGATTCCCGATCTTTTTAAGCAAAAAAACAAATTTTTAAAAAATATTTATTCCGAATAAGTTTTAAAACCTGTGTTTCTGTTGATCCTTGTTAAAGCAATTAAGCCAAATCCACTCGTATTTAAAATTCATCCGTAAAACATTTCGACCGAAGAGGACTTTAGAATTTCTACGTGCAAAAAAATAAAATAAAATAAAAATAAAAGCCAATAATGTCCTCGAACTTGACGTAATGCTTTTAAATTAAATTTAAAAACAACGTTTATATTTTGTTTTTTTTTTTGGAACTGAAAAAGGAAAAAAATTGTGGGGACACCTCTTTTATGGATAAGTCCTCAGTAAGGATTTCTCTCTTACGCGCATAGTTGTATCCTGACCCGTGCCAATTCGACTTTGCAATAATTAATTTGCGATAATTAATTTGCAATAAATGATTTGCAATAAATGATTTGAAATTATTAATTTGCAATAATTAATTTGCTTATTTAATAAACAAGAGTATATTCCTCGAGATTGCCTTAAAATGAAAACAATCCTTTCACGAAAGAAACGTCCGAGCAGAAAGTTTTGCAGAAAAATATTAAAACTGAAAGTTCAAATAAAATATCTCTGAGCAGGAAATTATTTCGATAAGAAAAAAAATTATCAGAAGTTGAGAAGAGAATCATTTTGCTTAGAGCATGCCATGCGCGAGATCAGGTATTATCACATTAAATCGCATGGAATCACGTGGAATCACGTGTAATCACTTGTAATCACATGTAATCATTTTTAATTACATGTAATCACATGTGATGAACCTCTTAGACCTCTTAGTCTTCCTCTCAGGAACTTATGATGTCGCACCGCATTCATGCATTCTTACACTCTTCATCGCAATCAGTTCACAAAATAGTCTTGCGGTAAAAGTTATTCAGAAAATAATTATAATAGTAATAACATTATTTACTTTGGCAATTTTTATTGCAAATTTTTTGTTTAATAATAATAATAATAAATAAATAATATTATACACAAATAATAATAATAATAAATAATATTATTATTAACAATAATAATAAATTTAAACAAATGTGTCATCAGGGAGGATGTGAGGTCTGCAAACATCGTGGCTTGTTGCCCTTCAGGAGTTGATTGTCTTGTTCTTGAACGAGAGTCAGTTTTTCTTCCTAATTGGTTAAAATTATGATCAATGCTTTATAATTATTATATGCTTATTATTATTATAAGCTTTATAATTATAATTAACGATTTTTAATTATTATTTGTTCACTTGAATGAATTTATATATGTTCTTTCTTGAGGCATTACTACATATATTAATGACAACAAGTCGTTATGTGTCGTGTTCGAAACCCAGCCTGCACCGCCAGGAATCGCACTCGAATGGGGAGCTATATAAATGGAGAGCAGGTAACAAGTGCCTTCTCATTCCAGCGGGTTACGCAGGGCACTCAAAATATCGGATGAATGCATTGGCATTATGCCAATTGAATGCATTATGCCAATTGAATGCATTATGCCAATTGAATGCATTATGCCAATTGAATGCATTATGCCAATTGAATGCATTATGCCAATTGAATGCATTATGCCAATCGAATGCATTATGTCAATTGAATCCTATTTCAATAAACAATGATTAAAAAAAACTTCCTTTTTTTGTCGTCTCAGTTCCTACAAGTCGCTCATCAGTAAAATTGGAAGCGTTCATCGTTTGTACGAAGACGATGTCACGCCGAGCGTGTAAGGATTTCGCTCCATTTACGAAACAAACAAAATGAATGTTATTTAAAGTAATTTAAAACCAATTTAGCAACAAATAGGTTTTAATTGATACCCGAAAGTGAATAATTAATTAACTGATTGGTTAGTTATAGAAATGCTTGCGAGATGTTAGGATTTGAACTTACAAATTATTAACCCTAACCCTAGACCCAGCACAGGTCACCTTTCTTCGTGGTAGTCGTAATAAGTTCACTTTTAAAAGAAAAGGCCCTCTCATATATTTACAAAAAAAGTTTGTTTACTTGCAGGAGTGATGTCATCAGCGAAAACTTAGAGTCAGTGACATTGGGTGACATAAAAACAATAAAAATATTAGGAGCAGGTGGATTCGGTCAGGTTCTCTTGGTGAGTGTCTGGTTTCCAATGTCAAGGAAAAGCTTTAGGAATTGTTTTTACAGACTTCAGTGGGTACCTTGAAAAAAAATTCCGATTAACATTTAATGTCTCGCTTTTTGTTCGATTTATTTTTATTGTCTTTTCCATTTTCTGTAGGAATATTCTTCGGATGAATGATTATTATATGATTATTATTATTACATGATTATATTATTTTTAAATAAAAGTAAATGACGTTTATAGATATAAAATGTCAAAGAATGATACTCTAACCGGAACTTAACGATGTCACATTCACTTTGGTCTTCTGCATTTGAAGGTTCAAATCAACTCCGACAATTCACGAACGTTTGCAATGAAACGACTGAAGAAGCAACACGTCGTCGAAACGAGACAACAGGAACACGTGATGAATGAAAAAACCATCATGGCGGCCGTTCAATCAGACTTCATCGCAAGGTTGAAAATCTGTCTCTTAAATGAAATGAATCATCAATCAGTGATTAATTGACTTTCATAATAAAATAATGCGAATTTTATTGAATTATTAATTTTATTGTCGTAATTATTTGCATTGTTCACGTTTAAAAGATCAATGAAGCCATAGCACCAATAATGATGCGTTTTCAAATAGGCTGTACAAGACTTTTAAAGACTCAAAATACTTGTACATGCTACTTGAGCCTTGCTTGGGAGGTGAACTCTGGACAATCTTGAGAGACAGGTGAATTATCTCGTTAATTAGATAATAAATAATAATTATAAATATTATCATAATAATATTCTTTTAAAACAATTTTTGTTTTTATTATTTAGTGTACATATTATTACGCGTTATGCAATATTAGAAAGATTATTAATCAAATATATTTTCATTCATGTCAGAAAAAAGTTTAAGTTAAATTTGAACATTGTTAGGGCAAATGAATAATTTAATTATTTAAGTATTATCATAATTTATTTACAAAAAAAATGACAAACAGGAAATAAATCTCGAACCTTCATTATGGCCAACTTTCCACATAGTGAACGTGATCAAGGATTTCATTGGAGTGAAGCTCCGCCCACTCATAAATTCCCGACCAAGTTATTGGCTCTTGAGAAAACCCCGAAAGGAAAAGTTCAGTCAAAATGCTTTTGAATAAAGATGGAGTCGTTCCGTGTGTGTTCCACCGACCGTGTGCCTTCCGTGAGATCCATTTGTTCCGTGTGTGTTCCACGGACACATGGGCCTTCCAATTCTTCCGTGAGATCCATTCGTTCCGTGTGTGTTCCACGTGCTAAGCACGTGCGTTCCATGTTTTCTTCTGAATGAGAAGTATTTCTTCAAACGGGCACAAGCTAATGTTATGAATAAAAAAATGAACCAAATTAATGAACGTTTGACGGCACCACAATGAAGAGGCAAAGCCGCATTTCGTCAAGATCTTAAATCTTTTTAACATTTGACTGCAATAAAAAAATTTTAGAAATCTTTTTTAATTGTTTATTTATTTATTTATTATCGCATAAATTATCTTTTATTAAAATAGAAACATATTCAAACAATTTCAACCAAACATCTGATGTTGAACAGGACATAAAGATCCATCATGTTGTCCCAAAATGTTTATTCTTAATTAAATTTAATTTGTAAAACTGATTGATTTCTATTGCTTTAATAATCCTTTATATATATTTATTATATCGGATAGTATATTGTAATGTACAATAATTTAACATTATTATAAATAAATTAATAATGTTTATCCTATTATTAATTCAAAGTTGCTAATTGTTAAAATGTTGATGATGATATGAAATGGGATCAAAAGTATTATAACTATTAATATTAATATAATAAGTAAAATATTAAAAAATATAATAATATTATTATGTACCTAATAATAATAATAATAATACAATGGTAGTTATTATATGTAATATTGTAATAATTAATTTAATAATAATGGTATAAAATATTTATCATTACAATTTTTCTTCTGTCATTTTATAAATAATATATAAATAACAATATCATTATTATTATTATTATCGGTTAACATTGTTATAAAGTTATTTCGACTTTAAACCATCCTTCCTTCTTTGTCAGAGGTTCATTCGATGATTCCACAACCCGCTTCTTCACCGGTTGCGTACTTGAAGCATTGATGTACCTTCACGAGAGGGGTGTGGTTTATCGGGACTTGAAACCAGAAAATCTTCTCGTCGATTCTGCTGGTTACACGAAACTGGTGAGATTCTGGTGAAAGCTTGAAATGCATGGGAGCTTTTTAAATGTTTAAAATTATTCCAATTTTTTAAATATTCAAAATTATTCAATTTTTTCCGTATTTAAAATTAATTATTAAAATATTTCAATATTTGCATGGTAGTTTTTAAATGTTTAAAATTATTAAAATTCTTGAATATTTAAATTATTTTCTACTTCGCAAACGAATGCATAAAGACTAAAACTTGTTGTCAAGAGAATGCGAAATTAAACCGACATTGCTGAAATTACCATAGCAACGAGCGCAATGTTTGGTTTTTGGTTCCCAGGGCCTGTTGGTCCCCCTAACCACCATAATTTTGCCAAGCAAAGAGTTTTAAAAAAATAAAATAATCGTCACAGACATTCTGTTAATACAGACTCATTCGTGCTTCGTTGAAAAATTGACTTTGTTTAATTAAAACTCAAATTATATCAGTAATTGTAACGAAAATAATCTTGTAACCAAAAGCAAATAATATTAAGTATTTCCTCTTTTAATTCTTTATCATTTCAGATCATAGCATTTATATTACATCAAAATTTATAAGCTTTGCACGATTTATTCAGGTATTTTAATTCTAACTTTAAATATTTTAATTTTATAGCCATAAAAATCCTCGGCCATCACCCAACCTCACCGGCGTTCCTGGTGACGATGATGAGCATAAATTTCAGTTTATTCAGTTGACTTATTCGGATAATTTGAACGAAATTTATATTTTATTTTTTAAATTTAAAAATATCGTTCGATGGAGGACAGGCATTGGTAACGACAGCATTGAAGCTATCGAAGTCGTAAAGTCAAATGAAGAAATGAAGGAAGAGCTTCTGAGATGAAATGAATGAAATATTTGCGAGGATTACTTAGACATTACGGGATCCTTGAGACGCAAAATGAGGAGAATCCCTGTTAATGGCTCCTCCTCAAATCATGGAAAATGTGAAAGCATGGTTGAAATTGGGCTTCAACCACATCGGTGGCTGTGGAAGGAAGCATAAAATAAAAGCCACGATAATAATAATAATAATAATAATAATAATAATAATAATAATAATAATAATAATAATAATAATAATAATAATAATAATAATAATAATAATAATAATAATAATAATAATAATAATAGAGTGTTTATAATAATGTTCATTTGACTAACAAAGTTAGGAGGGTCCAGCAGTTGTTTAGGAAAAGTCCAAGTCTTGGGGCACAAACGGTAATGAAAGGTGACTACTTGAAAAATGCAGTATATCCTTCCGATGAAACATTGGTGGAGTATTGGGAGAAGGTTTTCACTCAGGCTTCCAAAAGCGACTCCCGGCCGTTGGATGAAACGATTGAGCCCATCGACGAAATGGACATTCCGATCACGGTCGATGAAATCATTCACGCGGCAAAAGGGTTGAAAGATTCTGCTCCCGGCTTTGACGGCATGAGAAAAAGCGATCTGAACAAAATTGCACCGGAGGACCTGGCGACTCACATGACGCTTTGGTTATTTACTGGATGCCCTCCCGATGCACTCAGAAAAGGAATTGTCACCTGCATTCCAAAGAAACAAGAAAGTCTGAAGCCAGAAGATTTTAGACCAATTACGGTGGGACCAATCATCGGTCGTTTATTCCACCGATTGCTGAGCAAGAGAATGCTCGCACACTGGTCCATCTCAAATCGTCAGAAGGCTTTCAGACACGGTGATGGCTTGGCGGATAATATATGGCTCGTGAAAGCAATCATACAGAAAAAGAAGGAACAGAAACAGAATCTCAATCTCACGTTCATTGATGTGACCAAAGCCTTCGATTCGGTTTCACACCAGTCCATTGTAAGAGCGGCTCACAGACTGGGAACTCCTCCTTTTATGTTGAGATACATTTCAGAGGCCTACAAAGATTGTTCAGTTCAAATGAAGATTGGAGGCAAATTGAGTCAGGACATACCAGTTAATAGAGGAGTCAGGCAGGGAGATCCAATGTCTCCTCTACTTTTCAACGCGGTTATCGACATGGTGATGTCAGAGGTAGACCAATCCATAGGTGTGACTGGCGATGCTAGTTCATCAGTGAGGTGCAATTATTTGGCGTTCGCAGATGATTTGATCCTGCTATCCTCTACTGATATTGGAATGAGGATGTTGTTGAAACAAGTCGAGGAATCTCTGGCAAAAGTAGGACTAATTGTGAATGCCCAAAAATGTTCTTCACTGAGAGCGAAAGTGCAAAAGAAAAACAGTCCTTGGATTGTTAACCCGGATTCTTACCTCAGTGTCAGCCAGCTGCCAATCAAGGCAATGAACATTCTCGACACCTACCGATATCTTGGTGCTGACATTGGCCCAAAAATGAAATACGCGTCACTAGGCGACAGAATGCATAAATCCTTGCATGCAATATCTAGAGCTCCTTTAAAGCCAAATCAAAAACTCTACACCCTAAGATCGAACCTTATTCCAAGCCTCGTGCACTATCTTACCTTCAATAGAATCTCTTTGAACTCTCTAAAGGCTGCAGACACGAAAGTAAGATCCGCCGTCAGGCAATGGCTGCGCCTCCCAAAAGACACGCCGACCGCCTTCTTCCATGCGGGGCTGAAGTTTGGTGGATTGGGACTACTGCAGCTCAGAAAGTGGGTTCCACTCATCAGAACCAGCAGAATGAGATCTATGATGGCTCGCTCGAAAGGCAATGAAGACGAATTTTTGCTCGACACTCTAAAGGACAACAGCATCGTTCTTGGAGAACACAGGGAGTTCGGGCAATTAAATTCGGAGTCGTCAGCCAAAAAACGACTTAAGGAAGAGACTCTCGAGAGCCTTTACAGCTCGGTAGACGGATTCGGACTCCAGTCCTTTTTCCAGGGTGTCGGTATAAGCGAATGGATCGCGGATGGGCGCTCAAGATTGCTCCCGAGTGACTACTTAAAGTGCTTAAAGGTCAGAGCAGGCGTCCTCCCATGCAATCTCCGGGTGTCCAGATATCATCCAGAGTTAAACACCAAGTGTGACGCCGGTTGCAGAGTCACCGAGAGCCTGGATCACATTTTCCAGGTTTGTCCAGGAATGGATGTATCAAGACGAGAGAGGCACAACAACCTCGTCCATCGGCTGGAAACGAAGTTGGCCGAGAAAGGATACATCACCAAAATCGAGCCGAGGATACGGGTTGGCGAAGGCATCAGAGTCCCTGATCTGGTCGCATGGAGTGAGAATGATTCAATCGTATGCGACGTCACCATCGTCTCAGATATCGCCTCACTGGACGAGGTCCACTCATCTAAAATAGGAAAATATAACACCAAAGACATCCACATCTGGATGTCTAACAATAATCCCAGGGGAGCTCTCTCTCAGAAGATCGTAATTACCGCCTTAGTCTGCAACTTCAGAGGAGTTATATCTTCAAGATCATACTCTTCATGGCGGGGCATCGGTCTGTCCAGAAACGGCATGATGTACCTGGCAACATCGATTCTGTTGGACACCTACCTTATGTGGAAATTCCACAAACGCAGAACTCATAAACGTTGGCGCCGGCGAATCGGACTATAGGGATTGATTATGGTTGATGGCGCTTGTTTGTAGCGCGGTGTTGCTGGCGCTGGGGAATGCGGTTGCAGTATGTCCCGGGGTGATCTCGGGCCCGGAAGGGGGACTGTGGATGTTAGTTGAGGTGTTTGATGATCGCGTTTGCTGTTGGATGTTTTTTTTTGGCTGAGAAAATAAAGAAAAAAATAATAATAATAGAGTGTTTATAATAATGTTCATTTGACTAACAAAGTTAATTTCTTATATTTAAAAGTGAGCGCTGAAGCTACGTTTCAAAAGATCTAAATTTAAATACTTTTCCGTCTTTCAATAATTTCATAATTTCCACAACGTTACGTTTAATTCAGTAAACTCGATTCTGTTACAATATTGTAAAATGAAACTTTATTCTTTAATTTAAAAATTATTCTTTATATTTAAAAAAATTTAAGATGGCCAGTATTAAAAGTTTATTTATAAACATTCTTGAGACAAAAATACTTACGTTACTATGATAAGAAACACTAATATCCGTGGTCATAAGCATTGTGTGACCCCGCAAATTTGAACGAATGAAAAAGACAAAGAAAATAAATGTTGGTATCCATTTTCTTCCTGCTTCTCGTTTACCATTCAATCCTTTGCAAAGAATCTTTTTGCTTTGTTTTGTTATTCTTTGCATCGTCTACATTTTCACAAAATATTCAACTTGTCCTAAGTTGATCGGAAGAAAAATAATGATTCTTAATTATGAATGCAACTTAAAATTCAAATTCTGTTCAAAAACTAACAATTTCCAGGTTGATTTTGGTTTCGCCAAGCACATAGGGTACGGCCACAAGACCTGGACTTTCTGTGGAACGCCAGAATACGTGGCTCCAGAAATTATTCTTAACAAGGGTCACGACCTCTCTGTGGATTTGTGGTCCTTGGGGATTCTGATGTACGAACTTTTAACAGGCAGGTACGACAATTGCTTTAAAATTGTCATTATTTTTAAATCGATGAGTAAGTTTTCAGTTCGAAATTATCGAATTTTGAAGTCCCCCGTTCACCGGTTCAGACCCCATGAAGACTTACAACCTCATTCTCAGAGGAATCGATTCTGTCGATTTCAACAAGAAAAGCATAACTAAAAATGCCCATCAACTCATCAAAAAGTTGTGCAGGTTATTTTTTTTATTTACGTTATTTATTTGTTTAATCAACTGTTTACTGGTAATCAAGTAGCCAAAGTAACTTACGTTTATGGCTTATAATAGTAAGCATCTGTATAGTAGCATTTCTAATAATACAGCATGCATTTATAGTAATGAATAGAAATATTAACAACCAAGAAAAGTTCACAAAAAAAGAAAATTGAAAGTCAACTTTTGAAAGCCTTGAATATAAAAAAATATATATTGAAAAAAATGCATCCAGAGTTTGTGTAGCGGTCTTTTTGAGATCTGGTTTGAGCCAAGATATTTCATCATGGATGGAACTGAATGCCGAAAGCTAAAATATTAAAGATACGTTTACTGTAGATTTTATTTTTGATAAATACACATGCACGAGAATCAACAAGCATGTATTATTAATTAAAGCTAACTGAAAAAGTTATTATTTACTTTAATTCACTTTTAAGAGACAATCCATCAGAACGACTAGGATATGGTATGCACGGGTTGAGGGATGTCAGAAAGCACAAATGGTTTGAAGGATTTAATTGGGAAGGACTTCGTAGGAGGAACCTGAAACCTCCATTTATGCCTCTGGTGAGTTCATGTTTCTCAGAGAAAAACTTGGGCAGATGGAATTGTTGTCTTTCGTGATTTAATCCTAGAAATTCGAAAGATTTAAAATTGAAAATGTTCACAAATCGTTAATGAAATGCTATAATTATAATACAACATTTATAAACAAAATAACATTTAAAAAGAGCCGTCAAAGTGAAAGTGCAGTTTTGGTTGTTCTGAAGGGTAAACTCTTCATTAAGATTATTTAATTTATTTATTTATTTGAACAATTTGAAGGGTCATCCAATGACAGAAATTTGTGTAGTGATCATAAGTAAATAAGAAAATAGATTTACAATAGTTTAATAATAACAGTTATAAGATTTTTAATTGCCTTTCTAAAAATACTTACATAATGACAAACACCATTTAATCTTTAATTATTGGTCGATGAATTCTAATGAAGTTCTCTCGTGACAGATCAGAGATTGTTTCGACACGTCAAACTTTGACGAATATGACGAAGACGATCAACTTCCGGAAGATGACGATTCTGGTTGGGACAAAGATTTCTGATAAATAAACAGCATTCAAATGACTCTCGCAAACATCTTTCTAAACATCTCAGTGTTATTTATCGTGTTGTTATGTCAATAGTTAATATTTCTTGAAATAAAGTGGGGACGATGAATAAATTTTATTAGGGCGCAAAGGGGGGAAGTACCCCCTTAACCTCTACCGCTTCTTAACCCTTATTTATCCTTTAAGTGTCTGGTCTTGTTATGAGAAGCCAAAAAATGTCACCAACCACATAAGTGCAGAGTACATGAAAAACCGACAAATTTTTAAATTCTGGATACTTTTAGCGATACAAAGGTTGATGGGATATAAAAAAAAATTCATACGTGATATTAATTACTCATAAACATTCAGGTCGGAAGGTTCGATCTCAACCATAGCGGAGTTTAAGAAATATACAAAACAAATTTTATAATATTTAAGAATTATCTAAAATTCTCTAAAAAATTTAAGTAGAAATAGAGTTGATTTAGGGTAAGATTATTTAAATAATGACAGGAAAATGAAAAGCGCGCGATAACGAGACCATACCTCAAAGGAAACAATAATAATAATAATAATTCCGATTATTAAAGTGGCGTATGTCCGATGGACTTCAAGGCCACTGAGGGGGGTGAGGGTGACTTTCCCTGAAGAGGATATCGTTTTCCGAGATACTGGGAATGTCACGAAATGGCCAGTCTGTCTTCCAGATGCAAATTACTATAGTATATATTTGGGGGACTCTGACCAAGCAGACATACCGAACGGTAAATAATACCCAATCATTGCGAAGTTGATATCAGTAAAAAAAAACTATCATCATCCATGATGTCAAGATGCTTTAATAACGGAAAGGAGGGACATAAAATATTTTATTGAATGTTCCGAAACCCGTTATTCTTTCATTTCGGGAAACTTAAAGATGATGCACAAATACACTGCTAAAGAAATGACTTTTAGATTGACGACCCCCGGGATAGATGCGTCAGGTCATGCCCAGTAATAAATAACCGGGACGAGCTAAGTTGGATAGCTATATCTATTAGACCGAAACCCTCCGAAGGTCAGTTTGCCAAGCACTACACTAAATTAACGCACAGATGACACGGGTCCAAATCAATGTTGGACAATATTATCAGCATTGCTCACCCTACCTTGTTTTGCAATGAAAACCAACTTCGTAAACTTAGAGAACACAAACAAGCACCCACAACAATTTATTTTATCAATTAAAAAAACTTATTTAATCAGAATCAGAATCTTCAGAGGAATCTTCTTCAGCAGTTTCAAGCCAATTAATGAAAGGCAAAACTTTATGTTCCAATAAAGGGCTGTGTTCAATAGTTTCATCCCTCCACCAGGTAATAATTTCTTCTTCGCTCAGGATCTCCTCGTCGTACAAGAAATTAGCAACAGCAACAAAGGATTTAATAAATTCAGGCTCTGATTGGCAGGCCTCCTCCATGGCAATGAGAACGTCTCGTTGGGCATCTCGCGACTTGATGTAATGCCGCAAAAGGGGCATGAAATGCTTCATCGTCTCCTTAAACCTCAAGGAGAAGTTGACTATTTGCGGTGCAAAAGTCGTCAATCTGTTTGGTAAATCCAGCAGAGCTTTCATCAACAAGATGTGCAATTCTCGTATCTGGATGCCGTAGGCATGCTTCGCAGAATTCATTTCCAGAATTATATTTTCGGTCGAAACGTTCTCCGTTATCGACCTCTTCAGATTTTTTATGAGTTCGTTATAACACAACTTCGAGTCGTCAAACTCTTCATCTTCACTGTCACTTTCACCAAAGCTGGACTCATCCAAAACCTCAACAATTTCTCCCCAGTCCCAGAACTTTTTCTCTGTGGCATTCACATTCCCTGAAAAATAAACGTACGCACCTTTAGCTTCCGACAAGGCCTCCAACATGTTGTCCATCGAAGAAGAGACCAGCCTGGTGTTGCAAGACAAAGAGTCGGTCGAGAAAATTCTAACATTGCTTCCCAAAACACATCCTTTTGGTAACTGAACATTCTCATGAATGTGAGCAGAGTCAGAGACAAAGCACGTCGAAAGATGACATCCGTCATCGACTTTGACATTGTCGAAGACGAAGCAACCATCCATTACCACATTATTTCCTATCTTGCAATTTTTACCGATAACTGAATTAGAAATTCTTGTTTCTTTGCCAATACAGGTATTTTTCCCGATGACCACATTCTTCACAAGCATCTGTTTCTGTGCACTTTGAAAATCAGTATGGAGATAGACATTCTTGTCATTGAACAAATAACTCTCTTCTTTAGAAAAGATGGTATTCTTCTCTAATACCAGTGGATAAGTCAGCCTGTTAAGTACATCCATAGCAATGGCTGCATAGGACTGGAAACCCCAAATTCTGGATGCATACTCGTCTTTTTTCAACATGTGATAATATATGCTATTTCCTAGAACATCCTCGTTGACCAAAATACCCTTTACCAAGTCATTAATGGACTGAAAATCAAAATTGTCAATCATTAGGAGAAGGATGACTGGGGAACAAATGCTGATTTGACAATCCAAGACATTGAGTCCAACAAAGCCTGATTGAGCTTTCACATCGGAAAAATCCATGGTGGTACTGCAAGTCCTATCAACGTGTCTGTAATTCAAAAAACGATTTTCTTGTTCTTGAAGCATCAAGAACTTTTCTTCCAGCCTTAATGGCTCATCTGTAAAAATGAGTTTTGTTAATGTTTCAACAAAGCAGAAGCAATTGGAAAAAAATGCATTAAATCAAAATAATTAATGTATGGATAACTAAATAAAATCAACCAGATAAGAACTAACTTCTAAAATAAACATTATGCTGAATTGTGGATCAGAGCCTCAACAATTAAATCTAGCAATTATTTTTACATAGATGGAAATTGAAACTAAATTTTGCAGGCATTCTAGTCAGAATCACAGCTGGTATGTTAACAGAATAGTATGATGACAAAAATAATTTCACCCTGCACCAACCTATCCCAGTTTCTTTCACAATCACTGTCAACGTGATATTTTTGTCCCTTTGTTTTCTTTCTTTGTGGATCTTGAGAGCAGATGAAAGATTCATGTTGAAAATTGTGTCACCATGAAGCAGAATGAAGTCGGATCTGATCAAATCCTTGTTGCCTATGTCTCTTAATGCATCTCCAACTGAATCACAGTTATCAGAAATAATCAAGTGAACTTTCATTCTAGATCTTCCACTCGTCCATTTGGAGTTTCGCAAATAGTCCTTAACTTGCTGAGGCTGATGACAAGAAAAAATGAAGGTTTCTTGTATACCCGATGTCAGCAGTGCCTTCAGCACGTACTCTATAATGGGAGTGTTTAGAAACGGTAACAAAATTTTAGGTTTATCTAATGTCAGAGGATGAAACTTCTTATCAAAAGAATCAGCAATGATGACAGCCTGAGAGACCTCCTCCTCCCTAAAATCCGATTTTGTTGCAGAAGGCATCTCTACAATCTCTGGACAGCAAAGTTATTTTCATCAACGTCTACCGGTTGAGATCGCAAGATATCGACGATGAAAGCCAACAAAAAGCATGATGCAAGTCTTTTAATACACTAATTGCTATATTTAGATTTTTGCTAAAAATTTCTAAAAATTTATAAATTAAAGAATAAACCTCAAATGAAATTAATAAGCCGCTAATAGCTACATTTGTAACTATATTTGAATGATTCGAAATAAAGTTTCTAGTAGTCTAAAATTATATAATACTATTCAAAAGATCGGAATGCAACGTTTAGCAAGGTTGCTCCACAGGAACGTAGATATACCATTCATAACCTAATGTTTTCATTTAAACACACTCTGTTGAAGCTCGCCATATAGGAGATGGTTTTATCAACTGCATGCTTGCAGTATTTTGAACACTTCCAGATTTTGACCTAATATATAGTAATATATAGTTTGTGCGGAGCCTGCAAAGCTGCACTGCGAGAAAATTTCGAGGCTAATCGTATTATCTAATTGCATTGATAATATACCGGAAATTATTGATTTTTAGGATTATGATTGCCGCCGAGCGGAAATCTTACAACGCGAAGTAATTTTGAATAACTACTTTAAGCTACCGTCAACTGCATTTATCCACATTAATATCAAAACAAGTAGTTGACCTGAGAAATTTCTACGCCCACCCGTATTTCCCCAACTCGACGACAAGTTGCACACAAATAGTTAATTCTAATTTATTTTCCTAAGTGTATTTGATTTTTCTTTATTGGAGATTTTACTTTGATGGAGCAAAAATTATTAATTAATTATTAAACTTTGATTTTCCAGGTTATATCCAAGCATCATATGACTAAGCCAAAGGCTTTTGTAGCATAAAATGTCTCTAAAAGCAGAAGACTTGATCATGAATGGGGCTGGCCAGGACAGGATGCAAAAGCTGGATCTCCAGGACTCTTCTGATGACCCTGTGATTGGCATAGATATGGCCAGTGCTAATGCCCTTATAAAGGAGGCCCTCTCTAAATTTAAAAATGTTGAAGAAACTAATTCATACCCAGATGACTCAAAACTGCTTGCAAACCCCAAAGGAATTATAAAATCCTTCCTTAACCAAGCAAAAGCTACAGATCCTGTGAAATTTGATGCATATAGAAAGCTTTGTGTTGCACATATTAAAGAATTTCACAATTGTCAGAAAGGAACCAGTCCAGCCTGTCTCGTTTGCAGTGAAGTTTTCCAACACTGGAATACACTTCAGAGGCACTTACAGACTCATGTTGACTTTAGACCATTTTCTTGTGAAATCTGTAACAGAACCTTCTACAGCCAGAGCAAACTAAAACGTCATGCCGTAATACATAACGACATAAAACCTTACAAATGTCCTATGTGTGATAGGAGGCTCGGTAGGACAGAACATTTGAAAAGACATTTGTTGGTTCATAGCGACAATAAACCTTATGGGTGCTCTGGGTGTGCCCATACCACCAAACGCTTAGATGGAATTAGGAGACACATAAAAAGAAAACATGGTTCTGAAGCCGAGATAATATCGCTGACTTCCAAAAAACCCGAACCACAGATATTTGATCAATTTTCTGAATTTATTGATGGAGGAGATGTAGAGGAAGAAAATCCAAACAAATTAGAATCAAGTTGTCAAGCCGAGCCAAGCAATTTAGCCAATGATTCCAACTTGAAAGAAAATTTCTCCAGGGGATGCAAAGAAACTCATAGAGCATTTTCTGAGGATTTCATTCAAAAACGTGAAGGTTTGGCATCAAGTCTTGAGGATTCAGAAGATGCTGGAAATCTGGACTGCCAGCATGACAAGGGCAAGGACACTCAAAAAAATAATTTTGGAGACATCCCAATGGCAAGGGAACAAAATGCAGAAATTGTTGCAAATAGAAAGATTGTAAACAGGGTCCACAAAAATAAGAAGTTCCCTGATTGGGAACAGAGGGCATTAATGCTATCATCCCAGATTTTTCATCGAAGTTCATCTGGAACGCATCTGAACAAATCCAGTCAGCACCAATCGCAAGGCACCACCCTTAATCATCAGACTGCATTCCAAAGTCAAACACAAGTTAACACCCTCTACACCAATTCTATGTCATTTCCTCAAAATGATTCTAGTGACTCGTTTGGAATGTCCACCTCAGCCATTTTGTCTCCCAGTTTCTCCACAATCAACAGACATAGCCAAACAAGCATGCCTAGCGTATCTAGCCTCTCCCCAGAAATGATGATTTCTCAGTATTTTCAAAGCCACCAGAGATTTGGGTCTCATGTCTGGAGTTTTGCAAATTCTCCCTATCCAAACTATTGAATACATGATTTTTGTTATTGGCTATTTCTGAAATAGCTGCCTCTAATGACCCGCATTAAACATCATGTCAACCATGAAGGGATTTAACCAAATTCACTACTTGGGAGGCATTGTTTTGTAAAGGTTGTCACAAAAGCCATGGGCCTATGCCTAAATCAGATGTTTTATATTCTTTTCGTGCTTTGGCATTTCATCCAACTACAAGCGATTTTTGTCCCATAGAACTCGCATCATGGTTGCAAATATTGGCTGTGTTTATGAACATACTGTTCTGTTTTTAAAATTAGAAGTAGGTAATATTTTAGGATTTTACTTTTTGTACATGCGAACCCCAAGAACAAGCGATTTATAAAAAAAAATATCAACTAAGTCTGAAAAATTATCCTAAAAAACATTCTCTTATGTCTTAAGCATAGACAATAAATAATTTTTTCAATTTCTGATGAAAAATCTTGTTGAGATTGGAACACGTTGTCTGCATTTGTGCTCAGGTCAGGTGGAAAAGTGATTCTGACAGCCTGAATTAAGTGTATTAAAAGCATTATAGAACGTATCTTGGGATAAATTAGATTGATTAGAACAACCTCTAATTCTGGAGATACGAAGAAGTATACCAAACTGTCCATGATGGCTTCCCTGCAGAGGCTTGAGTTGTTAGACACATTCAAAAACTTGAGCTTTTGACAGAGCATGCTCTTTTCGAAACAAGATAGAAGACTGTCGGAGCCTAGACTGACATCTTCCAATTCAAGGAGAATGAGTGTGGAAGAGAGTTGGGATATCAATAAATTGAGATTATCAATGCATGGCACTAAATTGTTTTTGCTCAGTTCAAGTTCTCTCAGCGATTTAGTGACTGGACTTTTGTGAAGGCAAGTGATGTCAGCATTAGTAAGGTTGCAATTGGATAATCTCAGCATTACCAGTGGATTGCTGAGCTGTGATAATATATCAGGCAGGCATGAACCTAGCTTTATGTGGCTAAGATTCAAGTTCTTGAGTTGGGAGAAAGTTGAAAAAATGGTGACAAAGCTTTTGGCAGTTTCACTATCTTCTAAGTTTAGGCTATTGTATGAAATATCCAAGGAAACAAGATCACCAAATCTCTGGAGACATGGTGCAATCAGCCTCAAGCTTGCGTTCGAAATTCCATTATATTGTAGATTAACGCCTTTGAAGAACTACAAACAAATAAAACAAAGTCAGAATGGTAAAATCAAAAGGCATTTTCCACTTGTCCATTACCTTTGGGTCTATGAGTTCCAGGAGTACAACTACCATGGCGACACCTGCAGCGGATATATCAAGTTGGCTCACAGCCACTTTCAACAATGCCTTGGGTTTGTTAACAACACTCAAGGCCCTGCACAGTTCCAGATGTGCTTCAGATGATTCAATAGTCACATCCAAACAAACAACGCCTTAATAAAATGTCAGCTTCTGGATTATTATTATTATTGTTAAGAATTAGCATGTAGGAGCTCACATTCTTTGTCTGGAATTAGTGGTTCCACAGAATAAAGTTTTCGACTATCTGAGGGCAAATTTTGTGCTATTTCATTATAGAAAGTTATAATCTCTCTTTGACTTTTCTCATTGTAAATCAGTAGCACATGGGCAGCAAGATAATTGATGATGACTTCAACTGCATAAAAATTAAAATAATTAACTTTCTTTGAGACAATAGCAATCACATGTCACCATATAATCACCAGAAGGGTAACCAGTGAGATCTAAAAAACAAAGTTGAGAAATTTTCTGTTTTTTGAGGCATTCCATAAATGTATGCACAAGAGATGTGGTGTATTTCACACCACGTCTGGCACTTTCTGTAAGCTCCAATTTGTTGAAAAGTGGCTTCATTGAATTAAAGACTGGAGGCATGAGTTTCTTCAGCACCAGTTTGTGCCATGGCCAACGTGAAATGATTTCTTCAACCGATTTGTCCTGACTACACTTAAGAGCTGCTTTTAAAATAGATTCATACAGATCTATGGGAACAGTTTCGAGAGCCAAAACCGTTAATGCGTGATTTCTTACAATGAACTGGCATGATATATCCACTAAAGAAAGCTGATGTTGCGAACTAGACTGATATTCAGGGTGAAAATTGTATAAAGTAAAATTTGATGGAAATAGAGAGGACGACATTCTCGGGAATTTGAATCGAAATCTAATATTGTTATCTAAAGGCGGCAGAACAAAATGGAGTTTATTTAAATTATTTCGAAAATCGGCCTTTGACTCTAAAAAACGTGAAGTCTATCGCAATACCAAACCATATGCATAAACACTGCGTTTGTTTCGCAAATTATAGACGACTGACAGCACAACACCACTCCGATAACCAACTGCGCAACCTTTCGTTTTCGTTATATTCGTTCCTGCCAGTATATGTCGATATATGAACTAGTTCAAAATAGAAGATGAATAAAATTCAGATTATTATTATTAAAAATTAAAACAAACTAAAAATTGAAGAGGCAAAAAGAACATTTTAAGGATGTTTCTTAATTCTGCCATTGGGTTCACTTTAGAAAAAGCCATAATTTTCTCAATATTTAATTTTTTGAAATAGAAATGAAATATGTTATTCGTCTACATATATTTTCATATTTTATAAAGCCAACTTAAGACCACATTTAGCATATTTTAATTTTTCCGGTTCTCATCGGATGAGACTTGGTGGCAGCCTCTAGTTTAACTCATGAGATACTTAGAAGGACAATAAATTATGTAGGGAAGGTAGGGGCGCGGGTAGTGTGGTCTTTATTGCTGTCGATTTGTTTTTATGCATTTATTTGGTGACTACTCTAATCGGCCCAAAGCTTTAAAGGAAATTATATTATAACAAAGCAAATTATAACAGTCAGATTAAGCGACCATCAAGGGACATTTGCTTTTATGAATAATCCAAACTCAAGGGCGAAACTAGAAAGAGGAACATGAACGTTATTCCACAACCTGTGTTTCACGAGCAAACCAAACTATTTGAAAGTTTACATTAAGCTCCAGTAAATGGGATAATTCTTGGGATAATACATATAAGGAGATATTACTTTAATTTACCCGGCCTAGATAGCCATACATAAATCAACATCAGCCCCTTGTCCTGAATCGCGGGCCTCACTTGGATCGCGGAAAGTAGTTTGGACATCCTGCTCTAGATCAAGGGTCGGTAACATTTTTCGTGCCGAAATTGTAGATCATTCGGCATACCAACAGTCTCCAACTTTCTTAATTTATCAACATATCGGGGTTTGGGGGCGTGAGAATTTTGAAGGAGGGATACTTTCCCTCTTAATTATAATGTCTTTTACGTTTCTTGTTTGAACTAAACTCCTTGGAGGCTCTTGCAGAGCAGTCGCATCTAACACTCATCGAATTTATTGTCCTGGAGAAATATTTGTTTCGAGATCATTCAAATAAAGGTCTGTGACTGTTCTAAATTATTTAACTCTCCTTAAAGTTTGAGGATGACACTGAATCCAATCCATGCCTTAAAAGGCATTTGTATTTTTTTCACTATCATCAATTTTCTTTCTGTAAGAGATAATACGGTTCTCGTTAATTCGGTTATCATATAAAACTATGGTCATTAATTGGTGGATAGCAGGGGGATAGAGCATTGGCGAATGTAAAACACTGCTTAGCAGGAATGTCATTAGTAGTAGATTACGCAAAAATGCTACTGGCTCATTCCTCTATCTGTGATTTAACACATTGCCAGCTTTTTCCTGCCACAAATCCTTGATCAGCCAATTATTTTGTCATCGGGACGACTAGCAAATCTATTTACAACGAAAGTCACTTTCATAGATATTTATGCGTAATTAAGAATATTGCAACTTAATGTGACCAAAGTCACATTTAACTGACGGGCCCTATTGTTTAGGTATATTTGGGCCTTCTGTTTACATTACCTAGGGTTTTGGTCTATTCTCTCTTAGATGCCCTCTAAGACCTTTAATAATTTTCTTCATTTAGTTGACACAGTTCACCCGCCAGATTTGATGGATTGATAAAGCGGTCTCGAAGGCGTCTGTTAAATTTGTTCGATGTTCGAAGTTTGAATTCAAATAAATATGGATTTATTGTTTGTTGTATCGATTTTTTTACTTTTCTCTGTTCTTCTGACTGCCCTAATCCTGTTCAAAATCGGTTACTTTCATTCTGTTTTGCTGAAGGTAAGATGTCGATTCTAAGCAAGTTGCTTTATTGACATTTTAAAGCCTTTTTTAAAGGTTGATAGAGAATCACACAAGCATGGTGGGGAACTTGTAGCAGAAGTTTTGAAGGTATCCTGAAATTACATACAAAAGTTAGATTTCAAGTGGAGTTTTTTTAAAGGTCCATGGGGTTAAGTTTCTTTTCACTTTGACTGGTGGTCACATCTCCCCAATACTTGTGGCTTCAGAAACTGTTGGAATAAAGGTGATAGATACCAGACATGAGGTGAAACTTGGACTTTAAGCTATTTATTTTAGAATACATATTTCTATTAGAAACTAATTTTTGACATTGTTGATGTTTAGTTTAGTTTTATTTATATATCAAAGTTTGTGTTAGGCCACCGCAGTTTTTGCTGCTGATGCAGTTGCTCGTCTCACTGGTAATATTGGTGTTGCAGCTGTGACAGCTGGTCCTGGTGAGTTTTAATACCGAATCAAATTAATTCAATTAATTCAAATTAATTTTTAATGGATTTAGATTTCAGATATTTGTCATCAAGCAGTAATTGCATTCATTTTGCAGGTTTAACGAACACAATAACAGCCGTGAAGAATGCCCAAATGGCAGAATCACCTGTCTTACTCATTAGTGGAGCGGCTGCCACATTGTTGAAAGTTGGCAACTTTTGAATAGTTGTGAAATTTCTTTGTCAAGCCTAAAATTTACCAAAGTCATTGAATGTGATTTAATGGAAGTTATTTGGGATTTATGATTTCTCATCTCAGACTCAAATTCCTTGAATTTTAACTTTTCCAAAATATATGCTTATTTAGTAACTATGTAATGCAAATGGTTATAAATATACATTGTTGTCTAATTCATAAAATAACTTTTAATGAGACTATCCACCATTCAATCTTTATATCAGAGGTCCTCGACTCTTAGCCCTTGGACTAAAATCATACCGCGGGGCTTTTTTCTTGAGTTTATACCTAAGAATTGCATTACTGCTAACAATATTTTAATGCTTAATTGTGGTGATTAAACATTAAAACTTTGTCATTTGAATAGATATATAATGATCGTATTTAACAAGAAAGGCCTTTTTAATTGTTTTGAATTTGATAATCCATTACCAATTCAAAGTCATTTTCTTAATTGCTAAGTAGGTGGTTTAAACATTTATTATGACATGTATATTTATATAGATCCAGCCATTTACGTTGGGAAAGCACACATAATCTTCAATTAATTGTCATTCAAGTGTTCTAGCCCATTTCTTTGAAATTCCATCTTCATATTCCAATAATATTATTAATAAGGTCGTCATCTTAATTTAAACAATTTATTGTTTAAAATCTCATTTTAATTTCTTGATGTTTGAAGTTGCTAAATGTAATTTTCTATTGGGATCATTATTATATAGGATTTTATTTCCTTAGATGCTTTTTGAGCATAACTTTGAGCAATATATTTGTTGTTTTAAGCTAAAAAAAATGTTGGTTGAATCGCATCAAAACATCAAATTGAAAGTATTTTGTTCTTGGTTGAAAATTTTAAACATCTTTTTAGGGAAGAGGTGCCCTTCAAGACATTGATCAAATGTCCCTACTTAAATCATTGTGTAAGTACACAGCCACTGTCAATACTGTAAGAGAACTCAAGGATATTTTAAGGAAAGCAATCCAAGCATCTCTCTCTGATACACCTGGTAGAAACAGATTTTTAAAACAACTAAAGACTAATGAATGGAGCTGAAAACTCTGCACATTATTTTCTTTTTCAGGTCCTGTTTTTGTAGAACTTCCCATCAACATCTTATATCCTTATAAAATAGTGTCTCAGGAACTTAATTCAGGAAGATCTGGAAAAGGAGTCATAATGAAACTGATCAACTTTTACCTGCAAACGCACTTGGACAATTTGTTCGCCGGAGCTTTTGATGAACACGCGTCTGAACCTCTTCCTGTGCACGTCAACAAAGCGTCTGATGAGCAAAGTACATTTGTCAACTTATTTACTAAATTTATCGTCTCTTTGACTAACATTTATAATTCATTAATGTCAGTTCAAAAATGTGTGGAAATTATAAGCAAGTCAAAGAAGCCCGTCATGGTCCTTGGTAGTCAGTCTGTCTGGATGTCCAATCCTATTGATTATCTTGCTTCTTCTCTGGAGGTTTATTGACTGATAGCTATGTATACTTTTATTCCACAGGCCTTCTATTTTATCTTGTTTTTCTATGTTATTTATTTCAGTCCCTTGGGATTCCTTGCTTCCTTGGTGGCATGTCCAGAGGATTACTTGGTTCAAAGAGTGCCATCCAGTTTCGACATTGCAGGAAGTTGGCTCTCAAAGAGTCAGATTGCATAATATTGGCAGGTATAGCTTTCAAATATCTCACTAGGATGAAATCTAAATGATGTGGTAAATGCAAAAAGACATCTTTGCCTTGATATGACATAATTATGGAATCAAGAGCACCATATTAGTGGCAACAAACATTATAGCATCATTTAAAATTTTTGGAGATTTGGCTATATAAACATTGTTGTACTAAGGAAGCAATAAATCATCAAATCTCTTTTTAATCGGTATACCAATTATCCTTTATTAACTTAACATTGTGCGTTATATATTTGATATCATTTATTCTGATACATCAATTGCTTTCTAGGAACTGTGTGTGACTTTAGACTTAGTTATGGAAGAATTCTAAACAGAAAAGCAAAAATAATTGCTATTAATAGGGACAGATCTCAATTGCTAAAGGTCAGTTGAGTGATATTTGAAATTTTATTTTCTGGTTTAAATTTGTTGTTGTGTACAGAATTCTGACTTGTTTTGGAAACCATATCTACATCTGCAATGTGATGTAGCCAGTGCTTTGGTAAGAATATCTGAGAAGTTGGATGGATTCAAGTGCAGTCCAGACTGGTTATCTTACTTAAGAAGTGCTGATGATAAGAAGGAATTCCAAAATTTGTTGGTTTTTAAATTTGAATTTACTGATGTTTTGGGTGCCTTTTACAACTGCCCTGGGATATGAAGGCATTCCTTGGTTTTAATCTGTTTGTTTAATGTTGATATCACCGGGAGAATCTCAGGTTGGGTTGCAGACATGACACTTTTGACGATGCTGTTAGTTCATGTGCAAGAGTGATAACTATTTAACCAATCTGCTTTTGCAAATTTTCTGTGAACAGCAAACTGATGCATAATTTTGGATGCATTTTTTTATCAACTATTTACAAAGCAGCACAAGGTAGATGCAGCATAATCTGCCATGCTATTAGTATCATTTGTGGGGGATGCAGCCCTCTGAGCTAACTTGCATGCCAGACTTTGTAAATTTGAAAAGTCAATTTACAATGATTAATATTAAATGTATCATCTTGAAAATTACTTTTACATGACAAATATAAAAATGCCTGATAATTATGAGCATCTATGTATTTTTATTTGAAGGGAGATGGGCAAACAGGTGACAGATAATCACCTCAACCCCATCAAAGTACTTCAAGAATTGGAAAAAGTCTTACCTGAAAAGAGTATATTGATTGCTGATGGAGGTGATTTTGTGGGAACAGCTGCTTACATTCTAAGGTTGGTGTTAGATCCATTTGACTGATCTACTTTGGCTTTAATGTCAGCTTGGAGAGTTGCAACACTATTGGCAAGAATGTTAATGTTTTGTGTTCAAACCCAGCCTATACTTCTATGTCAATGGCAGAAGACCAGGTGGAATTATGCAAATGAAGCACATTTACAAATGGCATATAGCTGAATTTTCTATGCAAATGACAGCAAATTTTGATGCTTAGTAAAGATAGGCAAGGCAAAGGGAGGGTAATTGGAAGTAAAATGAAGATATGGTAAAATTATTAAGCCACATTCAAAAATGTTGATGGAGGAATAGATGAATCAGATAGAAATAAAGGGTCAGGATTGCAAAACATCTCAGATCAAATGTTGGACCTTCCAACAAGACAAAGAAATGACTAGGAAATTCTAAAGAAGCAAATTCATGAAAGCAATGCCTCACTGAGTGGGTTGTCACATACAATCACCCACTGCAAATGTTTTATGGCTCCCCAAGTCAAGGCGCAAGGAGACGATGTGTGGAAAACTCAGCCTTGCTGAATAGGATCATATTCCTTGTTAAATTAAAAGATAGAAAATTGAATTTAATCCATAATAATAATATGAAATAATTTAATAATATGAAATGGTCCAATGGCATAGTTAAATCAGTATGGTTTGGCTGAGAACATGAGGAAGGAAGCCTTTCTTTTAGGAAGGGAATTGAAAGTAAGCAAAACTAAGAAAATAAGCTGATAATTCAGAAATAAACAAAAAAAAAAATTAAATATTAAAACTTTAAATTAGGATTAAAATAAAGTTGGTCTACATTCAACAAAATCAAAATAAATGAAAATATTATTATGATTGCAGGCCAAAAGGACCATTGACCTGGCTTGACCCTGGAGCTTTTGGGACTCTTGGGGTCGGAGGAGGTTTTGCTTTGGGTGCCAAACTGTGCCGTCCTGACTATGACGTGTGGGTCTTGTATGGCGATGGATCCTTGGGTTTTAGTGTTGCTGAATTCGACACATTCACCAGACACAAGGTTAAGTACTGAGAAGCCTTTCAAATGAACATATTCATGTTGAGGGAAAAATATATTTACGGTCAAGTCTTGCTACTATGCTACCCATCTGGAATGAGCAAAAGTGGCATGATAGCGGAGTGGCATAGTAGCGAGATTTCACTGTATATATATATATATATATTTGGATCACTTTGAACTAATGCATACTTAAACAATACATAATAATTTAGAAATTGTTTGCTTTGCATAAACTGTAAAAGTCATCAGTAAAGGGTCAATATTTTGGCAATTATCAAATCTGACAGTTCATCAAAATCCTGGATTCCAATCCAGAGTAAAAAACAATAAGTTTTTCGGGCCCTCCTTTTTGATCATTTGTAGATGTGCATTTTAGGTGCCTGTCATTGCTCTTGTGGGTAATGATGCCTGCTGGTCTCAAATAGCAAGAGATCAGGTTAGGATTCTTGGACTACCTACAGCGTGCAATTTAGCAGTTAGTATTTTCATTTCCTTCAGATGAGTTCCATCATTTCAGATTAATTCCATTCTGCTTCTTCAATAACTTTTCAGTTCTGCAAGTATGAATTGGTGGCAGAAGGATTTGGTGGTTGTGGAATGGTACTTAAAAGAGAGAACGAAAGTGAAGTCGAGAAGGTTTTTGTCGAAGCTCAAACAAAGTCACGGCAGGGTACCAGCGTCCTTATTAACTGTTTCATTGGAAAAACTTCATTCCGTGATGGAAGTGTTAGCGTCTGAATTGTTTGGAAGAGCCACAGAAAACTGTGCCATTTTGATCTTTCTTGTTTCGGCTTATATGTGTTTTCCTTAAAACAATCAAGGAGCTGCATTTCATCATGGTTTTTTAATATATTCAAATATACTGATGCAGCCCATTCTATGACTTTTTAAATGTAAACGGCGTTCTAAAAGATTTTTTGTTAAATATATATAAAAAAAAGTTGTAAAAGGCATAACATTGAAGTTATTTCTGGAATGTTGGTGCATATGAAAGTTATGTAAAATTCTTTTGCAAAATATTTATTTTCCTCTTCTTTGGCTCTCGCGAATTCCTGCTTGGAGATCTGCTGGAGGTCGAGATCTGGACCTTCTGTAATTTGAAATAGTGATGGTGTTCGTTCTCGCTGAAGCGCCTTCGCTCTCTTCATTGAAACCAATCAAATCCTTCGCTTTATTTTGTGTGGGCTGCGAAATTTATTTAAACGACCGATGGAAGATGAGTTTGAATGACATTTATTAGCTTCGCCCATAAATGCTCGGCGCATTAATATTCAATCAATGATGAGATGTAGAACAAGTGGCCACGGTCTGTCGAAATGCAAAGAAAATATTATTTCATAAGTCTAACAAACCAAACTATTTTAACTAATGTTAAAAATTTACTAGGTTTGTAGTTTTTTATTGTTTAGAGAGATAATCATTATTTAAAGAACTGAACTTATTAGTTTGCGGCCATCGCCCAATTTTTGTTTTCTTATTTTTTGTGCCAAAATTCGAAAGCTCTCGACATGACGGGCCGATGGTAGCAATCTCATTTTTTGCAAGACACTTTTTGCTTTGGATCTATGGCAAATTTCAGCGAACAGTTTAGTGGCATGGTCAGTCGCATTTTATTTTGGATTTGCTCCGGTGGAGCCTATTCAGAACGAGCTTTAAATCAAAATAACATCAAAATAATCTTTACATCTATTCTTGATTGGATTGCTTGTGAATTAGTTTACTTCACCATGGATTGCAAACATATCAAATCGAGGTTTTCAAAATGATAATGGCGATATAGTCACATAAATTTGTACCTTTCTCACTAAAACATTGCTAGGGGAAGATTTTGCTATTTGATCTGATCATTTGTTATCTTTACTTGCAATGTCTACTTTGATAACGATTGCTCCATCCAAGATGTTTGCAGTAAAAAGATTGATTAAGCAAAAGTTGTAGAGATATTTAACTTGAATTTGTCACATTGACTTTTGGCCAAGTTAGAAAATTCATTAAATATTTATTGAATGATTTGAGGGAGTCCAAGAGGTTAAGATGATAACACAATAGCAAATATATAAAACTATAACCATTGAGTTTCCTGAATGATGTAATTAATAATGTGCTTTAATATACATTTATTAACATTTCAAAAATCACTTCAGTATGAAGTAGGGAAGATTCTTGGTAAAGGAAATTTTGGTGTTGTGTGTAAAGGTGTTCACAAGTCATCATCAATTCCAGTAGCCATAAAGATAGTGAGTAACAATTTGGACACTAAATTTGAGTGGATTTTTGTTTAAATGTTAACTGATTAATTAAAAATGTAATTCGGTTTTTTAACCACAGATAGCCAAGAAGAAATTGGACCACAAGAAGATGAAGTTGATCAAAAATGAAATTGAAATCCTTAAAGAAGTTATTCCACATCCTAATATTGTTAAGGTAAGAAAACTCATTTTCTGCAAATATTAGTAAATGAAGACATATTTGTTTAATTTCTAAATGAGTAAATGAATGTACTTGTTCCAAAATCAATTCAATTCTTCAAATAGTTTCATCAAGCCCTCGAAGATCAAAATAATTTTTACATTGTCACCGAGCTCTGCATGACTGATCTCGATCGCAAGCTGAAATCAGACCCGAGTTTCTTTCGATTGGTGCAAGGCAAGGAAAAATGAATATTTATATCAAGTTAAATGAATATTTACATCCTTGACGATCATGCGTGTCTCACCTAACGAGAAAAATTGTGATTCCAGTTAAACGACTCACAAAGCAGATCGTCAGTGGCCTCTATCACCTGAAAGAGAATCATGGAATCATGCATCGAGATATAAAGCTGTCCAATCTTCTTCTGGATAGGCACGACAACGTTGTTAGTATAAGAAATTTATGCGGATAATTTATAATTTTCTTGTAAATGATGTGATGAAGCAAACGTTGTTCGTCTAGAAAATTGCAGACTTTGGCATGGCAGTGCACATTGTGCCAGGCAAGGGAAACACCACTCTTTGTGGAACACCAAGTTACATGGCTAGGTGAGTGAGGAAGAGATTTTCTAATTTAAATTAACAATTTTCCATTTATTAGTCTTAATCAAAGTAACAAAACCTGAACGAATTGATGGAAAATATTGTTCCTCAGAGAAGTCATACTTCAAGAACCTCACGGATACGAATCCGACGTGTGGTCTTTGGGATGCGTTCTTTACACGATGCTCGTCGGGGAGAGTCCTTTTGGTGACGACAATGTGAGGACGATTTTTGAAAGGATCACCAAGGAAGGGATTAAAATTCCAGTCCACAAAGTTCCGTACGAAGCCGGGGACTTAATCAGAAGTCTTTTGGTTAATGAACAAGAAAAAAGAATCCAGTTGCATGGTTAGTTGAATGCTAATGGGATTGTAATTGTCTTTAAATTATTGTCAATTGTCAGATTTCAGCACCTGGAAGTAAATGCTACATTACATGCACTACTTAAACTTATAGGTTATTAATATGCATTATTATATTAAAGAGGCATAATTAAAGCAATTGAAGTTAATTGCATACATTTGTTAACATAATGTTTTAAAGCTTAAGGTTAATTAATTATTATTTATTCATTTTGTTGAAATTCCCAGAAATTCTCCAACATGAATTTCTCAGAGATTTTGTTGAAGTTAAGACAGGAAATCACGTAGGTTTGCAGATTATTAAATTAAGCGGTAAATGTTTTTTAAATTGATATACATGGAAATGATAGAGCAAATCCTAGCTTAACAATGAAAATAATAAATAACTTAACAGTAAATAAATTTCATTATTTCAGTCAATTATACAGATATTTTATAAAGATATTTATAAAAGATATTTTATTAATTGTATATTTACAGGAAAACTGTGACATTTCAAGCAGACCAGCTTGTCAAAGGTCGGACTACGGCAGTCGAACTATAGAAAGCAAGAGAGAATCCGAGAGGACTGACAAGTCCTACGACGGCGTGTCTCGTCAGCCTCGCCTTCCCCCCGACAAAACGAGGGACCGCGTGCCGGGGATTCACGGAGGATCGAGTAATAACTTCCTTCCCGACAAGTCGAAGCCTCCCGTCACTTATTCAAAGTACAGAGGCACCAACAGAAGTCATTCCGCAGAACCTTTGACCCGTGCCCGCGTCCCTAACAATCTGTCCTTGATGTCCAAAGTTTCTGATTCCGGTACTGAAGCGTCCAAGTCGAGAAGTTGCAACCCGAAAGAGATTTCGAGATTCAACTGCGCCAGAATCAAGTACACGAGGAGAAGGCTGAAGTTTGGAATGGTGAATGGTTCTTGTCTTAACATGGGTGAAGCATGATTTCCAATTAGATTTTTATTATTTTTCAAACAGATTACCATCACTAAAGTATCAGGAATTGAAAAACTAGTCAACGAAGTTTACTTCGAGATAACGAAAGGGGACGATTGCGTGAGCGACATGATGAGGATTTCAGAAGACGGCACCGAGGTAGGACGACCGAAGTCCGAATATTTACAAAGAATGATCATAATTTATGCTTCTTACGTCTCCCTCCGTCTTAAACGACGTGCAGGTCACCTTTTACGAACTCGTGGAACCGAGGTCGCTCGAGGATCAACCGATCCTCGGTCCTTGGAAGACTCAGCTTCATTACACCTTCGACAACCTTCCCGATCGACTGAGGAAATATTACAGATACGTTTCCAAGCTGATAGATTTGCTTCAATCCATGACTCCAAAAGTGACCGTCTATAATTCGGAGGCCAAATTCATGATCATGGAAAATCTTTGTTACAAGGCGGAATTTTACGACGGTAAGTCTCGGATAAAAAGTTTGGATTTCTTGTTTGGAAAAGCTTCGACGGGAGGAGCTAAAGGCATTTTGTTTTTATTAGGAACGATCATAGAGAATGATTTGACATGCACCAAACTGATACCTGTACAAGGGGGTGAGTTGAAGAATGTTGAGGATCAGAGGAGCAATCTTTCTAAAGAGATGCTTCAGAAGTTGGATTCTGCTCTGAAGGTTTTTGTTTTTGCAGTTTTTTGTTAATTTGTTTTACTAAATGAATTTTGAGTGAAATGATTTGAATTTGTCAGATGCAGCGCATACTGACCGATGAAGAGAGAAATTTGAGAGGAAGGGAGATATCTTACAACTGTAGCTTGTTTCCAGCAACTTATGGAAGGTTTGTCTTAAAATTTACTTTTCATGACACTCTGGAGATGAACTCAAGCAGTTTTTAACACAATTCTCAGAAATTATTGATCCATTTTGCAGTAGGCCACGTTCGAATATGATTTCAAAGATGGACCGACCCAATCTCAGTGCCAAAAGCGAAAGCCTGCTACATGTTAGTGAAAAGGACCCTGCACGAGTCATGAAAAATTAAATAATTAATATTATTTATTATTATAATATTTTAGACGACCAATTCGAGATCTCAGGATTCAGGTTTCCTATCGAACAAATCGGATTTAACGAAAAACATTTCGCCTGGAAACCAACATTCAGGAAGGGGACCCTACTTAAGACCAGTGAACGTGCAATTGCCAGGGTTTGGAAAAGTTGTTACGGTAAATAGATTTATCTGACAATATTATATTTAATAATACAGCCAATATTATAACAATAATTAACACTTTAATAAATATTTAATGATACAAATTTTCATTGGATAATAAACAAATAAATAAATAAATTTGCTCTGCAGGATGATCAATTGGTATCAATACAAACACAATCTGGATGGGGTTTCAGGTTCAACTACGACACACAAAGTTATTACTTGACGTCCCCTGAAGGCAAAAGAATCAATGATGAACAGAAGAATTCGCAAATGATTAAACAAATTCTCACCTCGCTTCAAGCTCGTGTGAATTAGCATCGGGTTTTCTGGTCTGACAATTTTCAGACTGAGTTTCTGATTTGGCACTTCAAGTGCTTTTTGTTGTTTGTAAATAAAATTGACTTGTTGACTTTTGTATGCATCTAGGTGCATGTTTCAGATCTAATTGACTTGTCTGATCTGATTGTTTGTCTGATTTCCCAGTCCTGTTGTTGTTGTCACTGCTCAGTATATTCTCAGGAGGCTGGGGTTCTTCCCCCCCCCACCTTAGATTCACTGAGATGAATGATTACGAGTGGTTGGAGTGACAAATTCAAACATTTGCTTTAATTTAGTTTTCAGTTTTGTTTACTTAATTAAAAATTATATATTAATCAACGCATTTGCAAATTTTTAAACGTTTTGGACAATATTTGGAGTTGCTCAATCAATGGGCTGATTGCATTTACTGCGTCAAAGTTTGTTGCTCCAAGCTACATACACAGCTCTCCACACACAAATATTAAATGCTTGCGTGCCCTTGGCTTCTTTCTGCCGCTAATGAATTTAAATATCATCGACAATTTTATTATAACGACCAGATCGAAATCTGATTTGAAAAGTCGGAAGTCCTCGAGTGGAATGGATCTACCAGGTGTGGCCCGCGCCCCCTTTAGTGATGTTTGCGGCCCAGGGCCACGAAGCTTCGATGTTTTTCGCATTACCTTCTGAGCGAACTGCTCTGCCCCAAATGGTTTTTTGATTATTTTAAAAACTTTTATTCTTTGCGACAACATTAAGAGACATAAAAATGGTAAAATATTATACTTACAAGAAACCAAATTACGTCAATTTGGACTTCGAGAGTCAAAGAGGTGCCATCCAACGACAACCGGAAGAATCGTTTAAGCGGATGCACTCTATAATATGTTCAACTCTGTAATTTATTCAACCCTGTAATTTATTCAGCTTTAATTTATTCAATTTTAATTTATTAAACCCAGCCTGTAACAAATCGTTATAATTGTAACTGGTGCACGGCGATGACAAAAACAGTTTAGAATAGCTTAAAATTTTAATTATAACTAGTTATAACTTTCTTTCGCTTGACTTTTTCGTTTCATTGGAAACTTAAGGAGATCAGCAAATCAGCTTTTGATGTCAAAAATCAGCTTTGAATCATCTGGCACGACATATGAAAAAAACCAATTCGCTATCGATCTCAGAAAATTTATGTGTTTTTTTTAATATCGTCGCATCGCTTCTTTTCCATACTTGATTCTTTTTGGTTGTAAAAGTTGATAAAAAAAGTGATTTATTATTTTTTAGAAAACACGCTCGTTATCTGCAAGAACAAATGGACGAGGTAAGATCTATTGGAGTCACAAAGCATCTACCCCGAACAATGGCTGCCTGTAATCTGTGGAACTCGTTTTTTTTTTTTTATGAAATTTTAAAGACCCAGCTCAAGAAGGATTAGTTGAACTAAGGAGAAGATTTTCCGATGGCATTATTGGATAAACATTTCCTTTCACGATTTGCTTAGCATTTTAATGCAGTCATGAATTCGTAAAAGCAGGTGAAATGTTCAGGATATTTACCAGCGAAATTGTTTAAGTTCTTTGCAGACTTGATGTCTAGAATTTATTTTTGCAGAAATATTATTAGTATAATATAATTAAAATTAATATTAATAAAATTAATATTAATAAAATTAATATTAATATAAGATTAACATAAAAAGTTAATACATCATATTCCGTTTGATTCGGTAATTTCCATTGTTAGAAATTTATAAATATTTTCAAAGACTTTTTTTAAGACATTGGCATGAAAAAGTATGTCGAAATTTCTTTGTTTTGAAAGTAAGCACAAAAAAAAAAGAATTGGAAGATTCAAGGAGCCTTTGCAAGTCTTTGGTCTTCAAGACTTTTTTCATTAAAGTGATGTTTGGCCATCATGTCAATTTGGTTTCTTTCGCCATTTTTCTTGAATTTAGATTCCTGTCAGGTTTTCGTGCCGATTTTTCGTGTCGAACAGCGCACAAATTTCTTGGATCGATTTTGTTTACATTTTTGTCTTCACAAACGCACACTAGACATTTAACATTCATAAGTTATTAGTTAACCGCTGACTTGTTAATTTACCGCAAGTTGTCGAGTACAGCTGCTCATAAATATTTATAACGCACGAACAAAAATATAAAGAAGCTAAAGTGAAATTCACTAAATAAGACATAAACATCCTCCATAAAAGTGGCCTTTGAAAGTTTCTATTTTACATTGGAGAATGGAAACTTGGAGGTCCTGGAAACTTCAAATTCTCTGCCAACTTTGCCGCATTTCAACGAAATCAAATAAATTTCAAGTCAAGAAATATTTTTGCGCGCTTGCTAAGTAGTGCTACTAACATGAAATTCACTTCTAAGCAAAATATATGGAGGCCTTGTTATCTTACAAGCCTTTAAAGTGCTTCTGATTGGTTTGGTTCAGCTAGTTGAACCTGGTGAGAGACGATCTTGTGGGAAAGTTCAACTTCTTTCGAGCCTTCATCGTGAGGGATCCTCGAGTTTGCAGTTGGATCTGGAGCCAATCTCTGTCCTGCAACGTGCCTTAAGGATGGCTTCGTCAGTTTCGGGAAAACAACGGAAAATGCTCTCATGAAGCCGTTATGGAAATTTTCGTTCATGTAACCGTAAAGTATTGGATTGATGCAAGACGAACTCATTGCCAGCAGACGCAATGAAATGTCTATAACTTTGACATATGGAAACGTTCTAAATGCGTGGTAGAATTCTAACAGTGAGGAAACAAGTTGGAAGGGGGTCCACGTCAAAGCAAAGACAAGAACGACTGACGTGAGCATTCTGTTAGTTCTTGAACTATGGCCCGATCTATTCTTCATTCTTTGTCTGATTTTCTTGAAGATCTGGAGATACAAACAAGCAATGACTAGAAGAGGCAGCAAGAACTGAGCTATCAACGTAATCAGAGTGTATGCCATGCGCTGCTCCACCGTTGGCCAGCGTTCGGTACAAAATCTACTGTCTATGCCCAGCTCTTCGTCGACGAGAACATCGTATTTCGAATAAATGGCTATGGGAGACGCAACCACAACGGAGAAAACGAATATAACGAATGCAACTAAAAGAGCTTTCTTCGGGCTCAGTTTAGTAGCCAGAGGTTTGACTATAAGGACATATCTATCCCCGGCTATGGCAGTCAAAGTCAAGCTGCTGACGTACACGGTGACTGCAAATATCAGGGGAAGAATGTGGCACATGGCTTTGCCGTAGCTCCAGTAGTTGATCAGTTGATAATGAAGAGACAGGGGAAGGTCGAATGTCAAAACGAAGACATCGGCCAAGGCGAGGTTAGCGATGAGAATGTTGGTGGCTGTCCACATCGTCCTCGATCCACTGACGATCCAAATGACGAGTAAGTTTCCAAGGGTACCGGTGACGCATATCAAGGCGCATATTATAATGAGACAAACGGATACCACCGGGTATTGGTTCATGATGGAGTATTCGTCCAAATCCAGATGGAATACGAGAGGAGTGGTATCTGAAATTGGGTTAATCTGAGAATTATTATTGCTTATAAGCCATCTTATACTTCCATATTTATCGCGAATCCAACACAATCACTGGTGTATTTGTATCGATCCGTTCCTTGGATGTGCCTAAGAACTCCTCAGTCAATTCATCATTTATAGAACCTTTATATAACCTTGCGTAATAATATCATTTACATAATATTACTATACACTTATCTCAGGGCTAGTCTAAGAACACGATGCATCACTATGGATCTGCTACCGTTGAACAGAAAGTTAAAGATATTAGGCAAACTTTATCTAACTATTAAGCAAACCTTGCTAACATAATTTAGTATTCAAACATTTTGTTTTGAACATTTTCGAGAGAGATTACGGTAATGTAAAGTTAGGTTTTAATATCTTCATTAACCGCGTATATTGAAACTGCACAAAATATTCCCAATATTATGCAATTACTGTTCAAACGTAATAATCCGTAAATTAAAAAAAAAACGTTTGAGTTTAATTAAGATTCAAATTCGTAACTTTCGCTTTCCACAGCCATTCAATGTGTTAGCATGCATAAGGCGCATTTTGTTTCTGTTAAATCGATAATACCACCAATATTTCGGCAATAAACTACGAGCTGAAAAGGAGGTATCATCCTCAAGCAGGTATTTTAAAAGGTATTTACCAGGTGTTAGAAGAGACGACATCCGTAGCGAGCTGTTCAGAAGCAGAATAAGAAATTTACCGAATTTGTTCGAAAATAGTCAAAAAGTGAACTGCGAATAAACGAAAAAAAGGAAAAATATTGAAATAATATTTAATTAGCATAAGCCGTCGGAATCGAGACAGAGTTATCTCTGTAAATCTGTCAGCAAAGGTTTAAAGTTCCTGACCCAAGCAAGCATTGACGTGTGACTTCAAGATTTTTGTCTAATTTCTGACATTTTTATTGAGTTGTCAGGTTAGGCCAAAAGGAGAGGTTTGCTCATAAAATAAGGCGATGAAATTCTTTCTTTCTTTCGTTTTCAAAGTTTTCAGTTCATTTTGCAGTTTGAAGGAAATGAAATTTTCCAATTGCAATTCAATTTGCATCTTCCTACACCTTCATTCCCAGCTTAATTCGGCAGAAAATTTTAATAAAAACGACAATAACATTTTCGGTGTCTGATTATTCATTTATTAATGTTTACCACGTTTTCATGTTTGAATTACTGCTTAAAACATTTGCTGACGAAATTTCAAACTCTGTTGACTCAAGTATGTCTTATTCTGATGGATAAACTTTCGGAATATTTAAAAAAAAAATAATTTAAATTAAAAAAAAAGTAAAAAATTAAAACGTTTTAATCAGAGTTGACGAGATGTTGCGAAATCGGAAATTGTTAGCTAAAATCGGACGAGCAAAATCATTATCAAAATCGGAAATAAAAGAAGGAAAGCATCAATGATTTGAGAGGGATTTGAATGAATTTACTATGAAGTGATGTTCAAATCGAAGTGCATAATTTGCCAACAACTCGTTAAAATTTCCAACCAACTTTTTTTCTGCTTCTCACAAAATTACGTCACTTCCGACTTCAACCTCGCTCTTCAAAAAAGATTTTTTTTTGTATTTTGGGTGGAACAATTCATCTATTGCTATGTCAAAAAAATATTTTCAAATGTTTTCGATTTTAATAAAGATTTTCGGAATAATATTTTTTCTTCTTTTTGTCCTAAAAATAGTTCGAGTTTTCTCGGTTTATCGTCCATACGCAGTTGCGTCGTGTTCGAAACGCAGACAAATGACAACTTGTCTTTTCAAAAAGAAGATTCTAACGCGTAAAATATATTTAATTATTCTTTATTTATAGATTTATGTTTCTAAAAAAAAACCATGACGTAATCAATATAAATCTCTTCATTACTTCATCACTGAACTTTTATCGATGTCATGAACGCAAGACAATGAAAGTGAACTTCCAAGTTAAGAGTTGGTGACGAAGATGTTGATACTTCAAGGGGCTGATGAATCTTTATGTTTCCTTTCATGTTCCTCGGTGCTCAGCCTGATTTTACATTTCATTTATGCTTAATTGTACACATTCAACCAACTTCAGCTACCAATGCTAGCGATCAGGTACTCAGAAAAATAAAATGTTATTAATTAATCAATAAATAAATCAATCAGAAATTACTTGACGTCTCGAAGGACACAAAAAAAAAAATAACAAAATGAAGAGTTACATAATGAGTGAAAATGTAGTAAATTATTGAGGAGGAAAATAGGTCCCGTGAGTGGTATAAATCATGAAGTCAAAGGACTTATGGACTGTTAGGAACTTTTATGAAAAAGATGAAGTTCACTGAGCAGTTATTGTGACAGCAACAAGTGAGGAAAACATATTTGAAGTCGTAAATTCTAAAAAAGGAAAAAAAAACAAGAAAAAGAAGTAATTAACATCTTCATAATTTCTTTGTCAATAATCCACTATTTTTTTGGGCATCACGAACAATTTGCCAACTGAATTTCAGATGCTGTGGTGGACAGATTTCAAATCGTTTCTTTGAAAGCGTAAAAATTAAAAAAAAGAAAGATATTTTTTATAAGCATTTCAAAAAATAATATTTAATATTATCAGGATTTCGTGAGATTTTTAATGAATGGTAATGATGATTAGGTAACAGTCCCAATACTTAGTAATGGTTAGAATTAATAATAATAATATTGTTGAATGAATTCTTAAATTGTTGTACTGATTGATTAATTTGCACGAATATTACATAATAATTTCAAACAGTTCTTATCTATTTTTTTATAGATAGAACATCACATCGCGATGTCAATGACAACTGTGAACTTTGTCTTAGTGAGGGAATTTCGTAAAATGAATTTTTTTTTTACAATAAACAATATAAATGGACACATTCATTCATTCGTTCATTCATTCGTTCATTCATTCGTTCATTCGTTCATTCGTTCATTCGTTCATTCGTTCGTTCGTTCGTTCATTCGTTCGTTCGTTCGTTCGTTCGTTCGTTCGTTCATTCGTTCATTCGTTCATTCATTCATTCATTCTCCATAGAAGAACAATGAACCTATTGGCAAATACAAATATCTGCCGATACATGGACTCGCGTTGAAAGCGGACCTGGAAAGAATAATGAGGACAATTTAAAGGCTTGAAAATGGATCGCTTTTCTGGACGTTCACAAACGCCTGTGACAAATGGCCTCTTGAAACTTTATAATTAATATATATTTACTTTATAATTATAATTATTTTTATAATTAATTTATATTTATTTTATGAATTTATTTATGTTTATGATTAATATATCTTCATTTTATAATTACTTTTATAGTTATAAATAATTATCTTTACTTTTTAATTACATTTATAATTAAGGTACATTTATATGCATAAGTATATTTAATTATTTACAATAATACTTATTTATAACTGACGTTATTTATGTTTATCCATTCCCGATAAAATCATTTCCAATAGAACCATTGTTCTTGGAAAAATAAAATTTCTTTGAAATAAAATATTTATTAAGACATTTGACCTTGAAAACGATCAGCGAATTGGAAATTTTAAAAATTCTGAAAGAGTCAAAAGAACTCAAGAATGTGCCGTGGATTTAAAAATAAATAAATAAAAAATAAATAAAAATTAAATAAAAATAAAATTAAAATTAATTCACACGAATTAGATTTTAATAATTGATTAAATAGCTCAGATAAATTGAATGAATTAATCACGGATTAAGTGAATATATCTCAGAAATTCAACAAATTAGAAGGTCTCCAAGTCCTTTGCTTGGAAAGAAATATAGGAGTTGATGTTTAACAGATGTACTGAATTTCAATGGAGAGTTGTTTGCGCAACTGAGAACTAATTCTTTGCTTTTACAATTTATTACCATCGTATGTATCTGTTCGCAGAAAATGTTTATTTCATTTAATTTTGTTATATCCGTGGCAATGCTTAATTAAGAGATAAGTTGGTGTGTCAAGTGTGTCTATTTTATTTCAAATACGTATTACAAGCTGTAGCAATATTCATAAAAAAGATTATGAATATTTTATTACTACTTAATACTAAGTACTTTATAAATAATAAATTAATAATATTATTTATATAATTCGGCCCATAACACCTCCCCCTCTCACAAACCTTCATAATTGACATTGGATGTATCTACTTCCAATCTGTTTGAGGTTCGCTCGTGTTATCTCTGGTGCCACTTGTCTAAATCGTAGACCGACCGCCTATGCTTCCTCAACATCTTACACAGTTCCCATGAGCGACGGCCCCGATCAAAGCACCAGCGCACTAGTATAATTCTATTAGACCATCCAAGTGGGCAAGCGGCCTGTTTTCCTCCTTTCTCCATCCAACCAGGGAGATGACCGGAAAACTCCCGAAATGCGTCCACTGACGTCTCTTCTCTCCTCTTACTTCGACCCAACACCTTTACTCTACGCCTCATTGTCACCACCCCAGAGAGCATGGAGCCGGCATCCACACCCAACCACTTATGGATCCTCTCCCGTCCAATCTCTGTCCACCACGGTGACAACCTCTCTCCCTTCACATATTGGTGCAGACCAGGACTCTTGGCTTCTTTCTTCACAGTCCTGTCCACACCTCTCCAATAATTAGTAAGGTGCAAACATCCTTTCCTGCACCTTCCAAAACCATTGTCCCATTTCCACATAGGACTGTCACTGCTGCTACCATCTTGTCCAGACAAGGGTCCGCAGCACTCCAGGAAACGGTCCGACGTTGACACTCCCTTCGACCCTCCGAAGGTTGTCCGGTACCTCCTTTTTCCATATTCATAATAATCCACTAGGATCCCCTTTGACACAAGGGATGTGGCAGTCCTTACACATTCCTCCTCCAGTGCCTCACTGGGATCACGGTTGTGCTCTTCCACTATCGAGCCGAGCACAACCACATCATCTACACATTTAGCACACTCCATTGCCCCCTGCAAAATATCAGAGATGAACGCATCTCCGGAAGGTAAGCTTCGGTATATCAGCGGATCCTGCTGAATCATCTGCTCCCCTCCGCTCCTCTCTTCCTCCCTTTTTGACTGTTCATCTGTACACTCACTCCCGTTAGACCACGCACCATGTGCTTGGTACACAAGCGGATCCTGCTGACTCATCAGCTCTCCTCCGCTTCTCTCTTCCTCTCTTTCTGACTGTGCACCTGCGCAGTCACTCCTAACAGACCATGCACCATATGCCTGGTCTCCACGACCATTGGAGTAACCCTCCAATGACTCGTTCCTTAGATTGCCTTCTTCCTGGAGCCTCTGCTCTCCTCTCCCGCAGACGACTCCAAAGGCCTCCTCGAGGGGTGGAACACTGCTCCAGTTGCTGTCTAGTATCTCTCCAACACTGCCATCTACGTAGCCACGTTCTTGGCCAGTGTGACCACTGCAGCAACCCTCAGCCTCCACTTCTCCTTCCCCTTCAATCGGTGCCCCGTTCGCCACTACAAACGGCATGGGATCTCCACAACTACTGGAGCACAATTCCCCGGCAGAAGCTTGCTCTATCTCTTTGCTAAGGAGATTACCGCAACACTCCTCCTTGTGCTCCGTTGACACATCACCAACTGTCTCTTTGCATTTTTCTACCACGGAATTTCCACCGCTTTCTGGCAACTCCTTTACCTGACCTGCTTCCCCTTCCATAGTTGGCTTCTGGTTAACCTGCAAGCGTTCGATTAACTTAAGAAGTAATTCGTCCCTCTGACGCCTTTCCTCTTCTCTCTGACGCCTTTCCTCTTCTCTCTGACGCATTTGTTCCTCATTAGATCGAAGTAGTCCAACCAGGTATTGGTTCAGCAGTTCCATCGGGTCTGAGTTTCCTGCCATGATTGGTTCTTAAATCCTCGTCGCCAAATGTTATATCCGTGGCAATGCTTAATTAAGAGATAAGTTGGTGTGTCAAGTGTGTCTATTTTATTTCAAATACGTATTACAAGCTGTAGCAATATTCATAAAAAAGATTATGAATATTTTATTACTACTTAATACTAAGTACTTTATAAATAATAAATTAATAATATTATTTATATAATTCGGCCCATAACAAATTTATATTTATATTTTATTAATTTTTAATCTATATTTAATTAAATGTATTTATTACTACAATGAATTAGCAAATAACGTCATCCACACAAAAAGCTGGTTTCTTAGTAACTTTTTTTTGTGTGAACGTTAAAATGCATTGATAAAATGATTTGAATTATAAGGATTTATTGTTTTTTTATTATCATATATATTATTAATTAACATAAATAATAATAATCATCGTTAATTTAATTATTATTATAATTAGTTATTATTATTATTCATTGCGTGAGAGACTATTGGTTGAATACTGATTCAGTTACAATTAATTTAATGGAATTTCATTCCAGGTTTTACTTTCATTTGCACTTCTCTTTCGAAGACATTAAGAGTCTAAGGGGTGATTGTACATGAATACTTTTGAATATACATTAATATACACGATTATACATTAATATACATTAATATGCAAGAATATACATGAATATACATGAAAATACATTAATATACATTAATATACACGAGTGTACATGAATATTCATTGTAGGATGTTATGATGTCATTAAATATTATTGAAATTAAAAATATTATTGATAATTAAAACGAATTTTAATGGCATTTATTCACGAAAAATGATAATTAATTAAATTTCTACTGTATTCCTACGCCCCCAAGTCTTGATTAAACGGGAAAACGAGGCCAAGTAAAATTAAAATAGATTAAAAGAATAAATAATTAAAAAAATTAAACAAATAAATAAATAATTATAAATAAATTTAGAAATAACAAATAAATTAACGACCTGAAATGTTAACCAATGAAATAGTAAACTGATGGAAAGATTTGAATGCCAATGAATTACTCGAATGCCTCCCAAAGGATCTCAACTTTCAATTGTTTCAGAAGAATTTTTTGTTTTCCACCCCTGCCTGACACTGGCTGCATATAAATTCGAGATTTTCAAAAAAGAATAATCGAAATCTTTGAATAAAATCTTAAATAAAAAAACTTTTCGTTTTCCTTCGATAGGTGGCCTGAGAGACATTTTAAAAAGCGATGACATCGGAAGCATTGAAGTTGAGTTCATCCTGAGATGAATTCTAATTGGTTCATTATGAACGAACGTGTCGACCAATAATATAATAATATTCGGTTCTTATTAAGACGAACAAACACATTATTCATTATTCAAGCGAATAAACATTTATATTTATTTATTTTGTTAATAAATAAATAATTATTTATTTAATAAATAAATAATAAATTAATTGATAAATTAATAAATAAATTAATATATATTAATTTAATTAATAAATAAACATTTATTTAACAAGAGGGGATACGATTTATTTGAAGCAATTTATTATTAATAATATAATTTTTATTCGTGAAATTAATAACAGCAGTTTTGATGAAACATTTGTTGCTTTTTGAGTGTAAAAAAATGTTTTCAAATGACAGCGTCAGTGGGTTTGGTGCCCCGTGGGAATCTTATTTTATTATTTTAAAAGTTTTGTAATTTTATTATTTTACAGTACAAAAAAATAAAATTTAGTTTAAAATCAAAGACATTCAAGAGAACGTTGTTCCATATTTATAATAATTATATTCATCGTTTATTTATACGTAATAAAATGCAATGGCATATAATTTTATATTACATTATAATTTATAATATTTATGAGGGTTTAATGTGACAATACAAGCTTAAATTGTAAATTAAAGGGTGTTTTTAACTTAAAAACATTAAAAATGATTGTACAATTAATAAATCAATGAATATATGAATTTATCCTTTTACGAACCTCTGAATATTCAGATGTTTGAATGGAGAGAAATCATTACACAAAATTATTTCGATTATTTTCTTATTTATTCTTATTTAATCATTAAATAAATTAAATTGAATAAATATTTGTTAGAACCATGGACGGAATTTATGGAGAGTTTATAAAGGAAAAATAAAAATTGTTTTTATGTTTTATTAAAAATGATTTCATTGGAAAGCAATTCCTTTTGAAGTCCTGCTGAGATGCTTTCATGTTTTTAAAGTTGATAAATAAATTAAGAAATCATTTTTGTACCCGAGTACAAAATTCTCGAAATTGTTTTGAAATGTAAAATTTAATAAAACAAGATTTAATCTATTCAGGACCTTTTTCGGACCAACAGGTTGGTCAGTGGGGACCTGAGTGCTGTTTCTACATCGAAATAATAATAATAATTATTATGTTATAATAAATATAATAATAATAATTGTTATTATAAAAATTATTATATATAATATAATAACAATAATTATTATTATTATTTATTATTATTTATTATTATTATTATTATTATTATTATTATTATTATTATTATTATTATTATTATTATTATTATTATTATTATTATTATTATTATTATTATAATAACAGTAATGATAATGATGATGATAGTATTGATAATAATAACAATAATAAGGGGAGGATTTCAGGGATTCAGAAAATCTCCACCAACTGTACGGTTGAACCTCTGACTCGTGGTTGTGGTTGGAATTCAAGAGGTTGGAAGGAATGACGTGGCTATTAATGTACTTGAAGTTGAAACAATTGCTTTACTTTATTATTATTATTATTATTATTATTATTATTTATTAAATTCATTTAGATTATTATTATCAAGTCAGTTATAATTAAATAACAAATTTATAAGAAATTATGATAATACTTGATCCGATTCTATGGCAAAAGAATTTATATCGCTTGCACCCAAATCTGATTTTGGCTCAAAGTAATATTAAACAAAACATACTTATTATTACATAAATAATAACACATAAAGCACATTTATTGCTACACGAAGCATACTTAACATTGCACAAGGCAGACTTGGCAGTTGATGAAAGAATAAAGTTAAGTATAAAGATTTGAGACAATACGTGACAGAACTATTGGAAGGATAATTGCTCTGTCCAAGTTTGCACGGACAGCTGTTCTGATCCTCAACGCAACTTAATTGGAACTTTGGAATGAAGACATAAATTGCCAGCAACGAGTTTCAAATGATGCTATAATGTTCAACATGGAAAAGTTCCTGGTATCTGCATTGCTTCGCATTGGATAACAACTTCTTTATTTAAAGGTTCGCAATGATCACAATTTCGTTAATAAATAAATAAATAAATAAATAAATAAATAAATAAATAAATAAATAAATAAATAAATAAATAAATAAATAAATAAATAAATAAATAAATAAATAAATAAATAAATAAATAAATAAATAAATAAATAAATAAATAATAAATGAATAAATAAATAAATAAATAAATAATAAATGAATAAATAAATAAATAAATTAGCAAATAAATAAATAAATAAGTAAATATATACGTAAATGAATGAATAAATAAATAAATAAATAAATAAGTAAATAAATAAATAAATAAATGAATAAATAAATAAATAAATAAATAAATAAATAAATAAATAAATAAATAAATAAATAAATAAATAAATAAATAAATAAATAAATAAATAAATAAATAAATAAATAAATAAATAAATAAATAAATAAATAAATAAATAAATAAATAAATAAATAAATAAATAAATAAATAAATAAATAAATAAATAAATAAATAAATAAATAAATAAATAAATAAATAAATAAATAAATAAATAAATAAATAAATAAAAGTTTAATAATCGAATTTCTCTTAGATGCACGAACGATAAATTTGAATTACTTCGAGTTGTTAATTTGAAGAAATCATGAAATTCGTTGGAAACTTTATAAAAAATGATTGGGAGATGTCAAACATAAAGAAATATTTTAAGAAAAAGCCATCGGCGAAGAAAGCAATAAGAATTCTCGCAGAGAACCCTTTGAGCAAATAAAAATGGATTTATGCGTAATTGTATAAATACACGTCCAATAATTCAGTGAATTAAATGAATTGTGAATTGAGGCATTCATTGATTAACAGTCTCAAGTACACGTAAGTACACTTAAGTGTACTTCTCTCAAATTTCTGCAACTTTTTAATTGTAACAATAAAAATTGCAAAATTTTTTTTTTTTTGAGACCAGCTTTTAGAATCATTACCTGAATCTAGTGACTTTTATGAAATTTTCCACTGAATTTGTAATATAATTAAATTAAATATTATTTAAAATTAATTATATAATCGTATGTGATTAGGAGGTGCACACATTAATAAGCGATACCAATGGTTGATATTGTTATTACCCAAAGGTCTGCCAACTAAATAATGTCAGGTGAAGTTTATTGAAAGTATTCAGTTCACATAATTGATCTTAAAATGACTGGAAGTTGTCAGTCTGATGTCCTTAAGTCTGTTTCTCACCCTTTTTGGCTGCAACGTTATTTGAAGAGGTTCATAACAAAAGATTAATTATCCATTATAACGAATATGGATATTACCCCGACTAATTATAAAGCTAATTAATACAATATAATTTGAAATATGCTTAATTAGCCAGGTCCAGAATTATAACGATAAGTGTTACTGACTTTGAATTATTTAACATTTATCTCTTATTATAATAAATAACATACTGTTATTACAACCACATTTATCTCTTATTATAATTGATTACATACTAAGATTACAACCATATTTACATCTTATTATAATTAATTATTAACCAATTGTAACTTTGAACAAAGACCTAATCAAAGCAAAGCAAAAATCTCACCGATAACTGAAAATAAAAAGAATCTACATATCTGTACATTCGAAGCCATTGTTATTTGGTACAATTAAAAAATATTTAAAATAACTATTTCATATTTTTATTTAAATATAAATAAATTAATTTATAATAGATATATTTAATTATATAAATAAAATTTAAATATTTTAATAGATATAATAAAGTAATTTAATAGATATCTTTAAGCAAAATATGAATGCCTTTTTATATATTTATTATTAACATTTTTAATTAGCACCGGAAATAGTCTGAATTTGTCTTTCTATTATTTCGGTATTTTAAATGTAATTTCTTGTACTTTTTTTAATTTTGAAAAAACGTTTTGTTTAATTATTTAAGTAATTAATTAAATATTTATTACGTTACAGTACGTTCGGCTTACGTGGGCCATTATTACAACGGTTGATTAACAAGAGAACATCGTTGATGGTTTTAAACAAATGCTTAAAAAATAAATTTAAATAAAGAAATTAAAAAAATAAATTTAAATAAATTCCAAAAGGTATTCGTCTCAATTAATTCTGTGATTTCAAAAGTTGTTCGCCTGTGTTCCTATACGATAAGTCGCAACCACAATCATCATCATCATCGACAATAACAACAACAACAACATCAACGACAACAACATAGTACATCGTTTAATGCAATTTGCCAACTACTGATTTTTCCAACGAGCTTTGTCGTCAAATACTGATCGTCAACTGATGAAACTCGTTGAAAATATATTTATTAAGTTATTTGTTTTAAATATATTTATTAATTAAGTTATTTATTTTATTCCAAATTATTGTGAATAATTTAAGTTAGTATAATTAATTATAAAATGAAGATTCAATTGTTATCAATATTTGGGTTGAATTTTGTAACATGTATGATATAATATTAGATTTATTATGTTATGTTATGTTACGTTACGTTACGTTACGTTACGTTACGTTACGTTACGTTACGTTACGTTACGTTACGTTACGTTACGTTATATTATATTATATTATATTATATTATATTATATTATATTATATTATATTATATTATATTATATTATATTATATTATATTATATTATATTATATTATATTATATTATATTATATTATATTATATTATATTATATTATATTATATTATATTATATTATATTATATCGTTTTATATTATATTTGCAGATTTTAAAACTGAAGAAGATTGCCACTTTGAGGGATATTTAGGAAGGTCTGTCCCTGAAAAAGCCTTAACGGCTAACTTTGTTCGAGCAAAAATCCTTGTCATCGTAGAATTGAAAATAAAAGTTTATGTTTCCATACAAAACATACATTTCCAAACAAAACAAAGCCTTAGGAAACAAACATTTCCATATAAAACATGGCCTACAAAACATGCCATACAAAACATGGCACATGAAACAAACACTTTCATACAAACCATGGCATACAAAACAAACACTTCCATACAATCCATGGAATACAAAACAAACATTTCCAAACAAGACATGGCGCATCTACGAATTAAAATAGAAACATCTGGATTTGTTGTTGGAATCGTAAAACTTATTCCTCCAGGGTCACGTGATGACGGGGTGATGCAAGTGTCGAACCTTTGCAGAAGAACTTCAAAACTCAACCATAAAGTCGCTCAGTTATTGTCGACGACATCAACATTTCACTCAATATTTTCCTCTTTAAATATTACCGGTATGAGGAATAAATATTATATTTTAATATAAATATAAAAAAATTCACATCTAAAAATTGTAATACTTAAATTAAATATATTAATATATTTTTGGTATTTCTGAAATAATAATTTAAAATAATTCATTCATTAAATTCATCTTTCTGTCGTCTTCTGACACGCTAATAAGTGAGGCGGATTATTGCCATGGTTGTGATCGTGATTATCGTAATCTTCAGTCCTCCTTATCTTCACTCGCTCTCTTTTTTTCCCGGCACTTTGGAAGCTCTCGCGAAATTGCAAGTCCTTCCTCTCCACCAAGGAAATCCCCCCAACCCCTCTCTAGAACCCCCCCCCCCCAACCCGACCTCAGACGACATGAAAGCAAGAAACTCTTTTATTGGCAAAATCCCAGAATTACAATAAATTGCCAAACACGTCCTAACAACACCGCCATAATATCCAGGATGAAAGAGCAGACAGTGATGACGACGACGACGATGGAGATGGAGATGGAGGATGCTATTATTGCTTTTTATTATTGTTTACTTTCTTAACAAAGTCATAAAGGTGTTTTCAGGTTTTAATCTCCGCGTCTAATATTCTAAGTCGGTTAGTACTTTTGTTTTGCCATTAAATATAAAAATTATTTTTATTAGAATTTTGTTATTTGGATTGGTAATTAATAATTTATAGTTATTAAAGAATAAATATATTTTAGCATAAGTAATTCAAAAATGTAACAAATGATTTAAAAAATAAATATACAGAAATATTAAATCTTGAGTTTTCAGACTACGCTAAGGTTTTCTCTGATCCTTTATGAACAATGTTTCTGTTTGAATTGAATTTTTAATGAAAATTAAGTTTTAAAAATTTCTTTTAATTTCTTAATTTATTTATTAATTTAAGTACGATGTTGACACCACGTGACCAGGTGAGCTACCGAATTTGAAGCGGATGAGCTACGGATGTTTTTACCGTCGACTCCTGAAAAAGCAGCTTCCTTTTGATGTATTTTAAATAGTTACAAATTTCGGCGACAAAATTATAATTATTTTGTTATAAATTATAATTATTAATTAATTCAAAGGAATATGGAATTACAGCAGTTGACCTAAGACGCCTTAATTTGAAACTGTGTCAAGTTTTACCTACAAAGTGGTCATCATGTCAGCTTCTACATAAAAACAAGTGGCCCTCCCGAAAGCTTAATTCACTCCCCTCAATTACAAAACACCTTCTATGAGTGCTACCAGTGTCAATGTATGTTTTTAAAATGATACATTTGCTTAAATTTTGAAAACATTCCTTAAAAACTGCAATAGCATGTCATAATTACTCAGTCATTTAAAACAGAATCCTAATGGAAAGGGCCGTTTGTTGCTTATCCTTATTTATTGATGTTTGGCTCAACATTTTGTCGGTTTCATCAGTAAGTCGGCAAATAATTTATTAGAAATAATCTACAAGGTCAGTTATTTCAAATTGGTTTTGTTAATGAATTTATTTTTATGAAAGATTTGAAAACTGTCTTTCAATATCTTTAAGATATACGATTGCTTTAAGTGTTCTCATTCAAACTTTTATTCTTAAGCAGTTGGAGTAAAGCTTAAAATATAATCGATGATAATAAGAATTTTGCTAAGCTATAGGAAGATAGACCATCTTCCACAGTTTTCTTGGAGTGCCACTTTTGAAATCGATGGTTTAAATCAGGGTTACCCTTCGATTGGTCCGCGGGCCACATGCAACCTTAGAGCCACTTCCGTGTTGAAACTTATTAAATTTGTTGTTATGACGGATTACTTTTTGGCCTTTTTTTAAAATTATTTTTTTATTTAAATTTTCAAAATTATAATTTACGACATCCGCGGGTCATCCGAGGGTATGCGGAAGGTTAGGGGACCCTGGTTTAAGTGGAACATAATGAAAGGATTCTTTTATCTCCAGTTATATATTAATGTCATATTATTATTATTATTATTATTACTATTATTATTATAATTATTATAATTATTATTATTACAATTATTATATTATAGTGGTGTTGTTTACAGTTCTAACGTGCTGGATAGGTATGTCTCACCTACTCGAGAGATCATGTGAGGTCACGGATAAACACCTCCTTTAAAAAAACCAAAGACGTGGAACTTTCAGTTTTTGTCTCCAGAAACGTTTCACCGTTTTTGTTTTTTATTTTTGAAAATATTTTTGACGATTTAAATATTTTAAATAAAATAAAATAAATCCATCGCAATCGGTTAAGTCAAACGAGAAGCAACTCACTACCGTTATCGTCTGCATATGATTTTAATTATTAATTTAATTATGATTAATAAATAAATTAATAAATTAATTAATTTTTAAATTTATGAAAACAGCATTAAAAGTCGATTGGAGAAATATTTGCAAGGAGGGTCTCAGCAAAAGGGTGCCGAGCGGTAAAACAAGCGATAAAATTTTAAGGCATCCTTCTTCTAAGATGAAGGACGAAAATGCATCCAAGTGACTTAAAAAATCTGTTCAGCATCTGATTTTTAAAGCTCTTAAAAGGCAATCAAATTGCTTTTAAGATGCTGGTTTAATAAGAAATAATTTACAAAAAACATTTGAATTGCCGTTGGTTTAATAAGAAATAATTTACAAAAAACATTTGAATTGCCGTTGGTTTAATAAGAAATAATTTACAAAAAACATTTGAATTGCCGTTGGTTTAATAAGAAATAATTTACAAAAAACATTTGAATTGCCGTTGGTTATTCACTTTCTGATGGACGATAACTTGTGGAGTTTCAGTTCAATGAACGTTGAAAAGAAGCTTCGATATTAACTGAATAATAACCTTTAAGTGTATTGTCTGTGAATGCAAGCGGGTGTACGTGATGACCTGGTATACGTGTGACTGGATGTGTGTGATCAAGGAATGGAAGGCTCTTCAGAGGAAATAAATTATTCAATTAGCACTATAATTAATTAGGTTCTCGTAGAGGTCAGTTGGTGTTTAGCAAATAAAAATCATTTATATTAATGTGTACATTAACAGATGAAAATTAAAATTAATTTAAATTTTTAGGAATTTTATTAAATAATTCCAAGGTATCTCCGATAGCAACACGTAATTGTGATTAATATTATAATATTGTTGATGACGATGGTGGAAATGATAAAGATGACGATGGTGATGATGACGACGACGATGATGATGATGATGACATGTCCATGACCCATTGACTCTGACGTGATCATTTATAAACGCTTAAAAACAAAAAGCTCCTTTTTAAATAATAGTTCACAAATTCATGAAATTCTCTTCCGACTCAAATACGGTTTTGAAATGTTAAATCGAAATATTTCTGTCATCGTCTTCTAAGTAATCCTTGTAACCTTTGATTGTAATCTTTGTAACCTTTGATTGTAATCTTTGTAACCTTTGATTGTAATCCTTGTAATCTTTGATTGTAATCCTTGTAATCTTTGTAATCTTCCAACTTTTACTTTTTAATTTCCATTTCAGTTCATCACGGAAACACGTTCGTGAAAGCCATTTTAGGCCTCGGATGAATGCTTGAAGCACCAAAGAAAGGATTGAAAGTGCTTTCTCACCTTTGCATTGTCTACCCTGTCTCTCTTTCATCCTCACATTCTGTCCATTCCTCTATTTCAAGTGATTGTCTCTGAATGTAATGATGATAATGATAATGATGGTGGTAATGGAAATTGTACCATATGTATGGATTTAGATTGTCATTGTTCAAAGTTTAAGTATTTAAAATATTTAAAATATCTCTAAAATATTTTTAATGTATTTCCTTCCGTTTTTAAAATATGCCTTTGTTCCACTCTTGACTTTAATTATTACTATTCAAAAATATTATTCCAAACATTTTGCATTATTTTTTCAAAAATATTTCTTCAAGGTTCGCATTTTCTCTCGAGTACGTTTTGCAGTCAGCACATTTTTATTCAGCATTTTGAAATTAAAAACACCTAAATGAAATTTAATATTAATTAATTAACTTATTTATTAATTATCAGCTTATTAGATATTGATTAAAAATACGTGATTATTGTAATAATTTACGCAGAACCCTCTCCAATGCAGCTCTTATTACATCCCAGGTGTGTCCTGTAAGTGATCGTAAAACTTTTTATATTTCCATAATTCAGTCCTCAGTTTGAATACGTTCAGCCGGTTCTCGCCGGGATTTGAAACCAGAGGCTTTGAGTTAGTGAAGTGCTCATTTGAAAAGGAGTCAAAGATGAACTCAGTAACGAGTGTACCGAAGATTATTAAAGGATTTTCCCTTCTAAGACTTTCAGGTGCGCCTGGATTGCAAAGAGTGCTTAGATTTCCATGAAGGAAAAATGCTGCAACCGGCCTTCTTGGATAAGCTTGGATAGATCCTCTCGTCAATGTAAAGGCTTTCGAAGTTTGGATCTTTATTTTTATTTTATTTCTTTTATTTAATTAATTAATTTGTTTAAGAGCTATGTTTAAATTCACAATTTAATAAGTTTAATAATAATGCATTTCTTTTTAACTAAGTTATAAAAATTCACCAAAGATTGTAGTTGTTTCCTTTGTCCAATTCATTTGTTAAGTTCTCTCGAACAAGTTACGAGGACGACGACGACGATGGCATAGGAACTTGTAAAGAAGCCTGTAAACGTTTCTTTCTTCCAAACCGTGGAGACAAATTTGTCTTCACAAACAGATGGATGTGATTATTTGCTTCAACGTGCGTGATGTTTGTGTACGAGAATAGCAAGGGTCCCCTGAGACTGACAAGGCTACAATTGCACATCAACCCCAGTACTTTGGCAATTTACTTTGCTCATCATCAATGCATCGCAACGAGTTTTTCATTAAAAAGAAAAAACTGAAATTCAATTGTAAATCATTTAAACGTTAAAAACAAATCATCATATTGTAATAACCCGGGGTCCTCAAACTAATTATGGAAGGTCAGGTTTTATTGAAAGTTGTCAGATGGCTTGGAAGATGTACAATGCTCGAATGTCTAAGTCTTGAAATCTGCTGTTTCTCTAACTCTCGCTCTACTTTCCGAGATAAATCTATTTGTCGAGATTCATAACCAAAGACTTTAATCATTCATCAAATTATATTGCCAACAAATTAATAAATTACTAAATTAATTAATCGGCAATATAATTTTAATTATTCTTCAATTTATTGGATCTAGGGATCCAACAATATAATTGCAATTTCAAATCAATTGTTAAAAATTATTAAAAATATATTCCTCTGCAATTCGAGCGAAAGAGTGAATAGAATTTTTGCTAAACAAAGGATTTTGCGTGGTTCCTTTTAAAGGAATCCACGGCCTCAAACCGTTCACGGAACACACTGGAAAAGCATTTCAGGTCAAGACAATGACCGTGTCAGTGGAGTGGTTGTTTGGAATATTTAAAGGATTGAATGACCGCTCCGTGAGATGACGACGTGCATAATTTTAGTTCTTTTTTTTGTAATTATCATTCACGGCTGATGAATTATTCATGAGAGCTTGGAAGCTCTCATCAAGACGTATTTATTCCGGTTGTTATTTGTTAAGTTTATTATTTATATTAATTTAGTTTAAAGATTAAATTGAAAATTAAATAAAATAAAAACAAAACCAAATGCTTCCGAGATAGAAATGTCGGTGTTTGGTTGATCAGATATGAGCTCGATATAATTATCATCACGTTTCATCGCCTCTGAAATCAATGAAATCTTTTTGAACTTTAATTTATTTAATTATTTTTGTCATCATCTACATTATTATCTCTTATCACTATTATTATTATTATTATTATTATTATTATTATTATTATTATTATTATTATTATTATTATTATTATTATTATTATTATTATTATTATTATTATTATTATTATTATTATTATTATTATTATTATTACTATTATTATTATTATTATTATTATTATTGTTGTTGTTGTTGTTATTATTATTATTATTATTATTATTATTGTTGTTATTATTATTATTATTACTACTATCATTATTATTATTATTATTATTATTATTATTATTATTATTATTATTATTATTATTATTTTCTGTTTCGAGACTATCTAAAACCATCAAATAAAAAGTCGAACATTATTCAAATATTTAAAGAACCATCAAGAATAGAGGAGACCGTGAACTGAAAGCCACTAATCTTTAAAATACATAAAATACGCAATAAATTGAAAACCATTAACCTCAATAGATTGAAAGATGCAAAACACAAGAGACTGTCTTTCAAGACATCTAGCACATCAAGGCACCTCATTGAAACAAGCTGATTGTTCTGCAAACAAAGTTCCAGGGGCATGGCACTCAAAGTCGTTGAAGAGTTGATTTGAAATTTAAAATTTTTTCCTTTTAACTATAAATAGAAAATGGTGGACATCGGACATCATCATTCTTTGAAGGCATGGAAGGTCCACAGACCTGCCCCAATAACTATCTTCTATTTTTTTTCGTTCCACCGAATTGAATGGAGACGCTTCGTTTCCCAAGCAACAATTCCTGCATTCTTCTCTCTTTACCCTTTGGCGGATCCTATCTGAGAATGATCCTCTCGAATGCTCATCAATTTAGAAGCATTTTACAAAATGAAATTCTTTGAAGGATGGTTTTCAAATTCACTCGAAAATGGTCATGGCTCTGATTTATCCACTTTTAACCTCTTTCGAAGATGTTTACAATCTCAGCATCCATTTTGAAAATGTTTACAATCCCGACATCAATCAGTGCCGTTTGAAACTTCCCCGAGAAGCGTCAAAATGAATTATTGATTTCTCGTTTTTCAGGCAAATTGTTGATGATAATGTTGGTTTGTCTTCTAAATTTCTAGTTATTCATTTCTTTCGATGCAAGACATCGCTTTGAACAACTTTGAAATCGGCATTGCTTTTCAATTCCATTCAATTCTTTCAATGTTCACTTATATTTATATTCATTTTATTTTGTTTATTTATAATAAGCTGTTGTTCGACCACTTAGATGATCAAAGGTGACAACATTGAAAGGCGTTCTTTAGAAAGATAAAGAGAGGAGTTATGCCAGTCCCGCAAAACTCAAAATGAAATTTGTCACATTTATCGGTAGACTTAAAGCAACTTTTATGTGAAACATTGATTCAAATTGGATTCCATTTGCGAAGTTGAATAGGTCACAGGCTTATGGTACCGTGGCTACCATTAAAGATGGCCAACAAGACAAATAAAGACGCTTTTTATAACCTCACATTGGAATTAATTGGTACTTAATGTATAAAAAAAATATGGGGTTTCGTACAATTGAATAAGTTTATAAGTTAATGAGAATGGAGAAGATTGACTCGGCAAAGCAATCAACTTTTGGCTTAAATCAGATTCCATGTTATTTTGTTTAAATAATCTTATTATGATTGAATGTTGCTTGTTATTTTTATAACAACTGATGCAACTAATTAGTAAGTGTCATAGGTCAGCCAATAGCCGTCGTTTTTAGAGTAAAGGAGTCAAATCATCCGAGTGTTTCCGTGCTTTCCACGTGAAGAGGGCTTTGGCGAATCTCTTCTCGATTTGTTCAGTTGTGCCAATAAATTGCTTTTTATGGGGATTCCATACAGGAGGGCTACGTTCAAGTGTGGGTCTTGCATTTGTAACCTTCCTTTATTATGTTGTTGCTTCTTTTATTATGTTGTTGTTTGTACTCTTGTTGGGAATGGCAGCAGTTTTTTTAATAGGATTTTTTTTCTTACAAGCCTCTTCAAACTTTTCATCTTACTTCAAACAATTCTCCGACATAACGTATGGCTTTCAATTAAAGCGTCTTTCTTATTTTTAGATCAGAATAGAAACTATTTCGTATCAAGCAAAATAGCTCCAATTTTTCTAATTTGACCATAACTAACCATTATTTACTTGAGCGCTATTATACTATTATACCATCATTATTATTGCTATTGTTGTTAGAAGCACGTGCAGTTCGATTGTAATGACGATGTGACAAGGATGTACATCTTAAAATAAATTGAATTTTAAAGGGATTAACAAACAGCTTTCTTCTCGGAGGTTTGCGTGGCTGGCAAAAGGTGCTTTATAAATGACCGGGGAAAGTTGGGTGACTTGAAACGTCAAAAGTAGGCGCTATAGAAATTGTGCTGGTGTTGGAAACATCGTGTACGTAATCAGCTCCGTGACTAACTCGAGGATGTCATGATATGATGACTCCTCCCCTGCCAAACCTCCTTCATCGTCATCTTCGTCGTCATCATCGTCGCCATCGTCAAGCGTCATCACAACACACTCAAGTTGATCTCAAGAACCTCAGTATTCAATCGCTCATTGGTTGGTGAGTGGGGGAACGGGGTGGATATCTTTTAATATTAAAACCTTTATTTTAAAAAATCAACAATATTTTAATAATTATTTATAACCAATGGTATAAAAAATTATTAGTTACTAATTAATAGTAATATTAACCCATAATTGCTTATAGTATTAACGACTTTTAATGTCAGTAATAATATGAAATAATTTAATAATATTTTTATTAAAATTATTAACATTAAATGAATATATAACAATAAACAATTTAAAACAATAAAAATTCTCAGTAAATGTCTTTCGTTTGCAGGTGCAGATTTCGTAGTCCGTGAGTATTCGAGCAAGTACATTTCCATCGTAATTGCAATCATCATCATCATCACTTCTTCCAACACCACCGAGATCATCATCATCATCTTCGTCATCATCATCATCATCATCACGTCGTCGTCATCATCGCGTTTGATATGTGGCCTCCTGCTCACCATCTCAGTGTTCAGAATCGTGATCGTCAAATTTGTCGAAATAATGAGACCTGCAGGTTGCTTTTGTCAATAAATCACCGACATTGCCATCAATATGGTCGACGTCATCCTCGTCATCATCATCACCATCGTCATCATCATCACCATCATCATCGTCGTCATCATCATCATCATCGTCGTCGTCTTCCCAATACGTTCGTCACCAAAATATTTATGCGGTCCCTATTATTATCCGTTATTAGTGATCATTATCATAACCGACAAGAGGGAGATACGTTTCAAGATGTCGTGGATTGGATTTCATTTCAATTCCGAATCTTATTATTGTTGCTTGTTACTGAAGCGTTGTACGCTCGTTCAACCGAGGAAACATTTATAAATAATTGTAATATTTAGTGCATTATTATTATTATTATTATTATTATTATTATTATTATTATTATTATTATTTTCAATAATGTTGTTTCATTAATATATAAGATAAACATTAGAATCTGTCGCTCAATTAATAAGTGAATAAATCTTTTACAAAATCAATCGGGAATGGGATTTTAAAAAGAAATTAATGTTAAATTATTTTAAAATAAATAATTGTAAAAATAATGCAGGGCCTGAAGTAACAGCAACTTCCGATATTTCACCGATTCACCGGAACTAAAAGGACAATGGACGAAGACAACCGAAGGGAATCCATTCTATAAAAGTCATCCTTTTTATTAAATTTGTTTTGTTTTATATTTTATTTATTTCATTAAGTCTCAATAGTTAACAATAAACCTCTTTTTGAACTTCTTTGAAGAATAATTAGACTCCCAAGATGACTCAACACTTAATGAGACCTTCATATAGAAACGCAGTAAACATACCAAAACCAACTCTTACGTTTGCTGCAACTCTGAACACATGCCTTATTGTTGACATTCTTTAAAATGACTTATAATGTTTCAATTGTAATTTTACAGGATAGAGCCTTGATACCAATAAATAAAATGACATAATATGTAAAATTGAATAATATTGGACTCATATTTAGCAAATTTTCAGGAAATTATTAGATGCCTCGGCTGTTTGTATGTATCAATGTGGATCCATTTAAATTCCTCTCGACCTTGTAAATCTACTTGTACAAAACGTCTTCCTTCCTTCAGATCGATTCTGTGACATTCAAGTTTGATTCTCAGAAATGCAATCTCACTTTTCAACTCCCTCTTTCGATATTCTTTAGAATCACAATGAATTGATCCAAGGAATGACTGCCCAACCTCATCGTTGACAAACCCTTTGACATTCAAGACTTGATCATCTTCTCATGTTGGTTTCTTGATCAATATCGAAGCATAAGTTTTCTCCTAAAACTTGTTTCTGGTTTCTTCAATCCTTTTGTCTCAATCAGTTTCTGAACTGATTTCTAGAGACAAATCTTTAATTTAATCAGACTTCCTGTTTTTCATCATCATCATCGTCATCATCGTCATCATCATCGTCATCATCATCAGAAACCAACTGCTTTCTTGATCTGAATTGTGGAGCTCATCAATCTATAAACTGATTGATGCAGAGGAAGTTGATTTCAACAAAACCTCTTTTCCAAATCTCTTGATATCTTTGCATCTTCATTTATTTGCCAAAGCCTATAAGACTACTACTATCCCAATAGTTACTACTAAGAATAATAATAATGATAATGGTGATGATTATGATTATGATAATAATAATAATAGTAGTAATAATACAACAATAAATAATAGCATATGAAAATAATGGGACTGTGTCTCGAAGTTGTTGGTGTGATAACCTCAGCAATTACTCGATGAATTATTGGCATTTTTCGTGCAAAATGAGAATAATATTCCAATCTGGAGATGCTTAAGAGCAATCATTGGGCAAATATTTGAATAATAAAAGAATGAAAATTCATGACAAAAGGCTTCCATGGTTTGTTGCCGATTCACAACGTTTCAGGTCGAATTTTACCTGAAAAGTGACATTTCAGATGATTAAAATCATTCGACCGATTGAAGCTCGTGAGGAATTAACTCTGCATAAATTATTATAATTGGCTTAATTCATTATGCAAATGTATTCTAATTGAATCGGCTTGGAGAGAATATTGTTTGGAAATGATTGAATTACGGAGGACTGATTAAATTGGAATGTTTTCATTCATTGAGAACGTGAACTTACAACGACAAAAACAACTTTAAAAAAAGTCGATAAAGAATTGGAGTTAATAATAAATTGAAGTTAATAATAAATTTAAATTAATAATAAATCTAATTTAATAATAAATCTAATTTAATAATAAATTTAAATTAATAATAAATTTAATTTAATAATAAATTTAATAATAACTTCCAACTGCCATAATATTCTTTGGATATTGCTAATAACATCACTACTTCGACAAAATTACTTTTTTTCCAGCGACGGCGATTATGACGACGACGACTATGATTCGACTTAATAAATGAGATAAATATGAAATAATATTTAAAAATAAAATAAAAATATTTATGATTTTTAATAACATTTCTGGCTTTTAATGACATTTAGTCTTGAAATTAACGTTCTCGTCATCGTAGGTGACGGCAACATAAATACCTGAAGCCAACACATTCTATTCTGTGCTGGGTCCATTAATAACACGATAATGGGCTTGATGAGTGAAATTGCAAGTTGAAGATGATGACATGGACGGATGGATAATCGATGATTACGATGATGATGATGATGATGATGACGACCATGTTTATATGTATATACACATATTAATATAGTTAGTATTAATATTACTATCTGTCAGCACGTTTTCTGAATTCCCCACATGGTAATAGCATTTGTACTTAATATTGTTAACTACTATTAATAATAATATTAACTACTATTGTGATTAAAAGGTTTAAAAAGTGAACAAACGATGATAATTATTAAATGGGGAAATATTTGAGTGAAGAAAATGGCATGACAGACTGGAACAGGTGAGACTTAAAGCAGATCATGAAAGATTCTTTGGTCGATGTTCGAGAGGTTCATTCATTCATTCATTCATTCATTCGTTCGTTCGTTCGTTCATTCACTCGTTCATGCATCTATGATTCATTTCCATGACTGGTCGCAGTACATTCAAAGGACTTAATTAGGATCAGGTTATGCTTATGTTGCATCCGTATCCATTTTTTTCTTCTTTATCTTTCGATCGAATTGAAACCTAACGCATCACTCTCCGTTTCCGTTTATCTCTTTCTCTTCCGCTCCATCTTTCCATTCCCATTGTTATCCTGACGGTTCTCCTCTCGAAGCTGAACGACAATATCGACTCCGTCGTCGCCATGACAACGATATAACTTCGCGGTCGCCATGACAACGATTGTGACGCCATCCGGGGAAGCATCCATCCGTCTTCATCGAAATCTCGAGATTTTATCTGATTGTCTTGACAGACGTTTGTCGTGTGTCCGACGAAGCGTGGATTTTAATTACTTCTTGAACCATTCCTTTGGCATTGTCCTCATTCCGTCCGTCCCTTCATCCGATTGTCTACCCAAACAAATTGCCCGCCCACCCATGCGACCTTCCAACCGACCGTTTGTCCATCCATCCTTCCACATGTCAGACGTCCGTCCACCCATCCATCCATTCATTCACTCATAGAAAAGAGAAAATAAATCTTATATTTTCTTAATTACATCCCTGATCAACAGGGGAAGCAATAAAAGTCACGCAAGTGGGGATTTTGCCGCCACTTAGAAATATTACAAATTGTTTCTGCACAAAAAATCCTTCCTTTGAGGTCAGAAATGATTTCAAAGTCAACAGTTTTTTTTGCTTCGCTCAAAGTTCCCCTTCGTTCGTAACAAATGATTCTTCAACAACGTCTCCATAGAGAACAACAACACATCAGCAACAACAACCCATCAGCAACAACAACACATCAGCAACAACAACACATCAGCAACAACAACACATCAGCAACAACAACCCATCAGCAACAACAACCCATCAGCAACAACAACAACAACAACAAATACTCACAAACGACTGCAGGAATTTTCGAGTGAAATGTTTTTTTTAGTTGTTTTGAATCGTTTTTATTTAATTTTTTAAAAATTTCTTATTAAATTCAATTTAATATGTTCATATAATTCAATACAATAATTTAATATTAAACTAATTTCGTTCAATATATTCAAAAAGAAAATCAATACATTGGTTTTGTAATTAATAATTTAAAGATTTAAAAATAACGTCTGCCTTAATTTGTTTGATGGCAGTTTCAAGTATTGAATAGAATTCATTCAATTAATTAATTATTCATTTATTTATTCATTCATTTATTCATTCATTTAATCATTCAATTGAAGCAAATTCGATTCCTTGGAAGAAAGAAATTGAACAAGACACAATGAAATTATGTGACAAAGAAAATTGATTCCAGAATTTCAGAGGAAAATTAGAAAAAAAAGAAGAAAAAAATCCTCTCTGAAAAGAACTGAATTGTCGCTTTAACAATCGAAATTCATTTTCAGCGACAATTGAATAAACGAGGAATTAAAAATATTAAAATAAAATTATTTATTATTTTTAAACTCACTCATGGCTCCCGTCTTGGTCCGATAAGTTGGTTTCTTTCGTGTCTACTGGACTGCCAAGCATTTTAAACCGACCGACAGCCATCCGTCCACAACTCCGCGTGACAGCCTTGCATGGTGTTTGTGTTACTCTATGATTACTTAAAAGTAATCTTTCTTTTTTTATTTTTCAGTCAATTTTAACGACCAATTAACTGCGTCAGATTTAAAAAAATAAAAAAAATTCAGGCGTTTTAACATTAAACATAATTGGTAGAAAAAACTGTTTAATGTTTAAAATTCAAGTTTGGTGCATTCAAATTCCCTCTTTTTTGATGAATTTCGTCATCTTGATGCTTACCATTACATCATTATAATATTATAATGAGATTAATTAGGGATGGGGTACTTGGTACTTGAACTCGGGTAGTACATAAGCACCCGTTGTTACATTGTACACACTTTGACCTTCGGTACTTGTTCCCGTATTTAAGATAAAAATCATTACATAATATTAATTAATATAATATTAATATAATATTAATTAATATAATATTAATATAATTAATATAATATTAATATAATAAAATTAATATAATATTAATATAATATTAATTAATATGATTGTTACATAATTTGTAATTAATTAAAAAGCAGCCAAAAATGATGATCGTGAAGACGACTCTTGATGCGTGTGATGGGAATTATGTTGATGATGACGGCAGGGATGATGATAACGATGACGGTGATGATGATGATGTCCTGATGAACCTAGAAGCAAATGTTAATAATAATAATAATGATAATAATAAATGGTTGCCTTGTAAATAATAATAATTATTATTATTTGAAAAGTAAAATTAATTTATATGTCACAAAATATACATTATATTATGTTACAATGTTTATATGTTATGTTATTTGTATTATTAATACATAATATATTTTGGTACGTGATGCTATAAAAAGGTAAAAATTATATAATTGTATCATGTTTGTAATTTAAAATTTAATTTCTTTAATATTTTGAAGAAATAAAATTGAACAAAACTGAAGGATAATTGTTTCATTGGGAGTTGAACAACAGCAGAGGTCATGAGGTGCAACATAAGGATCGACTGTTTGGGCGTGTTACGTAATAAACAATTAATTAAAATTGTAATTCGTAATTAAATGATATTATGTTACGCATAATAAGATACAACATAAACAACACGTGTTTAAATATTTCTATTCATACGCATACCAGGTATAACACAACAGATACAACACGTTTTTCCAGGCATTACGTAATAATACAGGATAGATGCAACACAACGTTGACATCACACGTTGTTTAAATACTACTGCTTACTCCGCTGTAAACTTGAGTGGAAGGTGAACTGAGTGGCAGCCTGGATTACGTGGATCACGGATCAACAGGATCCCGTGAATCCATTCAACTCCTGATTCCTGGTCACGGTTTCCATAAAAAGGCCATAATAAAGAAAGAGGGAAAGTGCATTCTGCATTAACTTCCTCTAAAACCCCCGACTCGGATTTTTCAACATTTAAGGTTTTAATATCTGAATTGTTATTAATTCTATAAACACGTTTCATCAGTATTTATGTTTGCATTTGTGTTTAATAATAATTTTAGTATTTATATTATTATTATTATTGCTATTTAGGAAATAAATTTATATTTGTTAGTTGATATTCTTCAAATAAAGACTTGAATTATTCATGCGTCAACAAATTCTCTCCTTAGCTCGAGCTTAGCAAGAGTTCTCATCACGAATCATCGCTCAACGAAAACAACAAACCAACAAACGTGCAGAAGACACCAGCAACAACAACAACAACAACAACAGCAGCAGATGATAAGGACAAGAAAGTAAACAAACAACTTTAACGCTACCAACTGCAAATCGAATCTGGTTTGGAACTTCACCAATCAACATAGAAATAACAACAACAACAACAACAGCATCAGCAACAACAGCAACACAACAACAACACAACACACTTAACACACTTCCTCCAAAGTGTACTCGTTTGAACCTTTCCTACGCATTTCACCGAATTCTTGTTGAATCAAACCAAAAATCTTTTCAAAACTAACCAACGTTGGAACCAACATTTAAATTTTTTAAAATAAATAAATAAATCAATCAATCAATCAATTAATTAATAACTCCTATTATTATTCGGTACCCACATTTTACATTTAATCATTAAATTAGTTTTATTATTTACTTATTTAAATTAATAAATTCATTTACAGTTCATTTGTTTTTATAAATATTTACCGACGGCATTAATTTTTTTTTCTTTGCAACCACGAAATGATGATGATGATGACGATGACGATGACGATGACGATGACGATGACGATGATGATGATGATGATGTTGTTGGTCCTTCTTTCGAGATTGTTCATTTCTCAATCATCGAAATAAAAGTTTTTATTAATTTTTTATTAATTTATTTATTAATTTATTCATTAATTTATTTATTAATTTTTATTAATTGTTTAAAATGTCGCCATTTAAGAATTTCTAATTTAACGGTAAATATGGATAAAGCTAAATAAGAATATCCTATTTCGAGCATTTTACTATATTGTTTTGTATTACATTATAATAAAAATTATATTATTTTATATTATATTAAATTAAATATTATGTTACTTAAACAAACACACTGAATTGCGTCAGGATGACTTTATTTCGTCAATTCTGACACAAACACATCAGAAATTGTCAAAAGAATTGTTTAAAATCAAAAGAATTCTTTCCTCGAGAAATGAAAGAGGACAAATATTTTCCCTTTCTTTTCAGCATTTTTACCCGATCGAAATAGAACAGAAATTTGGAAAAAGGCATAATTTATATTCGAACTTCCTCTGAACATATTTCCTCCATCCATCACAGGAGAGGTAAACAGGTGATTCGGCCAGGTGAGTGGTCACGCGTGGCTTGTCTGGACGTGCCGGTGCCCCGAACATGTAGGCAGATGTTGAAGGTTTTAATTCGAGATTGGCTCCTGAGTAGCTCTTCAATCTTCGTGGCAGCCATTGGTCGCAGGGGAGGAATAAAATTTATGGGCCTCAAGTCTTCTCTCTGCTCATTCGAGCGTAAATACTTCCGTGGCGTGCTGTCCCGGCCGCCTTTCTTGGAACCTCCTCGCAAATAAGGAGGTGCTTTTAAGAATAAAGGCGTTGATGACGATGTCGATGATGACGACGATGACGGTGGTGCCGATGATGATGATGAGGAGGAGGAGGAGGAAGAAGAAGACAATGATAATGATGACAATGACGACGACGTCAATGATGATGAATCTATGAAATTGACGTCTTTGGTCTCGACATGGAATTAAAAGAACAAAAAAAGCTCCTAAAAATCTATTTTAAGATCAATTGGGAATCGATACTTCCGGTCATTTCGTCTCAACTCCATTTTGATGAAAGCTTTCAGACTGGAAACAGCAATATCGAGAATAATATTTGGAATTTTTTTTGTTATCATAACTATAATATAATAATAATTATTATATATATAATAATTATATGTAGTTAATAATAATTATTAATAAATATTATTACCTTTATTATCAATTATATTAGTATTCTTATTAACAAACAATTAATGTTTCAATTACAATTCAACCGGATGAACAGTTTTTCTGATTTAGGAGAGTACTGTGTTTTTTTAATGCCCAGCGGACGACAGTTATAAGGAATTGTGAGTCCAATTTACTCAAATTAAAGTGTTTTTATTTTTTAAATAAATAAATAATATCAAATAAATAGCAATATTATTGTCTTTTGAATGCACAAACTTTCAAATGACAGTCGAATTATCCAGAAATTCCGAGACAGTGTCCCAGCAATATTATCGATATTAAAAATAAAATTATTAAAAATATTATCAATTTCCTTTGAGATTATAATCATGCTGGCACGCAAAGCGCATAGGAGTGATTATTGAATGTGGCGCTACATAAATTCACTCATCATTATCATAACCACATGGCATACAATATATAACATTTGTTGGAATTAAGTTATCTTCATGTGACTAATAATTCTTGTTATTAAAATAGCTGTCCATAGTTTAGTCTATAAAAATCTAAAGTTACATATATTATACACATATATTAAAAATAAATATAATTATAAAAGATATTTATATAAATATAATTATAAGAAAATAAATTTTCTAAGCACAGCGTCTCCCTTCTGACCGATCTAAAGTCCAACGCATTGCGTTCAGATATCTTCGAATTGCATTCAAAACTTTGCAACAGTTCCACAGTTAACGAAAATACTCCCAATTCTCGAACAAAAAACAATAGTGGAAACACAATGACGCAGAAGCCGTGGCTTTTTATTCTGCTCCGAAAGAGACTTTGGCAAAAAAAAGAAGACAGCTCTGAAGCATACAAAATGGGAGGACAAATTCTTGATTAACCAGCACAGTTTGAGACATATCTGCATAAGCATGATAGAGCCAGCAGACATAGAGGATTGTTTACATTGCTTGAAAAATTCATATCGGGAAGAAAATATCATAATATCATATGATATATATAATCATTCTAAGCGAAAATCTCAGCGTCATACAAGCGCTAAAGTCTTTGACCAATCGGACCTAAGAAGAGATATACAGTTGAAGGCAAATCTGACGGAAACGAGTGTTGTGCTGAGCAATCCAACAAGTTCTTGTTAGACCTGATTATGTCGTCCTTTGTAGAGACTCTGCTAGCAACAAAGCAAGGGCGTACGTGAAAGCACTTGTTGGTCACCCACTGGATCCCCATGATCTCAATTGTGCCAAATCCACACTTTTGCAAATTGGTCTGAGAAGGAAGCACATTAAAAACCTTTGGGAATTCTGAATTCGGAGGGACGAAACTTATCTCTATGTAATACATAATATCTTTATATCCATAGTTATCTATTAGCGATGTTGCACTGCCAGAGCGATCCTTTCGATCTTCTGATTCCATTTTCGGTCTACCCTCTCTTTTCTTGTCAAAGGCTGGTATTACCTCTGACTCCTTATCTCTTTCTGAGTCCTGAATTTCTTTCCAAATCGGAATTGCGGCATTGCTGTTATTGATCGATCGTTTCGTTCTAATTTTTCTAATCTCATATTCCTTAACAATGGATTCGAGGCAGCCTCAAACGTACGCTTTAACTGTACGGGGCTTCTGATGTTATTGGAGGTAGCCCGACCCATTTCCATGTATTACTAACTTTATTGATTATGAACTTTAAGTTAGGAAGGCTTATGCGTGCATCATGTTTCATCCATAATAATCCAATTTTGAATAATAAAACACAACGTAATATAACGTAATGTGATGTTACGTGTGATATCAGCCAAAACTTGAGAATCCTTGGAAATTTAAAATAATTTAAAATAGATAGCTTTGTCACGAGGCTGTTAAGAGCCAGTGAAGGGCCATGTTCATTGAGTGACAGTACTTTCGTGAGAGAAGCAAAAGCTAAGATTATCATCATCCTGAAATATAAGAGACCGATTTTAAAGACTGACAGTCAATTGAAACGACGACATCTTCATTCAATCAAATTTGTGTTGAAACTTGTCTCTGAAACTACATTTGCCAGCAAATAACAACAAATTGGCTTCAAGAACAACAACATTTTGAGGCATATTTATTCGGCCCGTTGGTTCCTTTATGTTGAATCTGAGGTTCGTGTCATCCAGAAAAGTTAGAGAACCCAAAACTTTTATGTGGACATTGTCCAATGAGCATCTAAAATAGACGCCATTGGAGACCCATAAAGCCAGGAGGATATTCAAGAGCAATGCAAAAGATCACTTCAATCAATCAATCAGTCAATCAAAGTCTGGTAAGAGGAGAAAGAAGATTTTCCCAGGAGTAATTTCATGTGATGCATTAATTCGGCAAAAAATGTATGTAAGAGAACATTGAAGCTAAGTTCTGAGTTTTCACAGGTTCAGAATTTAATCAATGAATTGCTATGAACTATGGTTCTATACGTCAAATTGTTATCCCTAAATATTTTCAGAAATATCATCTTACATCTTCCAACAAAATGTGCAAAGTTCAAAATGTAATTTTATTCCAATACAAAACTATTGCATAATAAGTCAGTATGAATATTGAAATAGTTTTAAATTTAATACTTGATAGAAACAATTCCATAATCCTAAAGGACAGATGCGAACCTTTCTTTGTCCGATTCTGAAAAGCAAAGCATTGTTAAAGAAATTTACAAAAATTTCAATACATTTTGCAAATGTTAAAAGTGCTAACCTCAACTTTCAAATGATGCAAACAACTAACTATTACATCTTGGCATCAAGATATGTGGAGACATAATAGTTAATAATCAAGATTATACCTTGGCAGATTTGGAAGAGAAACAGCTGATAACCTGATTAAAAGCATTACCATAAATAACTTTTTTGCAATCACAGAAGCTGAGCTCAACATTTGAACAGTTTAGAAGCAGAGAACCAAATGAAATTCTTGATCATCAATTTACTGATGTCTGGCATTTGATATTTGACCAACAGTTACAGATTCTTCTTATCTTGAGGGGTCAACTGCCATCACAACAGAGGTGAGTCCGATTTGATAAGAGAGTTTCTTTTGCAAGGAACTTCAAATTCAACATAACAATATCATAAATGGAAACAACAGTTGCGCTTTTAAAGAGGATATAAACACATGATGCTCTAAAGAACTTGTTACAAGTTAATGATCTTTTTAATTTAAAGAATCAAAATATTATTTTCATCGGAATTCTGGCCAATTGTTCAGAATATAAATACGTTAAGTGTATTTTAAGAAATGTTGATAATTTTCCTACTAATAAAAAAACTCAAAAAAGAATTGCTAAATTGTTCGATTATTTTATTCTTATAATTTTCCTTACACTATTAATTTTTCAAATTATTTTACGTAATAATTTTGTTAAATTGTGATATGCAATCCCTCTATTAATAAGGAGCCCATACTCACTCCGATATAATTCCAGGCAAACGCACCCAAGCAGTCTGTGTTGTCAGGAATGTCAGACACACGTGGAGAGAACTTCCCTTTTATCGTTCACTCGCTAGTTAACATTCTCTTCTTTGTGTAAATGAACTTGGTTTAACCATGACATGACGTGGTCGACATATTCGTTGAACATACCTTTATGATTACCTCCTAATCTGGATGTAAATTCGCAGAACCTTACAGGGCTGAAACTTAATAAACCGAACCAGATTCTAAGTGCTATTCGTGAAGGGAGGAGCCACAATAGCAAAGTGGGAGGAGCTGTATTTAGATTATTTATTTATTTACTTGTTTATTTTCCCAGGCGGTCCGAGGACCATAAAAGTGCCACTAATACGACCGATAACATTAAGAAGATAAAATAACGAGCAGAGGGCGAGCCAGATGGCAAACAAAAAATTCCCCAAAGAGGAAACCCTCACAATAAGCCTTTTTAATTTTTAATATACAATATTATTGTAAACAATTTTATAAATTAAATTATCTCGTTGCTTGGTAAATCCATTTCACATGCAGTCATTAATTCTATTTATTTTCATTCTAAGGTAAGCAGAACTTAACTCTGCCCTTAATACATACGAGTGACTTCCTTGCCTTCCTGATTCCGATGGATAATTCTATAACAGCAAAAATAAATTTCAAAAGGAAACCTTAGAGAGGCACGGAGCACTGAGGAGTCTTTTCTTCTCGATGAGGATAAAGCAAAATCCTACAAAGTAAACAAGAAATTATCTAACTATGACATTAAATGGCGAATTTTTAAGGAACCGACTTGTTCAAAACAAAACATCTCTGGTGATGGATCAAGTGGATGATAAGCAATTAGAAATAAACAAACAAGTATCTAACCAAGTGGATGATAAGCAAGTGGATGATAAGCAAGTGGATGATAACCAAGTGGATGATAAGCAAGTGGATGATAAGCAACTTCAGAAGTATAAAAGAGCCCTGGGACACGACATGCCAGAAATCAGCAACTCTCTCGCAAGATGTGGTTTTGACTGACCACCTTATTCAGAAAGGAGAATGTATCACATAGCATGATATATATAGTTACAAAATCAGTGACAAATCATCATTTCGCCATGACTTTTTTTCGAAATAAATTTAAATAATTTAATATTAATTTTAATGCGTTTTAAAGTAACTAATTAAATTTAAAAAAAGATTAGTTTAATTGATTTTAAATTTAATTTAATTAAAACGTCCTCCACAAAATTTGCTGACTTCATCACAAAAAGCAACAAAAGCGAAACCTGATGAGCATTTTCTTGGACATTCCACAACATCAAACCTCTTTAGAATGCTTCAACATTAAAATGTAAACTTCTTAAAATTCTTGTCAAGCTCTTGACATCCTTTTCCTCTGTTAATGTTGCCACCTCACGTCTCCAAACAGGTTGGATGGTTTTTCAGTCCTTCTGTCTGTAGAGAAATAATTATTTATTATTTTATTTTATTTTTATGAAATAATTGTTGAATCGAATTTTAATAAATAATCGTTAATTATTTCTAATGGTCCTTAATTTATCAACTAACTGAAGATAAATGCATCCAGAAGTTGTACGTCGATAACAATCCAAAACAACGAATGAAAACTGCCGAATAATGAAACCAAACGAACCATTGTACGGCCAAATTAAAGTATGGATGTGATAACACAAACGACGAACGTAATGAATGATGGATGATCGTGTTTATGGCGGTGATGCTAATGCTGCTGTTGCTGTTGTTGCTGTTGCTGATGACGACGACGACGACGACGATGAGCCGGCAGATGACCAGCTCGTGGCAGCCGAAAAGTATTCCAGGAGCGTTGGAATTAAAATGGTCGGCGAACGAATGAAATTGTTTTTAAATAAATGGGAAACTGTGCAATGAAAGGTCTGTCGAGGTGAGTTGCAACAATTCGAGAAGATTTTAAGTCTCCAATTTCACGGACGTTCGTTTAAAATTATTCCGTGCAGTTTACTCTCAAGCCAATCTTCCATCGATCCAAGTGGGTGGTACACGGCATCATCCAGCTGTTGACAAAAAAAACACAAACGGAATATTCGTTTCTTTTAGTATTAAATTAATTATACAAATTAATAACAAGAAATCCATGGATAATCATATTATAGTATTACATATCCATAACAAGCAGAGTTAAATGGACGAGTGAACTCATGGAATGCATTGAATATAAATTATGTAGCATTGAAAACATCACACAAACGTCTGTTAAGCCGGGCATTTTAAACGAAATGTTAAAGCATAGTTAATAAACAACTATGTTTATATAATCAATTGTATAACAATTACGCATTATGATTATATTAACTATTATTATTACTACATAAACAATTATGTTTATATTTACTTAACCAAATGAATAATTAAGCATTTTCTTGCACTAACGGTAATATTATCAATTAACATTAATATTAGTTAACATATAACAAACTGTTTTTGTTCCAGAGAGTTCAGACTTTGAAGAAGCACTTGACGAGGTAATTGTTTTGATCGTAAGTCGTTGATATATGATATCATCGTGGTAATGATAATAATGATGATGATGATGATGATGATGATTGTAAAAGTAATGCTGCTGATGATGATTATGATAATGGTGATGCTGATAATGATGATTGTGAGGGAGTGATGATGATGATGATGTAGCACTAATGCATCAATGCATTGATGATGCTCATCGCGAAGACAAGACGTCGATGTGCGTCGGATGCATACCTTTAAAGAAGCAACTGCATTCAACTGGTTTTATCTCAGCCAACACTTGTAAGCAGAACTTTCCCGTGTTGTGAATGAATCCTGATCTCCTTTTCATTCTCAGAATCCTCGCCAAAGGAGGAACAGGATTCAAGCAGGTGAGTTTCGTTCAGTCCTGAATTGGATGTAAATAAACCTGGATACATCGTTGTTTCAATACCATCGTTTCAATATCATCTTTTCAACATCATCTTTTCAACATCATCAGACACATCAGTTGGAAACCAAGAGGAAAGAACTTGTGAAGCCAATCCTCAGCCAAGGCAGACCCTGATCAACTCCGGAAGCACGAAGCGAAGGAATCTCCTGTCAGTTTCCAAACACACAACAATCAATTCTTCCACTGGTTCGAGCACCAGTGGCGTCAGTTCATTCGGTTCGAGGTCTGACTTTCGATTGTCGAGCAGAAATATCAAGTTGCAAGATTCCTTCTACGAGGAGAGCAGCAGTTTCTTGCACATTTACAGAAGTTTCAGTTTCAAAAGAGCCATCGATTCAAACTCGAACAAACTTTCGAAAGAAACTTATGACGATTTTTCTGCCTGCTCCTCCACAGGAAGTAAACACAACAACGCATCGTGGCATCAGCACATCGCAGCTGGAACCGTTTCGAACACGCTGAAGTCGAGGCATCAAATCAGTACCTCGTTATTTGTCGAGGAAGCAGAAAGCAAAGAGAAACCAGTGCCTCCTTCCTACAAAGTTCTCCCGACAAAACAAACCATCAATCAATCCGCCACCCAATCAACCAATCCATCTTCAGTCAGACTTTCGCAAACAATATCCTCCGACAACATGGACATGAAATCGGACCAATCGACGTCTCAAGGTCACGATGGATCCCCAAGAAAGAGCTGTTTGTCGACTTTGGCAGAGGAAGATTCGTCGACAGTCGCTGCTGGCGACTTCAATGCCTCGTCTGCTCAGGAACCACAACTGATGGCAAATAAAGGAACGAACGAAAGAAGGAGTCTCAAGAAAGTGGAAACGATCCTCGCGAATGGATCGACAAAAACATGCCTTTTAGAATCCACGCCGTGGTTCGTTAGTCGTCATGGTTAAGCAAATCACGAGATTTAAACAATCCGTTCAATTGAGGGTTGAATTTTTCCAGTAAACTCATGGAGAGCCACAAGCCGCCTCCTACGCCGATCACAATTTCAACTTCCTCTGACAGGAGGAGACCGTCACTGAAGGATATGAAGTTGATTCACAATGTTATCAAATTTATTTATTTATTTAATTATTTAATTATTTATCACCTGGATGTGATGTTGATTCATAATGTTGTTAGCTTCTTTATCCATCGTCTATCATTCCATGGAATCCGTGGCCTACAATTGACTTAATTGATGATGAAAATATTGATAACATGGTGATATTAAGTGATGTTTTGTGGTGATATGAAGTTATGACGTATAATGATATTATGATCTATAAACAAATTATATCTTCTCTCGGTTAGATCCACTGCCGATGATGATGATGATGATGACGACGACGAATGAGAATGACGTAACGAACAATTTGCAAGAGTAAATTCGATTCAATTAAACCATAATTTCTTCTAATTTATCCCTAAATTATGCAAAAAATATCGTCTTTTCTTGCTTCACAACGAACAGATCGATGAACAACGTGCTGAGGAGGCAGAAGAAAAAAAAGACGAAAATGCGAATTCAAAGCCTTTTCACAAGGAAGAAACAAAGAAATCGAACGAACCTTTGGTTTCCGATGTTGATGAATGGCTGTGAGGAATTATTTCAGACGTGCAAACGACGTATTTAATTCTCTCGAATTATTGCTATTTAGAAGGTTATTTCATTCTATTTCAGATCGAAACTTTCACCGAAAGAACTTCAAGTGATCATTCTTAACATCATTGAAACATTTGAAGAAATTCAGAATCAAACATCGTAATTAACTCATCACGAAAATATCTATTTCTAGAATAAGTTCGAAGAGCAGTCGCTCGCCTTAAGAATCGACCAAGAATCTTTGAGGCAGAGGTTCGAAGGTCACTACAGAGCCAGAGAAGTTGCCGAGCAGAACATAGAATCAGAACTGGACAGGATTAAAACCGAATTGAGAGTTTGTCATTTGATTTTATTGAATTAGTGATGCGTTAGTGCTGCTTGTTAATCAATTTTCTATGATTAATTAATTTACAGTTCATTAATATAAAACGATCAACAGTTCGTATGCAAAAACAAATGAATAAAGCGAAACTGCCATTCGCAGAGCTTGACGGAGTCGAGTTCAGTTGAAATGTCCCTGCTTCCGGAAATTTCCAAACTCAGTCGCAGCGTGGAAATCCTGGAAAAATCCATCGACAGATTGTCGAGTCTCTCCGAAGTTTACGGCGCAGTTTACCACGTCAGTTCCATCGTCACGTGATCGACGTGCTGAATATTAATGAGACTCCCTTCTTGGAAACAGGAAATGCGTTCCAGTCAGACGGTTTTGATGGCAGTGAAGTACGTGGATAATTTGAAACAGGAAATGGAAAAAAACCAGAACAGACTCTCGAGTGCCAAGTGAGAGTCAAGAATGCCATTTTGTGCCATTTTATGTCGTTTTTGTGTTTCCTTTCAAAAGTTAATGAAATGCTTTTTTATTTAGGAAGACTTTGATGGAGAACAACCTCTGGGATGAGGAGTCTACAGGTTGGACTGGTTTAGTAAAGCTATTTTTATTTCTATCTATTTAAATGTTTGAATAAACAAAAACAACAAAAACAACAACAACAACAACAACAACAATAATAATAATAATAATAATAATAATAATAATAATAATAATAATAATAATAATAATAATAATAATAATAATAATAGATAATTATATAAAGTAATGATTCAACACCATGTTTATGAGCATCATTTGTACTATTTTTATCCTTAACATTTCTCTGCTATCAACCTCGACAGAGGCATATTAATCTTGTTACCATCATCTGCGTCGTTGTCCTCATCATCGCCGTGAACGTCATTATCATCATAGTCATCGTCGTCCTCATCATCATCATCATCAACCTCTTCATCGTTAACATTATGTATCCGTGTATCCAAAGGTGCCACTGAACCTCCATTACCGACACGAATGAATTCTTTCCATTCTCGTCTCAAGGTTCGTAAATTCATGAATATTTAATTAAATTTATTTTATTAATTAAAATATACATCGAATATTGGGTCATGAAACAATTGACAAATTAATTATTTATTTATTTATTTATTACTTTAATATGCGCTGTTATCACTTAAAAAACTTGTTAATAGGACTTTTAAGTTAATCTGTGAAAGATTGGCCACCAAAACATTGCAAAATGCATTAAAATAAATATTTAAAATAATAAATAGCTTTTAATGATCAATCATCAGACCATTGGATTCAATGCAAACATTAGAATTTGATGAGAATAAATTAACAAAATACGTAAATAAATGCCTTTAAAAATAGCAAATAAATGTAAATAATGCCTTTTAAATGCTTTTAAAAATGAGCAAATTAATGTAAATAAATGCTTTTAAATGCAAATAAATGTTTTTAAAAATGTCCACTTCTCGGATCAGGAATGTGAATCCACCAAACAAAAACTCTCGTCGGTTGTTCGAAAACTGCGAAGTAAATGCACATAATATCGCTCATTTAACATTTTGTTTTTCTTTTAATTTCTGGAGATTTTTATGTTTTATTTCTTCTTTAATAGATTTTATTATTAAATGCATGTTGTTTATTTATCACTGGATGTTCGAATATTTACACGTTTAGATGAAGTTTATTTTGCAGTTCAACAAGTCTTTAAGTTAAACATCTCAGTGTTTCTAATTTTAATAATATTATTATTAATTGTTTTATAGCTATTTAGCTGTAATTTAATACCAATTAATGATGAAAATATTGATTACAATAATAATAATAATTTACATATTGATTACATAATAATTTATGTACGTAAATGAGGCAAATGACTGATCTGATCTCAGCAATAATTACTCAGTAATTCGGCAATGAATCGAAATCTTGATTAAAATTTATTGAAATTCTTTTTCACTCAAAAGATAAGCAAACTCCTTCTTATAAGCGATGTATTTTTTCCTAGAAGTGCTTTCTTCTGGAATGAATGAATGAGTGTCTCAATGCAATTGAAAGTATTTCAAGTAAATACAATTAAATAGAATTAGTAAATATTGTAAAATAGTAGCTGTAGTTGCGTGAGCTACAGGGGCGCTATTGATCCTCCTAATCCTGTAAGTTTTCTACAAGGCAAGTTTTCTCGGATTACAAAGCTCATTAAGCACATTAATCTCAACGTTCTCGCTCTCCGCCAGAATTAAATTATTTATTTAAATTCTGTAAAGTATAAGAGATCCATCATCTCCTTAAGATGTTCACGCGATTGGTCAGATTTAATGGTCTCCTTTCGTGTTTTCTTGTTCACTTATTTTCACGAAGATTAAAGATTCAGATTAAAGTCGCAGGCGACATTCCTTTTCAATTTTCCAAGACCAAAGTCAAGAATTTCTGATTCGTTGCATCGTTGGTGGAGATGCAAGTTCTATGCCAAAGAGCCTTTTCGTGTAACTAACGCATAAGTGTCTTAACAATGTTGTCGTTGTTCTGATGTTAGTGTCTCTCTTTTAGCGGGAACTTTTTGAATCATGTGTTCCAAAGATTCTAAGCAGTCGAAATCTTTATTACACTTTACGCTAACTTGCTGCCCCTATCTCCTTGGAATGATCCAGTATGGGATACTGCAGTCCTATCAGCTTCATAGATAATTCTTTTGGATTCAAAGTGGAAGATAAACCCATTGTTTAAGGTTGAGAAATGATAAAAAAAAAGACATTTATTTAATTTTAAATCTAATTTAAATAAAATTTAAATAATAATAAATCTAATTTAAAATTAAGTTTGATTTGAACAAAACCGCTCTAAATTAATACTTGTCATTGTCCACGGCATCGTGGTTGTCATCGTCATCATCATCACCATCGTCATCATCTTCATCATCTCCATATGTTCTTATATCGTCTGCCAGAGTGGAAAATCATGATAACTTCGGAAGAAAAAAACGATTCTATATAGATCTGTTAATTGTTGTTATTAGCATTATTTTTATATTAGGTTTACATCAGTTTATTTTATTTTTAATTTAGTCTTAATTCATAGTTGCCTTTTTTAAAGTTATTTTTATTTATTTAATATTTATAAAACTATTAATAGTTCAATTGAATTTAAAGGGTTTAAGCAAAATTTAATTTACGAATTTAATGTCCCTATTTACAAATTACAAATTTAAAACAGCCGAAATCATGAATTTTAACGATTACTTTGGTTAATCGTGGTAAATTCTAGTTGCTTGATGTTAATGTAACTTGATGTTAGATAGTTTGATTATTTTAGTAACTATATTTTCAGTTTTTAATACTAATTGTATTCATTCAGCCTTTATAAAATAATAATAATAATAATATATTATAATATTAAATAATAATATTAATGATACTTAATCATTAATGATCATTAATTAATGTCGAGGTTAATTAATTATTAATGATACTTAATCATTACTTAATAATTAATATTGGTTGACATAATTAATAAGTAATTAATATTAACTGATGTCGTTACAGGAAAGCCGTCGCCGGGCAAGTTTGGCAGCAGTGCCAAGGAACTTTAAGCCAAATCAAGTGAATATTTGTGAATATTTATTTATGTTGTTTATTCAAACCTTTTTTGTTTGTTACATGTTTAAGGAGCCTATGGAAACAAATTTATAACAATTCCGATTTGAAGGGAAATCATTTCTTAAAATTATACCTAAATTATAGAACACGTTGATTGTTAAAATGTTAAACTATGTTTAATAGTTTAAGGAAGCAGAATTTATTCAGATAATGTTTAAAATTGTTTAAATTTGTTTCAGAATTTTGAAGAAACATGGAGGGAGGAGACATTCGGTCGGCAACTACCAAAACTTGTTCTCAGCGGGTAAATGAAAAGCGCTGGCAGAAATATAAGAGTTTATTTAATGTTAAATATCAGAATTTAAAGTTAAATTCTTAAATTACAGCAAAAGTACTAGCAACTCAGGGGATAGAAATCATCACGATGAAAGTCCAGAGAAATTTTTTAAAAGAGGAATTAGTCTACCGAGTAGAAAGTAAATTGATTTATCTTATTTTGGTTAATTAAAATTAATGCCGAAATATTTAAAGGAAGTTAAATTTTAAAACTCATTGAAAATATATTATATTTAACTTTAACTTCCTCCTCCAAGGTAAACAGAAATCATCATTATTAAAGTTATTTGATATTCATGGAAGATATATTTCATGTTGAAACGTTTATTGGATGCCATCTAGAAATCACCTCGACCAGATGTTATTCTTATTGAAATACCCGAGTCACTGGCCCAGATTTCAAAAATTATCTTTTCGAAGTTGATGCTGAACTGAGGCGTATTTTACTTGTATTACAAGTATATGGTCGAAATATGATGTAGATATGTGGTGGGTATGGTAGGTATATGGTGTATGGTGGGTACATGGTGTATGGTAGGTATATGGCATATGGTTAGTTTATGGTATGCGACTTTGATTTTGTTTTCCATACCAAAAATTGAAGTCAAAAAAAAGTTATCGATAGAGATGGATATTTCCTTTATGACTATAATAATGAAGAATTCAGGCTTGGGGCCGTGTCACTCGACCATTCAGTTTTTATACCGACCCCTCTAATTTAAATCACAATCCATCGAAACGTTATTTGAAAAATTTTCCCCTTTTTAAATCAGTGCATATTAACTCTGAACTTAGTTTGAAATGTAATCTTTAATGTTTATTAATCTGAACCTCTTGTAGTGAACCGCCAACCTACAAGAAGCGCTTGAAAACACAAAAAGCAAGCAACCTGGAGACTTTGAAGGAACAGCTGACAAGCATTTCGAAAGGTATTGATTCAAGTGATGCAGGAGTTGGACTCATCCTCATCGTCAGCGCCATCTCCATCGCAATCCTCGCTCTACTTAGTTTAAAGTTCTTTTTCACTGCCGCTTAACTCCGATCGTGTAAATATTGTGTCCATCATCACTCAGATGTAGTATGAGTCTTATGAACATCTGGATTCAAAGACATTCGATTGCTAGTCACAAATTGAACAATTAGTGCCTTCCAAAGAATATTTGGCCCGCCGACTGCTCCGGAAATGCATTAATAATGTGAGCCAACCTAATTAAAAAATAAATTTAGCATTAAACTCTCTTTTGACTCAAAAATTCGATTAATTGCAATGAAATTACAGAAGCAGACGAATAAACAAGAACAGAGGAAAGCATAAGCGATTGACACGAGGGAGTTAATGAAAGCACTGATTTCGTTAGGGAGCCATCATGCGGTCGTGCATTGAAAGTAGTGCTTTGTTGGTTCGGAACAAATTTCAAACAAAGAATGGATGGACGGACATCTGCCGACCACATGTTAACATAAATTATGTGTTCAAAGACTGGCAGATTTATTAAATCATTTTATTTACAATGTACATCGGTTACTTACAAAATGACAATTATATAAGCAATTATTAAAATTTCGATCAATCAGAATAGAAGCAGGTTGGAATAAATAAACAGTAAAGCTTAAAAGCCTAAACAATTAAACGCATTAAGAAGGCAGGACCTTGCAAGCGTCTTTCTTGATAATCAACTTCACCACTTTCTTTGGATACGAAGAATTGTCGTTTTCGTCCTCGTCGCAGAATCTCTTCAAAGTGCACGAGCTGTAGGGAATGAACCGGATGTTGTGAAGGCACGTCTTCGCCATACCGTTGCCAGACTGAAAATTTCCTGCAGTGGAGTTCAGACGAAACAGAGGAATCTTCCTCAGGCTGATGTTTACGGCCGGCAAACCCACCGCCTCTTTGATCGAACTGCCGTTCTTGTTCGCAACCGCCGCTTTGGCGAAACTTTCGTTCCACCTCGCGTCGCCTTCGCACTTTCCTTCGCTGTTTCCGTCACTGGAGCACGATTCGGCCACGGATTCCACCGAGGCCTGGGAAACCACGCCTGAAACGAAACCGGAACAAGCTGCCGTCGACCGATCTTGCGTGTAAGAAACGGAAAAAGTTGCCGGACGTACCTTTCAAAGAGTTTCTCGCTGCAGAGGCTGCTTCGCAAATCTGATCGAAAGAAAGACATTTCTGGAGACTTCTCGAGCATTTCATTTCTTTAGCTTGCACGTTTATATCTGAGTAATAATAATAATAATAATAATAATAATAATAATAATAATAATGCAACAATAATTAATAATATCAAAACGAAAAGAAATTATCCTTTTCCAGTTCAAACGTAAGGCTCACCACAAGTGGTGGTGCTGGGCTCGTCTGAGAGAGGACCAATGTATTTATAGAAAGGTTTCCTGTGCTTCACCTCGTTGGTTTGAATTTTTGTTATCAGTTCAAGAGTTGTCATGATGTTGGCTATGTCGTAAAGTCTTCTTATCATTGCTGATATAATAAAGATTTAAAATTATTATTATTATTATCATTATTATTATTAAATAACATTAAATTAAACACGTTAAAGATGCGGCTGAGACATTACTTTTGAATTTTGACGTGTCATTCTTCTCGACGTAAGGATCGTCCAAGAGAATTTTTGCTCCCATTTCCAAGTGAAGGATGTGGTTCTGAAGATTTCAATTTTAAAAACAAAAAAAACTTTCGGTCATCTTTATGAGAGCTGAGAATATTATTATATTAGAACATGTATGTACAGTGCGCGTCATAAAGATAGGATAGGTTCGAGAATCACACGATTTCTATCTTTAAAATTACCGTTAAACTTTTGTCAAAATGCTGATTTTAACGATCACAAAAAAGTAATTAATTAATTGATTAGTAAAAATTTGAATATTTGTGAGAATCCACCAAGAAACGCTTTTGTTGTTTCTCGGAGTTTCCGCAACGGAGCATGGGGTCTCTTCCGTTGTGAAAAAAAAAATCTTATTACAGGTTTCACAAAAGTTCATTAACTTAATAATACTCCTTACATGTTACTTGACGTCCGTAAGATGTTTACAGAATAAAATACCGATAGGTAACTTTATTATAGATGGGTTTAGGAAAGCAACTTAATGATATTGAAAAAGGGCAAATTCTTGCCTTTAAAGACTTGAATTTGTCAATTTCTGAAATTTCTAGGAGGTTGAATCGCTCTAGAAATGTTATTAGTCGTTTTTTAAGTGCTCCTCAAAGTTATGGAACAATTTGTTCTCCTGGAAGACCAAAAAAACTGGATGAACGTCAGAGAAGAGTCATCTTTCGTGAAGCTTCCAAGGGGCTCAGTTCAACAAAGGACTTAAAAAATAACTTAAACCTGAATGTCAGTCAATCGACAATATTGAGGTGTCTCCGTGGAAGTGGTTTTCTAAAGTTTAAGCGTCAGCACAAGCTGCTTCTGACGGAGGCCCACAAGAAATCCAGGCTGAACTGGGCAAAGGAGATGCTGGATTTGGACACTAACTGGAACTCCGTTATTTTTTCAGATGAAAAGAAATTTAACTTAGATGGTCCAGATGGATTCAAATATCATTGGCATGATGTCAGAAGGTCCAAAAAATCGTTTTTTAAAAGAAATATTGGAGGTGGCTCAGTGATGGTTTGGGCTGCCATTTCCTCTCGAGGTTCTTCAGAACTTGTGTTCTTAGAGGGGAAGCAAAACTCTGCCAAATATGTTCAAACACTGGACCGTCATTTGTTTACATTACGTGACAAATTTGGAAATGAAAGGGTGATCTTCCAGCATGACAATGCCCCTCTACACATGGCAAGATCAACCAAACTTTTTTTCCAGGAAAGGAATTTGGAGGTTCTCAAGTGGCCTTCTCGCTCCCCAGACTTGAACCCCGTAGAAAACGTGTGGGAATTGCTTGCCAGGAAAATATATTGTAATGGCAAGCAATATTCCAGCGTTCAAGAGCTGAAAGACTCTTTGGAAAAGGCCTGGAAAGAGCTGGATGAAGACAGCCTAAAAACTTTCCTGGATTCATTAAAAAACAGAATTAAAGAGGTAATTATGAAGAAAGGAGATAAAACTAATTATTGACTTTCACATAAATCATAATTTAAAAGTTTAAACCCAATAAATTTGAGTGTTCTTCGTTGATGTGTGCAATTTCAGGGATTTCCAATGTTTTGTTAAATTCTCACAAAATATTTATTTTTGCACAATAAATTTGATAAATCTGTAAATGTAAATTATTTTACTATATCCTATAAAAAAAATGGTTTACATAACTCCACTACATATTCGTCAAAATATGCACCTGTCCTATCTTTATGGTGCGCACTATATTATTATATTATTGCCATAGTGAACCAACAGACTCTACCAGGTACTTGGCACCATATAAATTGAACACCGTTATGAATGTCGTTATCACCAATGCCTTGCCATGTGTTTTATTTACAAATAATATTAGAACTAATCAATGATTTTATTTATAACATATATAATTTATAATATTTACAATTTATAACATTTATAATTTATTTATTTACATTTCAATTTAAAACCAGTCCCATAAAATTACCTTGGAAACCAGGAACATCATGAGAAATTTTTGGCTCAAAGCACTGAGCGACTTTCGAGTGTCGTCTGAAAACAAACGTCTTCAAAATATGATTCAAGGTCGCTTAACCCATTCACGTCTAGAAACTGCAGCTTTTAAAATAGTTTAACGAAAGAAATCCGAAAATGTGCAACCTGCTCCAAAATTAATGGGAACGTTATTGGCCTGATCCGACGGATCGGCCTTAACTTCACAATCTTTTCTCAGGTCGAATACTTTCTCCACACTCCAAAACTTTTCAAGTTTCTTATCGAGACCTTCGTCTATTGCCTGTTTCTAAATAACGAAATGGTTGATAAAATAGCAACAAGAAAAATACAGTAATACTTACTTTGAGCTTCTTTATGGCACTGCTCAGATGATTTTTCCCAAGCCATAAATATTTGTTTTTTGCCATACGAGTGGTTAGTTCTATGGATTCCATTACGTTGATGATGTCATAAACTCTTCTCCTTCCAACACCTGCAAATTAAAGAACATGAGACAGAAAGATTTTTTACATTTTCAAATATTGATTCTCTATTAGTCATACTTTTACAAAAGACATATTTAAAAACATTTTTATAAACTAATTATGATGAAATATTGTCTGACAAATAATAAATTATCAACAAAACAAAAGCATTATTAACAGAAACCATTATTAACCATTACCCTGAGATTCATATTGTAAGCTGAGATTAAAAATGAACTGTTGACTCACCCAGACGATCTGCAGCATCCTTCAAACAGATTTCAGTGTTTGCAGGTGGAAAGGGTGGATAAATGGAGAGGAATCTAAATACAAATTGATATCAACCACTAATGCCATATAATCAGTACAAACAGTAAACATGAATGTAATTTTTTTATCTAAATCAATTAAAATCTAATCTAATCAGGTTAATTTAATAAATCTAATCAGATTTGTTTGATCCCTTCTTATTTTGCTTAAATACCAGAAACAGGGAACAAATATTAGATGATATAAATATCACATAAATCATGAGACCACAATATCGTGAGGAGAATTTTATGAAAACATAATTCAAAAGAGTTAAAACTTTAATCAAAAATTTTCAGGTCAAGATCAAAATAAGATTGATGAGCACTTGCAATATGAAAGATATAATCAAGTAAAATAAAATCCCAAAACAAATACATAAGTGAAGTGCATGAGTCAATTAAAATTTATTTATTTACTCAAAAACCATGAATTAAAAATTATAATATAATTGTAAACAATAATGTCAATGCTAACTTTACTATATCAATCTCTTGGTAAACCATATTAATCAGAATTTGTAACCTTAGCAATAAAAATATTAATTCACAACATCTTACTTTTGACACAAAACTCCCAGTGATTTTTCTTTTCTTCCATAAACTTCCAACTTTGCTTTTTTATCTTGTGATAATCCATAGTCAACAGTGAGTGACTTGCTCTTGCCATTCGTAAAATCTTTGTCAAAAATATCCCGGTTCTTCAAATCGGGACTGATGGCTTTAAGTAGCAATTTGAAATTGGAAGTTGGAGTCCACGGTGGTAAAATCTCATCGCTTTCATCAGATTTTGTGGGACTACAAGGTTCGCATATGTTTTTCTCTAACTCACTAGTACACTCCTTCATCTAAAAAGAAATCGGGGCTAACTTGATTACTTCGAAACAACCACATACGTCTAGAAACAATAACACTTACGTCTGCGAATTGAGATTCAATCGCATAAATATAGAAAGTAATAGATATTACTCCAATTAATGATAGTTGCTAATATTTGCAAATTAAAACAGACTCCTTGACAACGTAGGTACAATATACCACCACCCGCAACAATTTCAAAAAAGCCGCGCTCGTTACTTGAAAATTCTTTTTTAAACACTTCTCTCCTGAAGGATGCGTGCCTTCTATCAACAATTTAATATAATATTAATTAAAAATTGTTTATTTCATGTTTTATTCTTCTTTGCAAACTGTTAAAACTTCAAAATCATTAAACAATAGCTTTTATGAATATGCCCATTAGTCCATTAACTCTCACAACGGTCGTATAATAAAATCATTATCATTGTTGGTATGTTCCTACGCACCTGGGTTTTGATAAAAGTGGGTTGGTCTGCGGAACTCTTAAGCTTATAAATTAAGTTTAATTTGTTGGTCACCAAATGTATAGTAAAAATATACAAAGGGAATGCCAAATTATGAATATTGTTGTTGCTAATATTGATCGGTTGGATGCTTCACTTCAGAATTATTAAGACATATTGATTAGATCGACTTTCTCTCTTTCGCAAGGTCCCAAAGGTCCTTCTGTCTTGATTTTATTTCTTATGCTACACATGTATTTCAATTCTTATAAGTATAGAGTTTGTAGAGTGATTTTCAACATTCGATGATATGTTCTCAAATTGAATTTTTAAGATTTTCCTCATGATGAATCTTGTGACTGCTCGGGCACCGTAGTTTCATTTAAATAACTTAACATTTTCAATATTATTTAGTTATTATTTTTCAAGTACCATTTTTGAGATATCCACCTGAATTAGCACTTTATCTTAACTTAATCGGCAAGTTCCTAACGACTTACCTTCAAAGTAAAAATTGAGGTAAATTTTCCTTGTTTTTTTAATCTGCATTCAATACACATTCCACGTTTAGGTTTTTTTTCTCCGAGATTCTTAAATTATTTTGCAGTCTTTTTTTTGCGTTTTTCATGAATGTAATAGGCAAATTTATGGGTTTTTTAAGGTAGTATTACTGTTATTATTAAATAAAATATCAGTGAACTATGATATTTCATGATAAAAGAAAGTCAGTTACTAAATGAAAAGTTAAAAACGGATTGTAGATTAGATCAGATGTGATAGCTTATTTGTATACTTAATTTTGTGGTACTTGGGGGCCATTTGTCTTGCCGTGGCTGCGACGTGACAAAGGACCGAATCAAGTAAGCATGCCCAAAATAATTGATTGACAGGGCTCCCAACAGATTTTAATCACTGGGAGATAATTATAATTATAGTCTCTGAAACACTAGAAGGCAAAATATGGCAAAGCTGCTTAAAGCATGCCTCCGTCATATAATAGCTTAAAGTTTCTCAGTAGGGTTTTTCTAGCAGACATAATTGGAATATGATATTCCACAACACAAATTATCAAACATAAAACATAAATTGATGTAGTAAAAAATAACCCCAATTTCAATAAACAAAATTAAAATAAAGAAGAAACTGTTCATTAGAATATTGTTTTATATTAAATAATAAACCAAATCTTTGAGTAATATTGAAATAGCTCAAAGGATTTCAACTGGCACTAGTTAATGACCAAGATTTTAGAGACTACAAACCTTATAAACTTCGTAACAGCAATACTGACATCTGTAGAATTTTAAAATAGGCGCTCGTGCGTAAGTGGCTAAATTAATATGTCACAAATCATATAAGTAATCAGAATTATAAGTACAATTTCATTAAATTTTCAGTTGTAATTAGCTAGGTCCTTAATCCTCTACCATCCAATTAAATTAAAGTATTTCAACACGAGTGTAATAATCAATAGCGCACTGTTACGTTTACCAGCCCGTAAATAATAGAGGCTCATATGTGTTCAGATTGCTTAAAACGCCAGCCTATGGTCTAAAAATTGCAAAATGTGTGGTAGGTTATCTTTACCAAATTTTGGTGACCTACAATAACCGATTATAAAATTATTTTTTTAGGTATTTTCGCATACTTAAACTTCCTAACTCCAAAACTAAGGGAAGAAATAATACAAATTCTAATTTCTGGTCTCAGATCTCTTGAATATCGTGGATACGATTCAGCAGGTTGTTTGAAGAGGAAGTACTTCGTACATGATTAATGTGTGATAAATATATAACATAGGAATTGCCATTGATGGAGAGGATCCAGACAGAGTCGAGCTGGTTAAGTTGGCAGGAAAAGTGGATTTGTTAGAGAAAAGAGTAAATGGTAAGGTGCTACAGAACCATATAAATATGCAACAGTTTTTAAAAATAATTGATAGATTTATCATTGATTTGTATTTACTAGTTTTTGTATCACTTTTTGGACTGATTCCTAAATATTATTTTTATTATTCAGAGTTAAAACATTTAGACTTCAAAAAATCTCTTTCAACTCATGCTGGTTTGGCGCACACCAGGTGGGCCTCGCACGGAGAACCCAACGATCTGAATGCCCATCCGCAAAGATCAGATCCTAATGGAGGTTTTTTACTTCTTTATCTAACAATTTAAACATAAATTCATAACTTCATTGATTCAAAGGATTTAGATTTTAAGGCATAATAAAATGAAGAAATAACTGTTTATAAAGGATTGCATTTTGATAATTTGTTAAAGAAATATAGCAGTTCAAAATACTTGCAGAGTTTTTAGTGATCCATAATGGCATCATTACAAATTTTAAACACCTGAAAACATTTTTGGTTAGTGGCCAATTTGAATGCTAGTGAAATTCTCTCCACTTATTTTTAATTTTATTGTTTAAAGGTTTCAAAAGGATTTCAGTTCGAATCAGAAACTGACACTGAAGCAATCCCAATCCTTTTGAAGCATTTATATGATTCCTTTAAAGATGCAAAACCATCATTTCCTGAACTTGTTGAATATGTTGTTTCACAGCTGGTTAGTATTTAATTATTTAATTAAATAAATTTCATTTTCTGATGGAGAGATTCTCTTTACAAATGTTTACAAAGTTACTGATTTATTTCTAAATTTCCATTTGACTGACTACATCTTTTAATTTTTAACTTTTAATTACAAAAAATAAACATGATCACCACAATCCACATTATTATTATTTGTGAACAAGGAGGGAGCATTTGCTGTGGTTGTAAAAAGTTTCCATTATCCTGGTGAACTTGTTGCTTGCAGGTTAACATTATCTATTTGCATTTGCAAACATGATGTACTATTTGTGTATTCATTGATATTGCAGGAGGGGCAGTCCTTTGGTTGTTGGATTGAAAAGCAAAAGCAAACTAACAACTGATAGATTTCCTTTTATCTTTAGTAAAGGTCTGTTTACTTTTTAGTTTAATTCGTGATAATTATTTTTTTATTTATTATGATTGTTATTATAATTTACAAAGGTGATGAAATTCTGAATGAAGGTATATGTTACTTTAACAATCTGTTACTCACACTTTTTTCATCTCAATAGTTATGACTTATTCTTTGCCATTTAGCTAAGCTTCGATTATTTCTAAGTTACCTAACATTTTCAATGTTAATTTTTAAATTAAAAATGAGTTTATTTAATTTAACCTTTTAAGAAATTTTTTCAGAATTGAGAGGTTCTGACATTTACAACATCCCCAGTTATAAAAGACAAATCTCTGACGTCTCGACATTTTCGCCCGGATGCGATGACAAAGAAATTGAATATTTCATTTCTTCCGACACGAGGTATTTATTCCGAAAGATTACGATTAAGCAGCCATTTGTGACGTTATTATTAATATTCAATCCGACGTATGCTGTGCAGTGCCATCGTGCCCCATACAAATCAAGTGATTTATTTGGAAGACAACGACGTGGCAAGTATGAAGGACGGAAGGCTGACCATTCACAGTCGCACTTCTGCGGGAAATGATTCAAAGTTGAACAAAACAAGAGAAGTGTCGTGCCTCGAGATGGAAATTCAGCAGATCAGCAAAGGTTGGCAATTCAAAGCTTGCACAGCTTCAAGTCATTTCATGTTACACTTCACTGGCTTTGCAAGGACAGTTTGAATACATGTCTGACATGAGACACGTTAACTCCAATTTATTGCGTGATTATCTTTTCATTGTATCCTTATAAATAATCTTTATTGAATCCTGGACATTCTTAAGTTAAATTTCAACATCATCATCATAATTGATTTCAATGAAATTAGAAGTTATTCTGAATAAGTTGTCAAGATAGGCCTAGTTCATCAATCATGCAATTGTTTCACTTTCAGTTAAGTCAGCCATGTAGAAATATTTATTTCTCAAGTAAAAACATTCACATGCAAAATGGAGATTTTGCAGGCCTTGGTTTCAAAGGTCACAACTTGTGACTCAAGAGCCTCTTTGTTGGTTAAGAAGCTTCATGTAAAGTATTGTTGTAACATAACCAGATTTTGCAATTGGATAAAGTTTTGAGGGCAGAGGAAAATTTTACTTATGTGATTGATGACCCTTTTTATGCTTTTCACACCAAAATTCACTTAAAAGTTACTGCAATAATAATAATAATAATAAATGTAACAAAATAAAATAATAATAATAATAATAAATATAATGTGCTCCTTCTTGTCACTTAAAGCCCATCAACATTCATCCATCGCTAGATGTAACCAATAAACATTTCTAAATTAGTCGCTTCAATAACAGTCAATAAGTCATTTCAATGATTTAAAACTGACTTAAAGTATTCACCTATCTTAATGATTATAAAAATTGAAGCTTTGGTTTCATGCATTTTGACATGTAATTTTATCTGTCAATATTACTAATTTATTTGAGATAATTAAATTCATGGCAGGAAGATTCAGCTCATTCATGGAGAAGGAGATTTATGAGCAGCCAGAATCTGTGATGAACACGATGAGAGGTCGAGTCAATTTTGAGACGAACGAAGTGGTTCTGGGGGGCATCAAGGCTCATCTGTCAGAAATAAGTCGCTGTCGACGCCTTTTGATAATTGCTTGTGGAACCAGTTTTCACAGTGCAGTGGCTGTAAGAGTTCTTTCAGAGTTCTTTCTTGAACTTTATGTCTTTACTGATAGTTTCAATTTTATTTTTAATTAGTTTAATTAAAAAATTATGAAAAGAAAGAGATTAACAAATTCTATGGAAAATGTGCCTTTTTAATTAAACAAGTATGGACATAATCTGAGAATGGCAAGGAAGGACAATGGCTTTTTCTTGATTTACTGTACTTAAAAAGACCAAATGGTGTTTGACAAAAAACAAATTTAATTCTTAAAGTTTTCAAATGAAATTGAAGAACTCAGACTTAAACTATTTCAGACCAGGCAACTCATTGAGGAATTGACAGAACTTTCAGTTATGGTGGATTTAGCCAGTGATTTTCTTGATAGGAACACTCCAATATTTCGAGATGATGTATGCATCTTCCTCAGCCAATCAGGTATTTCTGCTCCCTTTTTGAAGTTAACACGAATTAGTTTCAAGGCTTACATTGATTATTATTATTTGATGGGGATGTTTACTATATATTAAATGTTGTGTTAAAGAATAACATCAGGGTTGAGATTTAACAAATTTTCCTCATTTCAGGAGAGACGGCAGATACCCTTCTCGCTCTAAGATATTGCAAGCAGCGCGGAGCTTTGATACTCGGAGTGACAAACACCGTCGGTAGCAGCATTTGCAGAGAATCGCACAGTGGCATCCACATCAATGCAGGTCCAGAAATAGGAGTTGCAAGTACGAAGGTAGAGATATATTTAATTAATTAAATTAATTTAATAATCTCAGAGATATTTAATTCTTCTTGAAAAGTTATTTTTAAACATTTGCTTTTTATGCTTGAATATTTTTATATATAATGGTCAGATCATCTTATAGAAATTTTTGTATAAATTTTATGCATTGAAGGCATACACCAGTCAGTATGTATCTCTGGTTATGTTTGCTCTCGTTATGTGCCAAGACCGTATCTCAATGAAAGATAGAAGGATTGAAATAATTCAAGGAATGAAAAAGTTGCCAGGTGTGACATTTATTTTTTAATAATAATTGATTTTTTTTTGGACTTCAAAGTTCAACAATGAATTTTAATGGCAGATCTTGATTTTATGACAATTAAATCTATTTAGAAAAGAAAAAGAATAATTATTTTTATTTAATATATTTTTCATCTTCCCATCTACAACCCATCATTAAATGAGCTTGCTTCAGTATTGTTATTGATGCCAAGTAATATTCGTATTTTTAATTAGAACAAATCCGAGAAATCCTGAAAATGGATCATAAGATAATGGAACTTGCTAAACAGTTACAAGACAAGAAAAGTCTTCTGGTTATGGGCAGGGGTTACAACTATGCTACATGCATGGAAGGAGCTTTGGTATGTCCAATTATAAATTATTTTGAATTTTGCTATTGCATTTTTATTAAATTAGCCAAGTTTGCAGCAAAATGAGTTAATATTTCTTCATGAAACTTTGCAGAAAGTCAAGGAGTTGACTTATATGCACTCAGAAGGCATCTTAGCAGGAGAGTTGAAACACGGCCCTCTGGCCCTCGTGGATGAAGCCATGCCGATGATTGTCATTGCAACAAGGGATCCTGTGTACCCAGTACATTCAGCAGGCCATTTTACCCATCAACGTTCAATAGTTTTAGATTATATTTTACATTTCAGAAATGCATGAACGCCTTGCAGCAAATTACGGCCCGCCAGGTAAATGAGTTATTCTTGTTGACCTCAAAATCTATTATACGTTTAGAATTGTAACACGCTCTAGACCATGGTGAGTTCACCATTGGTGTGTTTCTTGACCTATCTAAAGCATTTGACACCGTAAATCATGAGATACTTTTGTCAAAACTCTATTATTACATCTTGCGTTTTGAAATGGTTTGCCAGTTATTTGGTGGGTCATAAACAATTGACAGAATTTAATGGGTCTAGATCGTTGTTCAGTGACGTAACTTGTGGTGTTCCTCAAGGTTCTATTCTTGGTCCTTTGCTATTTATCATTTATATTAACGACCTACACAATTCCTCATCATTGCTTTCATTTTTGTTATTTGCAGGTGATACTAATGTATTTGCCTCTGGCAAAAATCTTAATGAATTGATTATTACCTGTTGCGGAGTGCAATATAGTTTTAAAAACTATATATTTATAAAAGGGCACTCAGTGTCTTTCAATATGCACATCTGTGCTGGGAATCGTTAAGCCAGGGTGTTGTTGTGTTGAGCTTTGTAGCATTCTTGGAAACCAATACAAGTCGTTCCCCCAATCTGTAGTTCTCTCGCGTTGTCATCACTTACTACGTTCCCAGTAAGAACGTAACAATGGCGCAGTCGACAGGATCGATGATGACCGAGATGAAACAATTGGTGGCGATGTTTCAGCAGCAAATATCGTCAATGAGGGAACAGATGCTCGAGGAACGGAAGATATACGATGAGCAGCTAAAGGACTTATTTACAAGATCCCAAACCTCAGGAGTACAGAATTGTACAGCATTCGACACTTCGAACGAACTCTGGGAAGATTACGGGGCAAAGTTTTCTAACATAGCAGCTCAGTCCGTCCCCGAAGAGAAACAACCGCATGTGTTTCTCAGCCAAGATCCGTCCACCTACAAGTTACGCAACACCCTGGCGGAACAAGAAGAAACCGCCAGAGTAGCCAGGGAAACCGTTCATGGTTCACCGGCTCATACAGCAGTACAGGAAATCAAGACCACAACTTCAAAAACTAAAACAACCCCGATCAACCGACAGATACAAGAGAGTTGTTTTAGATGTGGCAAAACCAACCACAAAGCAAACGCTTGCAAGAGGAAGGACCTGTTCTGCAAATTCTGCGACAAGACCGGACACCTAGAAATCGTCTGTCGGAAAAAGGCCAAACAAAGCCTTCAGGTAATCAAGCACTCGTCTGTACATCGGGTGTCCGGCACAGAACCTTTAAAATACAAAGTGAGATTTCAGAACAATTACAGTTTTGAATTCCTAGTGGACAGCGGATCCAGAGACAGTTTTTGTTCAAAGCAAATATGGACAAAACTAGGCAAACCTGCGCTGAGTACCAATTCCACGGTCTACACCTCTGCGACAGGAGATCCCATCCAAATACTTGGATGCTTCACCATCCAAACCCTTTCAGACGAGCACCCAAAACGGGAAAGGCAGCTGCGGTTAAACGTCACATCAATTCCGGATCTCAACCTACTAGGAAGAAAAGCGCTGCTAGATCTAGAAGTCGATGTTACGGCTCTTATGAGAAACAAAGTACAAGTGGTATCCAAGGTACAGGATATCAATCTCAAACAAGCTTGCCAAAAGCTGTGTTTACAATTCGAGGAACTGTTCAAACCTGAATTAGGTTGCCTTAAAGATTTTGAATTAGACATTAAATTCAAGGCAGAAACCGAACCGATATTCCACAAGCCGAGAACGGTACCTTTAGCCATTCTCGAGGAGCTGGGCCAAACCTACGAGGCAGGAATAAAAAAGGGGCTATGGATACCCACCCAATTCAACAATTGGGGAACCCCTGTTGTCCCCATCAGGAAGCAACTTCAAGAGGGACAAAGCAAGGCCAAGCTTCGAGTCTGTGGAGATTATTCAGTCACAGTGAATCCGCAGCTAGAACCGCATCGACATCCAATGCCTTTACCAGAAGATTTAATGAGAAGGCTGGGTGGAGGACATTATTTCAGTAAGATTGATCTTGCAGATGCCTACCACCAGATCAAGCTATCTCTAGAGAGCCAGAAAAGATTAGCTCTAAGTACACATAAAGGAGTTCTTCTTCAAACTAGGCTCCCATTCGGAATTACATCGGCACCAGGTTACTTTCAAGAAATCATGGATAAACTAACAAGCGATCTGGAAGGCGTCGCAGTTTATCTGGATGATATTTTGGTCAGCGGACTCTCCGCTACCGAACATCTTTGCAACCTAAGGAAGTTACTCCAACGACTCCAAGACAACGGTCTAAGATGTAACCTAAACAAGTGTCGATTCGCCCAACCTACAGCGGAATACCTGGGCCACACAATAACAAGGGATGGAATCAAAGCAGGCCGACAAGTGGACGCAGTGGCAAAAATGCCAGTACCAACAAACGTACCAAACCTGAAGTCTTTCTTAGGGTCTATTCAATTCTACGGCAAGTTCATCCCAAATCTTTCAACAGTAGCAGAACCATTAAACCGCCTAACTCGGAAAGAAACTACATGGAGATGGTCAGGTCAGGAAGACTCAGCATTCAACAAACTGAAAAGTCTACTGACGAAGGACGTAATGTTAGCACATTACGACAAAACACTACCAATCGGGATTTCATGTGATGCTTCAGAAGTGGGAGTAGGAGTTGTTCTGTTCCAGAGATACCAAGATGGCGGAGAAAGACCTCTTTTCAATGTCTCCAAGACATTGACGCCGACACAACGCAGATACAGTCAGATACAGCGAGAGGCATTAGCCATCATCTACGGGCTAGAGAAATTCCATAATTACCTCTACGGTAGAAAATTCATTTTGGTTACGGACCACAAACCTTTACTTTCCTTATTCAATCCAAAAAAAAGGAACTCCAGCTTTAGCTGCAAATCGCCTAGCCAGATGGGCGTTGACCCTGAGTCAATACGAATACACCATCGAGTACCGGAAAACAACTGAGCACGGAAATGCGGATGCCCTCAGCAGATTACCGGCCGGTGAAGATCGAGAATTCGATAAGAAAGAAGAAACAGAGGATACTTCAACAGTGTGTACAATAAACACCATCAGTCAACAACTCAAACCTACTGATCACAAGGTGTTAGCAAAAGAATCCAGCAAAGATACAACTCTGTCAACCGTCATGCGACACGTAAAGGAAGGATGGCCCAAAGTTACAACTCAAGAGGTAAGTCACTTCCAGAAACTGCAGGATTCTCTTGTCACACAAGGAGGATGTCTACTATACGGAGCAAGAATAGTCATTCCCCACAAACTCCAAAACCAAGTGTTGGATTTGTTACACCTGGGACACTTTGGGATAAACCGCATGAAACAGTTGGCAAGATCAGTGGTTTACTGGCATGGCATCGATAGGGACATTGAACACCTATGCCGTTCATGCACATCATGTGCAGAACACCAGAACAGTCCAAATAAAGCCCCAAACCATCCTTGGATGTTACCCGAAAAGCCATGGAGCAGATTACATTTAGACCATGCGATAAATTTCCTCGGGAGTAACTGGTTGGTAATAGTGGATGCTTTCTCAAAGTATCCATGCATACACCATACGAGCTCAATCACAGCAAATACAACCATCCAGCTATTGGAGGAGGACTTTGCACATTTCGGCTACCCACATTCTATTGTGACGGACAATGCACCATCCTTCTTATCGGAGGAATTTCAAAGTTGGTGCAAAGAAAGAGGGATCTCACACCTTACAGGGGCCCCATACCACCCAGCCACAAATGGAGCAGCAGAACGAATGGTGCAAACGTTTAAGCAATCCCTGAGAAAGTCGGCACATACACCGAAACAAGCACTTCAGGAATTCTTATTAATGTACAGGAGAACACCTTTAGACTCAGGTTTCTCACCTAGCGAACTACTAAATGGTCGTCAAATCAGAAGTAAATTGGACGCCCTAATGCCTTCTCCTGTTCACTTTGCGCAAAAGAAGCAGGTACAAAATAACGCTAAAAAATCAGGACCAAGCAAACAGACGAGTACAACCAACTTCCTACAGGAAGGTGCGCTGTGTTATTCACTTTACATGGGTCCAAAACGAGATAAGCAGCCAAAATGGATTCCGGCTACAATTATCAAAATCCGGGGTCCTAGAACGGTAGAAGTCAAAATCCACCCAAAAGGTCCGGTATGGAAACGCCATGTGGACCAACTTCGCGAACGGTATGAAGAATACCCGGATTTAGATCCAGGCGAAGAAACAGGACACTCGGCAAGAAACTACGTCAACGAAGAAACAGGCAACTCGGCAAGAAGCTCCACCAACGAAGAACAGAGCAAGATTCCGGAACCCATTCCGTCGACAACCACCGTCGAACCAGCAGAAACATTCATCCCAAGACGTTCAGAGCGAATCCGCCAAAAGGCCTTTACAAAGGACTTTTCGGCCGGTGGGGAGGTGTTGCGGAGTGCAATATAGTTTTAAAAACTATATATTTATAAAAGGGCACTCAGTGTCTTTCAATATGCACATCTGTGCTGGGAATCGTTAAGCCAGGGTGTTGTTGTGTTGAGCTTTGTAGCACTCTTGGAAACCAATACAAGTCGTTCCCCCAATCTGTAGTTCTCTCGCGTTGTCATCACTTACTACGTTCCCAGTAAGAACGTAACATTACCATTAATAGGGAGTTAACTAATGTTGACATATGGTTTCGTGCCAATAAGTTATCTTAAATATTGAAAAAACAAACTTTATGCTGTTTTGTTCAAAGAACAGGGATAGAACTCATATCATTCAACCCAGCATTAACAACCTTCAGATTAAACATGTTACGTCCACCAAATTCCTTGGCATTATTATCGATGAGAAATTAAACTGGTCTTTCCACATCAATTATGTTGCCTCCAAAATTTAAAAAACATTGGAGTCATATCAAAAATCAGTTCATTTGTTGATAGAAAAATTCTTATGTTATACTATTCATTAATCTATCCCTATCTCATCTATTGTAATATAACTTGGGCATCCAGCTATCCCTCTAAACTCATCCATCTACTCACTCTTCAAAAAAGAATAATCCGGATTATGTTTCGTCTCCATCCACGTGCTCACACAAAGGACTTCTTCATTTCAAATGGTTTTTTGAATATTTATCAGATCAATAAATTCCAAACTTGCCTCTTCATGTATAATTATGAACATAACTTGCTGCCTTCTGCTTTTAGTAATGTGCTTTCCAAATCCTCAGATATCCACTCTTACAATCTTAGATCATCCAATCAATTTAGGTCTGAATTTTCCCGTACCACCTTCAAAAAATTCTCCATATGTTGTAAAGGTCCATTTTTGTTCTCTTCTCTGCCATTATCCCTTACTTCTTTAAACAGTTTCCCTTCTTAAAAAACACATTCTCGAATTTGTGATTTCTTTTGGGCATGATTTGTGTATATTTCAAATTTTTTTATGAATAATAAAATTCTCAATCAGGGCAATCCAATTGTCATCTGCAATGTTGGGGATGAAGAGACGAAAATGTTTTCTAAGAGAGTTCTTGAAGTGCCTTCTCAAGTCGATTGTCTGCAGGGTGTGCTCACCATAATTCCCATGCAACTCCTTGCTCTTCACATTGCTGAACTGAAGAAACTTGATGTATGCATTCAGATTACCATCATCTGTTTCATTGTCTTCTATTTTAATAGGTTGTTTGCACTTAAGATGTGCATATATAATTAGCAGTCCTCAGAGTAAAAGATGAAAATATTCTTTTCTAATCAGTACTTAATCATGCTCTATCAACAGTCTTTGGGTGATAATTGTTCAAAATTCCCCATTTCAGGTGGATCAGCCACGTAGCTTGCTAAAGCATTACAGCGAAGGTGACTGAACAGAAGAAGTAACACTTATCAATCATTTAGTGAAAGTATCAGCAAGACAATAACAATAAAATTGTAAAACAATATTGACAATAGTCACAAAGCATTTGTCTGTCCACTTAGTCTCTTCGAATGAAACACGTCGTTCCTCGTAATTCAGTTCTCCGGGGCGTAATAGAGTTCCATCGGCTTGGTAGAGTGCCAATACTTCTCGCACGTTTGGGAGAGGGAAAGGTTTTCAGGCAGGAGGAGCAGATCGTCTCCAGTTGAGATGAATATGTGGTACTTGTCGTTCGGTGGGGCTTCCATCATTCCTGCGTAATGTTTCCGTTTATGTAACATACACAAAATTGGCATAACAAAATAGCACAGGTAGCTAAAATTGAGCCAAAAAAAATAAAATTGCTTCCAGGCTAGCACAGCAAAAATGACTTGTGGAACCAACTAGATTAGAAAGTATATTGTTGTTCTGCTGTGAAAAAAGACAAAAGATGTGCAAACCTGCATCAGAAGTTATTTTCTGCTTGTCCAATGCAATCCTCATTGCCAGATATTTCGATAAGTGCTCAACTGTATATCAAGATTTATGTGATACCACTTTTACAAAATAACGAAAGGTAACTTAATCAACTATCTTAGATAATGAGTAATGAATACTTAATTAATATGAGCATTAAGAGGGATAATGTCAGACATTAAAGATGGAGCAACGTTTAACAAATATATTTTACTCATATTATATTGAGTGATCTTGCGAATGTAATCACAAACAGTGTCACTAACCCGACGCATTAGATGTGGTCTTGATGAAGCGGGTTTGAACGGCATCGGCATTGGGCTGAGACGGGTGGGACTTGAAGACCAGCTCTATCTCCGGGGTCGACCTTTGAATGTTTCTTCCGGAAGTTCCCTCGGACACGCCATCTCCGATGGAATTCTCTCCAGCAGATTCATCAGAAGTCATCTGATTGTGTTTCCTGTTAGTATCAGTCGTCTCCTGGTCTGCAAATTTCCTTCTCTGGTTTCGGCTCAAAGCCTGCTGTCTTAGACCTTCTTCAATATTCTGAGTCAGAGCAGCTGGATTCATGGATTGCTTCAGTTTTGCTAGCACCCTTTCCTGATGGGCCTCGTACTCGTCACGACTTGGATAGATTTTCGAGATTAAGGCATCAAAGTTTGGATCTGGCCTAAGGGACCTTTTGGACACCAATTTCTTTCTGCATGTTGGACATTCCTTGTTGCCACTTCTCAGTGCAGTTATGATGCACTCCTGGCAAAACCTGAAGATTTGCATTTACTTGGTTTGTGATTTCCAACCACTAATACCTTATTTAGCATAAATTTTAAACTATTTTAACCAAATGAACCCTAACCCTATTTCTTTTTTGTAAGTAGTTTAACTCATTCAGATGTGTAAAAGAGCTCAGTATTGTTCTTTATACAACTTTACATTTTCATGTTTTAAACATCACATTGCGAAATTAATGCAATAAAATAAAGACAGGAAAAGCAATAGACTGACAAAACATGTCACTAAGTTGTGCACTATATCACTCAAATTAAGTCATGGCGAAGCCAATCTTAAATCAAACCTATGAAGACACTCCTTTGTAGTCATAGTATTTTTCAGCATGTCCAGACAGATAGGGCACATCAATTCGTTGTGTAGACTTCTCGGTGAGACAGCTATTTCAGTGTTATCTGTAATGGCTTCTTGAGGGGTACGATGCATTTCATAGGGACTTAAACCCCAAGCTTTGCTTTGCACGGGAGGTTGTTCCATATTCCCAACTTGCCAGTAGCAACCAGACTTCTCGAACCGAAACGAACTTCAACAAAGTAAACAAAACAAGATGCAGAACGACGTTCAAATCCCATTAACTCCCAGAAAAATAATATTTCTTAATTTACATTGCTCTTAGATTAATGCAGTAAATTAATTATTATTAAAATTAAGTTAAGATTATTTTTAATTTAATTTTTACATAAACCCAATAAGGCTGTAGCCAATAGCAAAGCACTAATTTTCAATAAATTGAACTTGATAATAATTACATCTATCGTTTTCCTCGGTCACACATATATATTTGTGTCGAGAGAAAAAACTTTATCTGAGATCTTATTTTTTAAAGTTTATTTCTGCACTTTAAATAAAACCTTGAGCAAAGTTCACAAGTCTGGCAAATCACAAACAGGTATCAGTTTAATTATGATTATAATTGATAGAATTGAGAAACTCATAAAGGTGCTCATCAAATTAACACTTTCTGTCGCATCCCATCATTATATGGAAAAGCTGAAACTTCCAGGTGTTCCACATCCCCTCGCCGCCAAAAGACAAGGCATAAGTTCTGTCCGTTTTGTTGTAAACTCCTCAGTCTAAAGAAACTAAATTTATTCAACAGCTAAACCTAAAACGAAAACTAGCGCCCAATGAGCAACACCAAAGATAAAGTATAACAAAAAGAATTTACAATTCTAACAGGTTTGCCATGATTTTCCAGTGCCAGATGTGCGAATTCAAAAAACAATGGATTTGCTTGCAACAAATTTGTACAATCACAAATTTATGAATGCAGAAGATGTGCTTGTACTAGAGTGAGTCCTCCCCAGGACTTATACATGAATTCGCCATGAGCCATTAGACGTGAGCCATTAGACATTATGATAAGCTTGGATGTCCTGATGCCAAGAAATAATTTTCACATAAAGTAGAGCTGATAAAAACCAGACAAAATCCTCTAGCAGAACAATAAAATAAGAACAAAAAAAAACAAAAAACAAGGTTTTTTTTTAAATGAAGATTTAATAATATTGAAATAATCCAGACCAAACTACATGGATTTTCAAAATACTTCATGAACTTATATTGAAATTATTATCTTTATTCAGCAAAAACATCTAATACTTTCAATTATTCCTTTACGAACATTTATAATCAACGTTTTATGGTGTTGTTTGGGCATTGCAATTCCATGGTAGGTTGGTCTTTTTATGATATTTCTTTTAAATCAACTAACAACTTCTTAAAGTGCAGATAAGTCATATCTGCCTCTTTGTTCTCAGAAACTCTTCTTATGAGTGAAGATGGATGTTTAACATGTATTCAATTGAAAGTGCTTGGATTTTTTAGACTTTTATGCCACCGATGTTGACGGGAAAGATATCAGTGCACTGATATTTGAGGTTGTAAGATGCTGTTGGATGCTAACAGAGATAGTGGGACGGGCATTAAGTGGTAAGGGGCGTAAATTTGAGAGTTTTACTCTGGACGACAAATATCCACGCTCCCCCGCTGTCCATATGATTCGGCCACCATCGCACACGATTAGTAGCGAACGTGCTTCTCAAGACCACAAAGGCAGGAAGAGTGAAAAGCATGCACTATGAGACCACTCCCCTCTCCAAAGGTTCGCACATATTCATATGTCAGAATTATGATTGTTATTCAGACACATCCTCTTATGGTACTGTGTAAATTTACTTAAATATCGCTGAAGAGGATTTGCTGGTTGCGTCCTCTCGCGCGCAACTTAAGATTTCGTGCTGACGAGTGAAAGGAGAAGATTCGCATTGAAGAGAGGATTGGTTAAGGAGAGTGGGAGTTGATTTCAACTTCACCAGGATTTCAGTCGGACATTATTCTAAGTCAGAGAAGGAAATATCATGTTGTTTAGCAAAGCTTTCCGGGCTTCAATTCTGTTAATCGTGCTTAATTTTGAATCAACCGCTGGACAACTAATAGACGATCATTTGGACACACCTACCACTGAAGATGGTCAGAGGGAAGGAATTTCAGGGAGCGACGTTTACGTCTCAACTTCACTTGGAAAACTGCGTGGAAAGAGAAGGTCGGGTTCAATTGGAAGTGGTGAGAAAAATCAGGAGACTTTCATGCATAACTATCATCAATCATAATACGTATCGTGCATAAATTTTTACATTTTCTAAGCGGCGTTTTTCGATTTTTTTTTTTGAGAAATGAGCTTCGAACAACACTACGAAATACAAAACTGAAATTTAAAAAATATGAGAAATCGATCTTCACGAACACGTCTTGGAATGTGCTTTCAGATACTGGCGAGGACCTGTTTCCACTTGTCGATCATTTCCTCGGAGTTCCATATGCAACTCCACCGACGCACAAACTTCGATTCCAGGCTAGAAACATTTTTGAAAACATTTTAAAACTGCTAAAACAATTGTGAGACGACCCATTAGAGTCGATGCACGGAACATTATGTAGAGACAATATAATCTCTTGTGACACTCGAGTCTAAAGCGTATATTATATTATAAAGAGAATATTTATGAAACTTTCGATAATTTTATAAAAATCGATTGCAAATTTTAATCCGATTCAAAATGATTCAACTCAATTTGAGATGAAATCTCAAATTATTTTTAAAAAATTAAATAAAGACTGTAAATTCCGATTTCATTTAGAAACCCGAACCCATCAAACCCTGGGTGGGCACCAGGGACGCTTCAAAATTCCAAGCCACGTGTCCACAGAGATTCGTTGGAAACCAATTCGAGGACGAAGATTGTCTTTATCTCAACATTTACACTCCCGCTAAGGTTATATTGTTAAGAAACAATGTTGTCCCAATGCGATGACATCTTCTGATGCCATGTTACTATTGGCATATCACATCACATCACATCATGTCATATCACATCAAATCATATCATATCATATCACATCTTATCTTATTAACATTACAAAGAGACTCATTTTAAAAGCGATTAATGAATAAATATTCTTAAACAAAGTAAAAGAAAAATGAAATTATAAACAGCATTAAATAGCTATAATAACCATTAAGTAGTTATAATAAGCATTAAACAAGCAGTTATAACAAACATTAAATAATTACAATAAACATTGAGCGTTGCTAAGCAACGAAAGCATGCCGACGAAGCGAAACTGCCTCTAAATCTCCAGCAGGTCACGTGGTCCAAGCTCGGTGTTATCTGCCTCCTTAATCCCCTGTCATCATCGATCCAGACGAAATTTTCCTTTAATCCTCTCAGTAAATAGAAGTTCAACGAAGCTGAATTACGTCGCGCAGGGAATCTCCATTAAGCGATAGTCGAAAATGAAAGACGTTATTTGTTGGGAATATTAAATTCAATCATTACCGCCAGTTATAACTGATTAATAATTACATTATTTATTATTGCAATCGATAATTCATTTCGTGATAAACCTCAATTCAAAGCCCGACAACTCGAGCCTTTCGCCAGTGATGATGTACATCCACGGAGGTTCCTATCTGGAAGGAAGCGGAAATGAGTTCATCGGAGACACCTTGGCACAGTTTGGAGTCGTCGTAGTCACCATCAACTACAGATTAGGAGTTCTAGGTTTTAATTTCTTTTATCTACTTAAAAACTTAATTTCTTTTATCTACTTAAAAACTTAATTTCTTTTATCTACTTAAAAAAGCTTTTTAAATTAATTTATTTAGAATTTAATGCAGCTAATTAGCTCCACGCTTTAAAGATTTTCTCGTGCATGATGTGAACAATCAACAAACTTCGTTTTCGTTCCGCGAAGGCTTTCTGTCGTCACGCACGGCTGCACTCAAAGGTAACTGGGGTTTGTTCGATCAAATCGAAGCACTTAAGTGGATCAAGAAAAATATCAAGTTTTTCGGTGGTGATGCAAACAAGGTGACAATATTTGGCAACAGCGCAGGAGCTGCAAGCGTTGGGATTTTAGCAGCTTCACCTGCCACAAAAGGTCGGTGACTTGACCTTTTCTCGTAAAACTCTCTCGGTAATTAACTCGCTCATCGTTCCTATTTAAAACGGGTTAAATAAAAATCAAAATATTGGTTGTAAGCATGCAATTGCTAACTTAAAATTAATTTAATTGTAACAGAATTACAAGATTATAATTTGAAACGATTTAACTTCGAAAGGTCTGATCCATAGGGCGATCATGCAAAGCGGTTCTCCGTTCTCATTTTGGGCAGTCCATTCCAATTTGTCGGTCGATTACGAAAATTACGTGAGAAATTTGGCGCTGAAAATTGGATGCAAGCAAAGTTCGTTGGATGAAGTTGCAGAATGCCTTCGTCACGTTAAAATGGAAGATTTGGATATTCGTGTGTTGCAAGGGGACGGAGTAAGATTTATCGATCTTTATTTGAAGGCCCGTCGTGGTTTAGGGTTACTTAGAGGCAGGGATATCTCATTGTGAACGCTACTAAATGTGTATTTTTCATTATAATTTCAGCTAGAAACACTCAAACCAACGAAGCATGACCTCCTTCCTATAGTTGACGATGAAATCATTCCCTCAAACTTCTTTCAGTCTCCAATCAAGTTGCACGTCGATGGATTCATGAGCGGAGTTGCTTCAGACGAGTGGTCTCGTCATATTTTTCTCTACTTTGAACTCTATGCCGAAGAATTCGGATTGGCAGGTTGTAAACAAAATTCACTCGAATATTAAGCACTTCAATCGATTAGCAGTTTAATGATTAATAGCGAAAAACAATGACCCAATTCCAGTCCAAAATGTGTCGTTACTTATAGCTACGTAGAAATAACAAAACTATCGTCGAAAGCCGTCACTTTGTTAGGCGACGAATACGACATCCATCGAGTCTCCTATCTTTCCTATCAAATCCCTTTTCTAAATTAACGATAAATTTTTCGAATTCTTTTGTAATCCATCAACATGAAATATTTTAAAACTTTTTGGAGCCACTGCCTTGGAGAACTTGTGTTGCGATTTGGACATGAGAATGTTCGAGGAGAATGTGAAATACGTTATGGAGAAACTGCATGGTTATGGAGAAATGGCAGCGGATGTCACCGTTTATCGCTATACGAATTTTACCGCTTTGAATGACTCAGATGAAATACGCCAACAGTACATGAACGTAAGTGTCTGTGGTTTATTTACTTCGTGCCAGTTGATCAATTCTGAATGAATTCAAAACCAATATTACATTTTCCATTATCAAATGAACACTTCGTTTGTGGACCAGTTTGGCGCTGACATGGCTTTCATTGTACCAAGTCTCAATTATGCTCGTGAAGTAACAGATAGTGGTGTGCCAACATATTTCTACGTTTTCAACCACAAGAAGCCCTCCAATCAGTACAAATCTTGGCAGCAAAACTACCACGAAATAGAGTTGATCTATGTCTTTGGCTTCCCATTCAGAGGCGATGATGTATCCAGACGTCAGAGTGAATCGTCGAGCTATAGTCCAGAAGACAAAGAAGTCAGTATGCACATCATGAAGCTCTGGACAAACTTTGCCAAGACAGGGTGAGGTGTGAAGATGTCAACGAATGTATGGGCTTTCTTGTGTTATTTAATGCATCGGCACTATGATGTTATCTATTTCCCTTCGCGCAGACGCCAACAATATGTTAATCACAACGGCCAAATTTTATTTTTGGTGCCCGAGGGTTTTTCAAAACCCAAGCTGCCGCTTATGCAAGTAATAATAATTTGTTAGTTGGCCCGAGTCCAGTATGAAGATCGTTCGTTTAACGTTTGGCAATTCCTCGATGCTTTAAGACGCTCGTCCGAAGCGATGCTAATTTGTAATTCATCAACAACTTTCTTAAATAAATCCTTGATTCCAGCGATCCTAACAGCAGGAAAAAAAGTGGAATTGGCCAGTGGGAAACCTTCGTAAGCAGCAAACTCAATTATTACCTAATCGATCGCCCAAAAAACTCGTCGATGAAATCGGGTTTAAGATCAGAATATGTTGCTTTTTGGAGCGACATAATTCCACAACTGAACCAACAGGAAGGGAAATGGTCCAAAGTCACTGAAAGGAGCTGTCTCAACATCGCTATAACATCGATTCTAACTTGCATATTTTCCGTTTTGTTAATTGAGGCATTGGTTTTTCTTATCCTCAAACAATGCAAGCATTTGAGACCCGGCGAGCAAAAAAGCGAACCCAGCATCAACAAGACAATCTCTCCGAACTGAACTGCACTGCAATAATTTTAAATTGCATTTTCATCAACCATGATTTTAGTGTAAATTCAGCTTTAAGGTATCCTTAGCTTGTAACTTTTGTAATCATGGTCAAAATCTCAAAGCAAGTTGTCATCGCAGTCAAAATTCAGTAATCCCGGTCCCAACGAACGGCTTAATATACAGTTAATCCGAATTAAATGCCACATATAGCATAACTTGTATACAATAACCCAAAAACCACTAAAAAGACAAATAAAATATATATTATATATTAACAACAATCTTGTTCAGTATGCCGAATAATGTTGTAGCCTGAAATAGAATAGAAAAGTCAAAATAATGAAGCAGTCACATGGGAAGATGGAAATGGAGGTGAAGTACCTGTGCAGATGTGCTCTTCCTCTGTGGGTTCCAACTGCAAAGTATCCACTGTTTGGAGAGAATCCTATTGAATAAGGCACTGCAACGTTCTTTGTGACAGAAGGAAAGTTGGCATAAACAGTCATAGATCTGGTGTGCAGCTAAAATGTTTTTAAAATCAATTTAAACATCATTTCACATCATATTATCTAAAGGCTTCCCTGAAACTAAGCAAATAAATTACTTTATTTGTCATGCTTTCAATCGCTTGATTTGTTATGCAATCCATTTGATTTTAATAGAATTTGTCAAAAAAAAAATAGTGACAAACCATCTTCAAGGCATTGTCTGCATAGTTGGAGGCCATGGCCAAGAGTTCACTGGTGTGATTGAACACCAGACTCGTGCAAGCAGACACGAGATTTTCAACGACTTTCAGAGGTTTCGGGTGTGGAGTCTGGTACTTTGCAGCCGTGGCCCTGGCCGAGTTCAATGCAGATTTGTCGTAAATATTCACCACTCCAGTCGAAGACCTGAAAATAAAACCAGTATTTAATGTGGTTTCAAATATTACAAAAACAAATTAATTTCAAATACCCAGTAGCAAGAAATTTTCCATCAGGCGAGACAGCAATCGCAGTACCAAGAATGCATCCGTCGTCCTGAAAGCTCAGTGAACATTTGAATGACTTCATATCCCAAATGTGGACGACACCGTCAGCTGTTTGGTCCAACAATAAACAAATGTGATAAGTAATATATATAAATAATAAATATATTTATATAATGTATCAAAAAAAAATTGTAATAAATGAAATTCCATCTGGTTATATAAAATAAATTATAAAAATATTAATAAAATTTTGAACCTCCATGAGTGTACAGTTCACTGCCATCAGGTGAAAAGGTGAGAGCTTCAATGTTTTCACTTTCTGCTTTCAATAGTTGCAGGCACTTTTTAGACTGAATAATTAAGTAATTAACTATTGTATATATAAATTGTATAATAATAATTATTATTAATAATTAATTAATTAAACTTCTACTTGGATGCATGCAGTTTAAAATAAACCAATTTAAAATATAAAACCTTCGCAGATAAGATGTGCGTGTGACCAAAACTTCCTACGACTGCGAGGTATTTGCCGTCGGGAGAAACGGCAAACAACTTCGTGTTTTTGATGAGTTCGTTTCCTTCAATTTACATAATTTAGATGTTAGTAAATTAAAATTGAATTTACCTAACATTTAATTATGCAAATTAACATAATTAATTCTACTATCCAAATGGAACTTTATCAATCTATTAACATTCAATCGATTAAACTCTCGAAAATTAGAACCTTTGAGATGGAACTTAGTTGTTTTTCCAGTATTCATGTTGTATGAAAGAAGAGACGGATGCACGGATCCGACCAATATTTCACTTCCATCTGCATTGAAGTGGGCTCTAAATACAGGGAAGTTCTCAAAGAGGACTGTCTGAACCTTCAAGTTGGTCTTCCCATCAACCTATAAAAATTCATATTATTAATAGCGTTATTATTAATATTATTATTAATATCGTTATTATTAATATTATTATTAATATCGTTATTATTAATATTATTATTAATATCGTTATTATTAATATTATTATTAATATCGTTATTATTAATATTATTATTAATATCGTTATTATTAATATTATTATTAATATTGTTATTATTACTGCCTCCAGTTTAGATCATCAACAGAGAACACTTAAGAAATATCCAGCACCAATCATGAATAAAGCACGTCAATGTCCAATAAAAACCAATCACAACAGCACTGAGTCATTCAAAGCACCTGAAACTCACCTGAAACAACGACAACGATTGGTCGGCTCCGGCAACAATAGCAACAGGTGCCTTCGACAAGAACTCCAAAACTCGAACTTTCCCCTGCGACGGAAAATGATTTTGCACAAAATTAAACAAAAAAACCGAACATTTTCTAACGACTGTCAATTCAATTCCTCAAATATTTTAAGTGCCTTTTTTATCCAAGTCCTAGGATGTCAAGGCACTGCCGACGCACATCACCATAGACACGACCGAGCACAACATAATGAAATAGTGAGAACAAAAGACAATTAAAAAAAATAATAATAATAATAATATGCAAACTAAAATATTTAAGAATAACATTGAATAAAAAAATAAGTCTTTAAACCGTCTTACTTTAGCAGGACATTCCTTATTGATGTCAATGCATTTCAGAAAACCCAGGTGGTTGTGAGAGATGAACTTGCTCTTTGTTATGTAATCTCCAGTTCTCCAATTGATTTTGTCTTCAATGTTTGCAAACAATTTATTGATTAATGGTGTTAAACATGGTCAAATGTAAAGCAGTGTTAGCTGATATGTGTCATGTGATATATATCCATTTTTGTTAAATATCATGATATTTTCTGTCCCTATTTTAAAGTAGCCTAAACAAAATTTACCTTCAGTGTCAGAATCATCATCATCATCAACATCTTCATCCACATTGGATTTTCTTTGTGCCCAGGCAGGCTTCAGATCATCATTTGATCTATTGAATAATAAAAAATTAGAAATAAATTACATCTAAATATTAAATTGACTTATATTTTTAGTTATATTATACTAGTGGTACCCAGCCACATTTTGCTGTGGCTCAATATGATTTTTGAAAAAAGCGTATTTTTACATGATATAGTTGTGGCACATATACAAAACCTATATAAAAACACTCCCCTGATCGAGTACTATGTTGTGTCAAAATTTCAAAGCAATTGGTTAAGTACTTTCAGAGAACATTTGCATGTTACAAACACACATTGCATTTTTATTTATATAGAAGATTATATTATAAGTGCATAAATACATTCAATTGACAATGTAGAATTGCATCTCACATCTCGACTCTATCATCCTCATCGTGCCACTTTGGTTTTTTCGGAACATTTTCAACATCATCAGCCTTCCTCTAAAGTATAATTTTATGCTGAAATATATTTTCTAAAAGTAAATAAACTGAAAATCAAGTCACTCTCACCTTTCGTGTAACAATGAATTCATCAAAATCCCCCTCAATATCATCTTCTCCTCCAAACACAAATTTCTCAAGTTCATCATCATCTTCATCATCGCTATCTGCAGCCTCTTCCTTATCAACAGTTTCATCATTATCCGAGTCTTCAGAATCTTTAACATCACCTTAAAAGCAAATTCAAATAAATGCAAAAAATTATTAACAATGAACAATAAAAAATTTATGTCCAAAATAACTGCATTCCCACTAAAACCATTGCCTAAAAATGGTAATCATTTGAGCAATTAGCAATGCTAAGCCTAACATTTTATAATGCAAATTATAATCCAAAAGTAAGTTAATGAAAGCACATTAGAAGTAAAACAAGGTTAATCCAAATAAACAACTCACCCAAATTTGGGTTGATGGCAAAGTCATCATCTTCAATCTCTTCCAAATTTGTTTTGTCTTGTTTATCCATCTTGAGCATATTCTAAATTCATTAAATAATAATTATTCAAACTTTTCAAATGATTTTTGTCCTCCTTATCTCAGATGTAATAGCACACCTATAAATTTTGATCGCAGTTACTAGTGTCAATTAAGGTGTTATCATTCTATAATATTATTATTTTAATTTGTTAACAGTTTATTAATTTATGAATGTCTGCATTAGTGAAGCCTATGTAAATGATTATTTAAATTCATCAATTGCCTAATCTTAAATATTCCGTAAAAACTTGGAACTCACCAAAAATATATTCAGCCGATGAGGTGCCAAATGAGGCGCGATGTATATATTCTTTTATCGTTATATCAGTACATAGAAAGTAAAATAGCTGAAGTTAATCAATTGAATTTGTCAAATATTTGTAAAAGTTCATACATTGTATGAACGTAGCCATACTTATTAGTAAAATTATCAAATTAAAATAATGTAATTATTTGCGATTTTTAAAAGAATCAAAGTGCATTCAATTCATTTAACAAAAAAGTAGCGAATGATAAATCATAAGTGTAAGGTTATTAGAAGCAGCGACTAAAGTGCTGTTTGAGAAAATATATGATTTTTATTAGTTCTGTGAGGAACACCCACCCGACAAGTTTACATATTAATCTGATAAAAAAATGTAACTAGTTTGCTAGTGGCTTGCAACTCCTTTGAGCATTTTAGACTTATGTGCTTAAAATATAATCATGTATAATTTTATAGGCAGGAAATAGGTAGAGAACTTGATTTTGTGACTAAAAATTGAGTGACTTGCATAGAGAATTATAAAGAACATTTTAGTAACAGTATTTCAACAATAAGTTTGTATTACAACCCGAGACTAATGGGCGGCGATCTGCATGTGTCCATCCCTCATACCGGGGAGGACTATTGTGGTATCCGGAAATATGTTGTCCCGCGCGGGGTATTAGCTGGGACAGGCTTTCTTTCATGCAATGTGGACCAAGGGAAGCATTAAGGGTTGTACCAAATACCGACATCCGTAGGTTCTCCCTACCCTCTGTTGTTCACAAGTCAGTTTTTAACATTTTGACTTTAACTCATTCACGCAATCATCTTCATTTTATTAAAGTTTGGTATTTGTCCATGTTTTTATAATCCATTTTTTGATAAACCTTCCTCTTCCTTGTCTCCAACTGAACTACATTAACAGTCCATGTTTGACTCTGTCCCCTCGCAAATGTCTTTGATGGACGACCCTCAATCTAATAATTTTCCGTTTCAAGAAAAAAAGATTTAATAAATAAGTTATGACTAAAAAACACATTAAAACTCAATTTTTGAAACTAAGAAAAAAATTCTCAAGAAATCTTAATCGCTGAAATATCCTCAAAGAATATATATATCTACTTCATCCAGAAAATGTCTTCGGTGCTCTCATGCTTACGATTACACAATGAGTCAACGTTTCTGGTGACATTGAAATTTATAGTAGTTATTAAATTTGCTAACTATACCTTCTATGTCTCTCAAGTGACTGATTTCAAATGTGGAAAGCAAACACCAAAAATTGTTCAAGAACCAAACACGCAAAATCTTTCATGGAGGTATTTTCGCTTAGGAAAGGACAGAGCAAACTAACTCTTGGAAATTCTGATAACTTTTTCATTGCTTTTCATCACATCGGGGTTGGGAACAATGGTGCATTCTCGATACTACGACCCTGCATAGCTAAATTTGCCCACAATCTCGAACGATTTTAAAACCTTAGCCACCTCGGCAACGTAGAATCTTCGCCAGAACCCGAGAGGAAATGTTAAACGTCTAATTTTATAAATTCCAAATTTAAATTGTATTAGATCAATAATGAAATCAGAAAGCACATTTAATTCTCGAAATAATTTGTACATTAAATAAGTCTTCTGATAATCTGGATTGAAATTTTGTATTTCCTTCAAAAAATCAAAATAACAAATAACCGTCAGGAGACGGTTTGTGTTTCTTTGATGTCTGCTCATTCTGCGATTCCTTTTCTCTGCAAAGACATAAATTAATTAATGCATCAAACCATTAAAATTGATAATTACTTGAACTACCTTCCACATTCAGGATCAAAACATTGGGACATCTCCAGGCTGGTGATGTCATCTTCATTGTCTCCATCATTATCAACATCACCATTTCCTTCTTCCACCTTCCCATCCTCAGCTTTTAATTGAATATTTTGAGAAAGCACAGAGTCCCATTCCTCTAGTTCAAGGAGATTCTTTGGTTTCTGTGACGTTCCTTGTTCCATTGCCAGAGATGCCAAGAGATTAGCAAATGAAGAGTCATACACAGAGTCTAAAGTATGATTTAAATACTTTTTTTAATTTAATTTTTAAAATATACAAAAAATATGCTCACTATTTGCAGCTGATTCTTCCAGAAAGTTTTCACTGTGACTGACCACATCCAATATAGTTTTCTCACAAATAACAGCCTCAGAATCTTGAAGATAGAGGCAAGAAAACAAACTCATCGTTTGGAACAAATATTGTTTGCAAATATTATATGTATATATATTAAAAGCACTGCGTTGGAAACATTAATATAGAAAATAAATCTAAAATGTAATATAAAGATTGTACTTAAACTGTTACATCTAAATAGCTCACCATCCTCAGTTAATGTTTCATTCAACGGTTTTTGGATGTCCTCAGGCGAACGTTCAGATTGCAGTTTCAAAGAATTCAACATTTCCATCAACTTGATTTTCAATTTTTGCTCCGTAGCAATAAAAGAAGGAAATCTTTCTATAAAATAAGAAGACGGTTGTTAAATTTAATGTTGTTAAATCAAAGGATTGTTAAATATAATTTATTTTCAAAGCAATCACTTTGTTTTGCTTCTGTTAACAATGATCGAAATGACTGGGATGACTGACATGATGACTGGAAAGTGTAAAAAAAAACCAACAACCTGGAGTAAGAGAAGGAGTGAGCTGAGAATCCAAATTATTCATCCTACATCTCATCCTCTCTTCCTGCCACAAAGCCAGAAGACCTGGATTCCCAGCCATCCTGCCTGGCCAAAAACATTTTATATCATGCACTATTTCAATGAAATACTGAAATCTCTATTTAATTAATTTCTACATAAGATATGTGCAATGATTAATAATGCAGACATAAAACAATTACACAATAATATCTTGCATAATAATAAATGTTTGTAAATAAAATACCTGACAATTCCTCTCTATTGAGGATGTTGCAAGCATGTGCATCCACTTCCAGTTCACAATTGCTAGATCTCATCTCAAAACAAATCATCTCACTGCAAAACACATTTAGTTGTCATGTAGGAGTTCCAAACTGGTTTCAAAAACCTGCCACCAGTTGCTTACTAACCCAGTCACTGATTCCGAATTCCATTGCAAATCTGAATTTTATTTGACAGTAATTAAAACTAAAATAGTTGACTTAAAATGATTTTAATTTTTTAAATCACCTTTTCCACTATCAAGAGATGGCAGTGGTAAGCGAAACTTAACGTTGGAAAGGTGGATAAAATTCATTCCAAAGAGATTGTAGTCCATAAACATCTTAAATATTTGTCAAAAATCTGAAGATCCGACATCATATCCTGCAAGTGGCTTATCCATGCGGTGATCGGTGGTAACAATTCTTAGCGAAAACATACCATCAAAATATGTTGTAAAGTGTAATAATCAACCTATAAAATACTAATGTAATCTGCAAAAAACCCTAAAAGTATTCCATTGAGTGTTTACAAATGAAAAGTAAATCGACTATAAAAGTTCCCAAGCTCTGTATTATAATTCCCTTGCATAAGTTAATTAATGGTTACTTGTTAATTACTAATTATATCCATATATTATTAAAAATTCATTTAGGCCACTTATATTACGGTAAATAATATTCAAAAGTTTTAAAGTAAAAATTATGCATTATTTACCTTTTTGTTTCGTATCATAATTTTTATTAATTGCTTTTATTTAACTTTCGTGTATATTCCTTTGGATGACAAGTCCGATACATGAATCAACCATTAATTTTAAATCTTGGTTCGTAATTGTAAGTTTCAACATGACATGTTTATTTTTAAGTTATCAACTTTAAATGGATAGGTCATAACATTTTTTTCTGTGATGTTCTTGGAACAATAAAATTGACTCCCCCCTCCCCTTTGAAACTTTATAATGCTTTCCTGGATTTGACATTGGGAATCGCAACACCGTATGATGTGTAAATGCACTTGTCACTGATTTTAAACTAATTTGATCCTGTAGCAACTGTAATTTATGTTCAAATCTAGCTGTTTAACCTCTCCCACGATTCAACAAACTTATATTATAAATAAAAATATAGTTATTTTTAAGAATGTAATTTGATTTCCAATGGTCTAATTTAGCAAATTGGTCTAAATCATGTTTTCAGGTTGAAAATTTCAGCAATGCGATTAGGCGAGCCTCTTATTTTTTGTCGCGAGGCGTTCTAAAAGCGCAGACGACATATAAAACGATAGGCGGGGCTGGTGGGCGATACCCGAGTGAGTCGAGCATCAACTATGGCGTTTCTTCACGATCGAGAGAGCTTAACTAGCACTCATTCCCAGTGCTTTATGTAGTTTTAGCTGATCTCAGCAGTCTGCGGATGACCAAACTGAAAAAAAGTCCAAAAATCAAACAGATAAAAAAAATAAAACCAGTGCTTCATAATATCAAGGACTAGTTTGTCAACAAGTTGCTCAATGGAATTCAAAAGTTAGAAATTCTGATGAAGCATTAATGCTTCACAGGAACATTTAAAAAGTACTGAAAGAATTTTACTGAGTGAATGAAAAGTCCACCACCATCCATCAAAATAATGCTGATAATAAAGCATTGTACAGCTATTCAATATTGACTCTGTCTTTTTATTATGTCCACATAATTTCTGTGAACATTATCTATCAGTTAAAAAAAGAATTTTGGTTCTAGCTCTTTCCGTTCCGGAGATATTGGCGTTCAAAAGGTTTGCCGAAAGTTTGCCAACTTCACCGTCGTGGTATTTCCTCAATATTTAACATAAGCATTTAAGAAAGCATAAGAAAGCATAAAACCACCGCTTCATTGTCGCATTCATTTAAAAAGTTCTCCTTTAAACTTACGGTGTCGAGGTCCTGTTGACAAAAACTTGCTAGCAACTAGCAGAAAATTCGCTTATTCTAAGCTTTCAAAAGTGCTTTAAGCACTATTTTCACCCGAATTATGCGGCAGGACCTGCCTCCAAGACCAACAGCAAGCTTTTGACTTGCGGGCGCCAATAAACTAATTAGCTCCTCACGTGACCCTCGATGAAATTGTTTTTACCATAAAGGTATTTTTGAGTGAATGCAAACAACCTCATTTCGTAGACGAAAAATATGTTAAATTAATTTTATTATTGTCCACATTAAATCAATTTTTGTTAATAATTATTGATTCTGCCAAGTACTAACCCCATTCACGTGCAAAATTTGCCCAACGTTGGCATTTTGTTGGATAACTGAAAGTTAATATCTTTGAAGAAATTATCCTAAACTGGAGCCAAAAAATACAGTGAATGTTTTAATGTAAGGCTTTTAGTTTTATTTTTTTTTGGCACTTGTTCGGTCTAATGCTGGTTGGCAAAGTTGGTAACTATGATATAAACAAAGTGTTAGGTTTTCATTCTTAGAAAAAATAATTAAAAAATAAGTAAAAACGTATTTTTACAACAATTTCATATTGAATTTCACTGCGGTGTGTTTTTGGAGAATACCCTAAACAAAAATAATACTCACTGACCACACGTTCCATCTATAAAATTTTGTTTAAGTTTACGTTTTTTTAATTTTATATTTACATAGTTTCTATTTTAATACTCTTGATGAGCAGCGCTTATGTTTCCTTATGTTTTTGAAGACAAAGAATAAGTCCCCGGCTAATTTGCCCCATTTATTTCGTCCGGTATAACCTCGCATATTTCGCGAGTTGCGAAGCATAAATAAATCATTTCTGTTTTATAACCCATCTTTAAATTTTAAATTTAATTTTGGTTTTAAAACCAAATCCATGGCGATCCCCTTGCCGAACCATGCTTTTGGGAACCAGTAACCTAACATCATTCCAACCTTAAAATATGAATTATTAAAATATTCTATTTGTCTTTCCGAATATTTATCATATTTTACATTGATCATATTTCACATATATTAAATAATAATTTAATTGTTAATCCTTTGTTTAATAGTTTTAAAATGTAACACATAAGCACTAATGTTAATCTTTTCTTCGACAGCAACTCACATCTTTTAATCTCAACTGACCGGAAATAGTTCAAGTCGTAAATGGAGGTCAATTATAACGAACATTGTTTTGACTGCCAGAAAAATGAAACGAAATCGAAAGAAGGTAAGGATTCGTATCAATCTAGAGAATAATTTTAAATTTGCAAAATTAACTTCATCATATTTTTTTAGAAGTATTACTAATGACCGAGTCATTAGTGAAATTGAGTGTAAAATTTACAAACGAAAACCTAGAAAAATGCATACCGGATCTAAAGATATTAAGGTCGGAAATCCCTGTTTAACTTTAAGTACAAAAATAAGAGGTTGCGTGAATAAACGCTAGAGATATATGCCACAATAATAATAATGTATTTCTTCTAAGTTCGGTTTTTTTGTCTCTTCAGTTCTCGTCTGCCACAGATTTCAGACACTAGTCTCTTTGAAATCGACGACATCTTATATGATGATGCTGAAGATGAGGGCATATCTCAAACACATGAAGCCGGTTGCTACCTCATTATGTTGCTTTGTGTCCAGATTCAAACAAAAATGAAATATATTCATAGAGTGCAAAAACAGAAAATATTATTATTGTAACTTACTTTTTACTAAATGCTATTGAATGCCCTATTTTTTGTCAAGCTAATTTAACAACTTTACTTTTTCATTTTAATAAGGAAATTTGTCAGAAGAATTGACATCTTTAGTAATCCGTAAATGTTTTTCACATTTCATGACATGTTCCCTTAAGGTAAACAAATTTATATATTGCTGCTGTAATAAGCTACATTCCCAATACAAACGTAATTTTTCGATTACAACTATTACAACTAAATAAATCCTTTATTTCACCCAGGTTAAACATCAAATGGTGGATAATACATTTTGTCAGTTGATTGACAAGCTTGGGACGGAGCATCTAGAATTAAACGGATTTGCAAACTTCGGATGGTTTGAACAATACAATTTCATAAACAAAATGTTTTCGAATTTAAAATTGAGGTGAAACATTTCAATGACAGGTCAATGGAGAGGTTGGTTGAAAGGAGGACGGAAATAAATATTTGTCGCGCAATTAAGTTTCTAAAGATGGCAATAAGGGATCACAGCAGACAAGAAATCTTTGAAAACACCATTTCAAAATGTGAGATACAATTGTTTTGTCAACTTAATCGGTTTATTATAAAATGTTTTCTTTCAGATTCATTTTTAATACCAATATTTTTTTGGATCTTGGATTTGAGAAATATTCCCGAGGCCAAAATACCAAAGCAGAAGAGGATAACGACTTGGTTATCACATCAGTGTAAGAATAGCGACAAGTGTACAATAGCGACATTCAAATATATGTTTTTTATCTGCTGGAAAATACATTTTTATTCGAGCTGTTTCCAATATTACTCGTCATCATTGTGTGCAATAATCTGCTCCTTCGATATATTTTTAACCAGAAGTTGAAATAATTACATTGACATCCCCAAGAAGTTACGGTTCCCAAACTTAAATACATGAATTTTTTTGTTTTCTTTTCTAATAGCTGTGCTTAACTTAATGTCTGCATCAATTGTTGTTTATTAAATAACACGTAATGAAAAGATCGCAACTGATTTCCGACGAATGTTTTTGCAATAACAGTGTCTTTGGTGATGTTTTATACGACGTCTCACTTAATTATTAATAAGTTTCATTTCAATCTCAAAATAATTTCCAGGTACGTTCATTTTTGAAAGATTTAAGTTTAAAGGAGAGAGATTTCAAGATGTAGAAGCTCTGAAGCAATTGGGAGGGGTTCTGATTAAATTCCATTTAAAAATTTATGTTTTTGAAAATTTAATTATTTGTTCCAGATTTCGAAATTCGATGAAAATTACTTAGAGCTATTGATACGTATCGGCGAAAATAATGTCCGACTTTACCCCGATAATCTCTTCAAATATTTTTCAACTGCCAAAAGTGTCAAAGAAAAATTGCAACTCGCCAAGCGCTTTCTGACTGCAAATTGGAAAATGGTATTGAACAAAATAATAAATAAATAGATAATCCTTTTAGATGCATTTATTAACTTTTGTAGTATAACGAGTATTCGTACATCACGAATGTAGTACATCAGAGTAGTCGTCTAATGGAGGATGTCTTTGGAGTGAGTTTCATCTTTTTATTAATTTTTTTTTATTTTGATCGTAAATTTTGTTATATTTTTAGGATATTTTGAAAATCAAATATTCCAATGATGAGATGAGACTTGTTGACATTCGTCACTGCAACGACTTGGAACCGTACATTTCAGTCGACGATTATCGAGCAGGCAATCCAATGTTTGACCAAACCCAGGATTCAATACATTCTAAAGATCAACAAGATTACACAATAGAGAAATCTATGATCTACGATGACTTTCTCAAATACTTGTTCGTCATGTCGAGTATGTATAAGGCTTTCTCGTGGAGCAAAAAACTAATTAAAGTTAGTTCGTAAAAAGTAATAAAAAAGAAATAACTGTGCGTAATAATAATTCCAATATCATCAGGTAACAGGAAAGTTTGAAGAGATTGAGGATCGCTATTTTTATAGCATCTGCTTAAGAATGTTCTTTTTGGATGTGATCTTAGGTAAAATAAAAAGTGACGTTTTACCATGGTGGTTTGAAACAACAAGGAGGAAATGGTTCGCCAAACAAGTTTTTTCTAATTATTGTTTAATTTTTAATAAATTATTTAATTGCCTTTAGTTGGTATCAGCTTTAGCTAATTTATTTTGCGCGATGTTCACTAACCAGGCAAAGCTCGCCTGCTGTTTAGATCGTTTATTTGAAGAAATAAATCAAGTGATTTTCTATTCTTTGCAGCCCATTCGTGCTTCTAAGTAAACGGCATGAATATATGTTAGATGATTTAGCCAAACTGTTGAAAGGAGAGGATATTGGAAATGTAAGTCATCATGTTATTATTAGGTTATTATTATTATTTAATTATTATTAGTTATTACTACTATTATTTTTTATATTATTATTTGATTTGGGAATTTATAAAAAAAAGAATTATATTGAAACCAATTATAAAGCGCCAAGCATCATCTCAATTCAGATGTGCCACCTTTTCCTTAATATCTTATTAATTGGGTTTGTAAAGTAATTTAAGATTTAGAGGAATAATAATGATTCAATTTATGATCGAAGATTTTTACACAATGACATACAAGTGAATTGTTTTTATAGGTCAAGTTGGAAAGACTCTATCGTGCCGTTTGCGGAATGTTTGGATTACATATGAAAATTTGAACATGATAAATATGCAAGATACTTTTCATTTTCTTCGTGTATTCTTTCGTTCCTTTTGGATGTAATGAAGTTTTCCAATTTGTAAGTAAAAAATGGTCATAGAACTGGGATAAAAAAAATACTCAAAGCGTGAATTTAACCCTGAATTCTCGGTTTGCAATCAAGAGCCATAAATAGATCGCTATCAAGCAATTAATTAATTAGAAGCCACAGAGAAAAATAGTCTGATTGTGTAACTGAGCCGCGTTTAATTGCATAACAACTGTTTTGAATTGAATATAAATTGGTCTAGGGCAAGGGTCGGTAATATAAGGCATTCAAATATTTGTAAAAGTTCATACATTGTATGAACGAGAGACATACTTATTAGCAAAATTATCGTATTAAAACAATATAATTATTTGCGATTTTTAAAACAACCAAAGTACATTCAATACAACAAAATGAATGAAGTTGCGAATGATAAATCTTTAGTTTAAGGTTATTAGAAGCAGCGACTAAAGTGCTGTTTGAGAAAATATATGATTTTTATTAGTTCTGTGAGGAACACCCACCCGACAAGTTTACATATTAATCTGATAAAAAAAATGTAACTAGTTTGCTAGTGGCTTGCAACTCTGAGCATTTTAGACTTATCTGCTTAAAGTATAGGCATGTATAACTTTATAGGCAGGAAATAGGTAGAGAATTTGATTTTGCGGCTAAAAAATGGAGTGACTTTTACAGAAAATTTTAAAGAGCATTTTAGTAACAGTATTTCAACAATAAGTTTGTATTACAACCCGAGACTTATGGGCGGCGATCTGCATGGGTCCAACCCTCATCCCTGGGACGACTATGGCGGTATCCGGAAAGTCCCGCGCAAGGTGTATTTGTTGGAACATGCATTCTTTCACGAAATGTGGACAAGGGAGGCATTTAGATCTCGAGGGGGGAGTGATTTTATTGCACCAAGTACCGACATCCGTAGGTTCCCCACCCTTGTCGTTCACAAGTCAGCTTTTAACTGTTTGACTTTACCTTCACGCAATCATTGCAATTTTATTAAAGTTTGGTGTTTGTCCATGTTTTTATAATCCATGTTTTGCTAAACCTTCCTCTTCATTGTTTCCAACTGAACTACATTAACAGTCCATGTTTGACTCTGTCCCGTCGCAGATGTTTTTTTATGGACGACTCTCAATGAAATAATTTTCCCGTTTCAAGAAAAAAAGATGTTATGATTAAAAAAACACATTAAAACTCAATCTTAGGAACTAAGAAAAAAATTCTCAAGAAATCTTATTCGCTGAAATATTCTCAAAGAATATATAACTACTGCATCCAGAAATTCTTCACCCGTGGTCTTCGGTGCTCTCACGCTTACGATTACACAATGAGTCAACGTTTCTGGTGACATTGAAATTTATAGTAGTTATTAAATTTGCTAACTATACCTTCTGTGTCTCTCAAGTGACTGATTTCAGATGTGGAAAGCAAACACCAAAAATTATTCACGAACCAAACATAAAATCTTTCATGGAAGTATTTTCGCTTAGGTAAGGACAGAGCAAACTAACTCTAGAATATTCTGATAACTTTTTCATTGCTTAGCCACCTCGGCAACGTAGAATCTTCGCCAGAAGCCAAGAGGAAGTGTTAAATTTAAAGATTTAACATTCTGCTCTCCCCAAGCGACCCAGTGGTAACATATTGGTTACTAAGCAACACTGCATTGGGAAAAGATGCGGGTCCAACAATCTCGGCAAAAGATAAATAAGTTGAAAGCTTAACTGGCGTAAACATTTATTATAATAACAATTGTAATTGTACATTAATGGATTGCAGGCTAATTTTAGTCAATGACTTAAAAGATGATAAATTCGTCTAATTAATAAATTCCAAATTTAAATTGTATTAGATCAATAATGAAATCAGAAAGCACATTTAAGTCCAAGTAAACATTATAAATAGATTAATTAATCAGATTCATGAATGTTATTCTACAGTTTGGTCTCCTTAACCACAACATGCAATCGTTCATAACTTTCAATTGAAATTTAAAAAATTGAGTGAAGTAAGAATATACATTGATTCCAAATTAATTATTCTGATAATTAACATCCAAGATAAAGCAAAACTGAAGAAACAAATGCAAATATAAAAAACATTAATCAAAATAATATTTTTATTTGATATCAAAGTATTCGAGTTAAGCGGAAAATTAAAGTTAAATTTGATCAAATTCCCGAAAAGAGCAACTAACGTACACATAAATAACCTAAGTTACCATAGATACCATGGATAGATAAGTTAGTTTTACCTAGAAAATTCCCCAAAATAAGATCCGAGAATCCCTGAGATTAACAAATTTCTGTCGACTTTTCTGAACTTTCAGTGTTGGCTGGTGGCCTCGTTCGGCAAATCTTCGTCTTTTGTGACTTCATACGTTAAGGTCATGTTTTTCATTATGATCTTGTTTGAAAAATCACAAATCGTTTCCAGTTCGTTGTTGAATTGAATGTTATTCTCTTCTACCATTCGTCGATTGATCTTCTTCCATCTGCGAGAAGACAAAGTCGTTCTAAAGAAAACAATCTTACGATGCAAATGAAATTAATTAGCTAGGATAAAAACAATTTAAGAGAATCATTGTTCCATTGCAATGTTCACCTCTTCCACAGAAACAGGCCTCCTAAAACTCCAACCAATAATAAAAGGAAAGATCCCACGCAGACGCCAACTATTATCTTTATCACTCTGTCTGACGGACCTGTTTAACAAAATAAAATGTTAGCAGTTGAATTACTGGTGCCAAAGTTACTTCTAGAAAAAATCATCATCATCATTATTATTAATCAGACTTTGATTTTCGTAACAATTGTCATCGTTCCATTGCTTATTGAGCCAACAAAATGACAATTGAAACCTTCTGCTAAATGGGCATATTTCTCATCCGTGTGGTTGTAAGTTACTGATGGCGAAGTTACTTCTAAGAAACCACTGGTAGGAGATGAAGCGTGGACTGACGATTGTTCTCCAGTGACGTTAGTCGAAAGTTCGTGTTTTGAATCCAACGTCCAGCTAGGCGTTTGGCTCGAAAACGTGGTCGATGTTCCAGTTGAATGGCCAACTGCTTGACTGGTCATCGTTGTTTCAATGGACACATCGACCGAAAATCGAGTAGTTTCGATTTCACCCGCTGAAGTTTGTCTGGTCTGTGGTTCAGTGTTGGAAGTTATTGCGGTTGTAACATCAACTGTTGTTGTTTTTGTTGTTGTTGTTGTTAAAGGTAGCCTGGTACTTGCTTTTTTCGTTGAAACAACTGGAACCTCGTTGGTTGAATTACTCGCTGCTTCCGTTGTTGAAGATTTGGTTGCAGTTGTCGTTGTTGTTGATGATGATGATGATGATGATTCGTTGGTTATAAATTCTGTTGATATTGTTGTTTCGGATGTTAAGGGCTCTGTCGTTGATGCTTCAGTTGTTATTGTTGTTTTGGTAATTGTAGGTTCTGTTGTAGTGACTATTGTTTTTGCTTTTGTTGCTGTAACTTTTGAACTTGCATCAGTAGAAGAAGGTACTTTTGTTGTTGCTTTGGTTGTTGAAGGTTTTGTGGTTGCTTCAGTCGCTGTTACTTCACTTGCTGAGGGTGTTTTTGTTGAGGTTGTTGTTGGTTCAGTTGTCGTAAGCTCCCTTGTTTTGGTGATTGTATGTTTTGTTGTCGCGACTGTTGTTGTTACTCTGGTCGTTGTAAGCGCAATAATTGCTTCAGTCGTAGAAAGTTCAGTTGTTCTTGTTTCGTTTGTTGAAGGTTCTGTTGTTGTCGCTTCAGTTGTTAAAATCTTCGTTGTAGTTGTTTTGGCGGTTGTAGGTTCTGTTACCGTGGCTGTTCTTGCTGTGGCCTGTTTTGTTGTTGCTTCAGTAGTAGAAGATTCTGTTGTTGCTGCTTCGGTTGTTAAAGTTGTTGTAGCTTTGGTGGTCGTAGATTCGGTTGTTGTTGCTCTGGTTATTGTAGGCCTTGTAGTTGCTTCGGTCATAGAAAGTACTGTTGTTGCAATATCTATTGCTGATGCCGTGGTTGTTGTAGGTTTTGTTGCTACTTCAGTCGCAGACGATTTTGTTGTTGCTTCAGTTGTTAAAGTTGTAGGTTCCGTTGTTGTTGCTTTGGGGGTCGTAGACCCTGTTGTTGTAGGTTTTGTTATTGTTGATTCAATTGTTGGAAGTTCTGTTGTTGCTGCTTCGGTTGTTGAAGTCGTTGTTTGTTCAGTTGTTGTCGCTTTTGTGGTCATAGATTCGGTTGCTGTTTCAGTTGTTGAAAGCTCTGCCGTCGTGACTGTTGTTGCTTTAGTCGTTCTAGGTTCTGTTGTTGTAGGTTTTGTTGTTGTTGTTGCTACGGTTGTTGAAGGTTCTGTTGTTGTTGCTTCGGTTGTTTCAGTTATTGAATGCTCTGCTGTCGTGACGGTTATTGCTTTAGTCGTTCTAGGTTTTGTTGTTGCTTCAGTCGTAAAAGATCTTGTCGTTGTTGCTTCGGTTGTTGAAGGTTCTGTTGTTGTTGTTGCTGCTACGGTTGTTGAAGGTTCTGTTGTTGTAGGTTTTGTTGTTGCTTCAGTCGTAAAATATCTTGTTGTTGCTGCTACGGTTGTTGAAGGTTCTGTTGTTGTTGCTTCGGTTGTTTCAGTTGTTGAATGCACTGCTGTCGTGACGGTTGTTGCTTCAGTCGTAGGTCTTGTTGTTGCTTCGGTTGTTGAAGGTTCTGTTGTTGTTGTTGTTGCTGCTACGGTTGTTGAAGGTTCTGTTGTTGTTGCTTCGGTTGTTTCAGTTGTTGAATGCTCTGCTGTCGTGACGGTTGTTGCTTCAGTCGTAGGTCTTGTTGTTGCTTCGGTTGTTGAAGGTTCTGTTGTTGTTGCTTCGGTTGTTGAAGGTTCCGTTGTTGTTGTTGTTGCTGCTACGGTTGTTGTAGGTTCTGTTGTTGTAGGTTTTGTTGTTGCTTCAGTCGTAAAATATCTTGTTGTTGCTGCTACGGTTGTTGAAGGTTCTGTTGTTGTTGCTTCGGTTGTTTCAGTTGTTGAATGCACTGCTGTCGTGACGGTTGTTGCTTCAGTCGTAGGTCTTGTTGTTGCTTCGGTTGTTGAAGGTTCTGTTGATATTGCTTCGGTCATTGAGGTTGTTGTTGCTTTGGTCGTTGTAGGTTCTGGTGTTACTTCGGTGGACATATGTTCAGTTGCGGTTGTTGGGGGTTTCACTGTTGTTGTTTGTTCAGAGGCATCAGTACTATAGGATTCACTAGAAGTTCGTACAAACTTCGGCTCGTCCCCAATGTTGCATGTGATATTTACTTTGGTTTTTGGTTTGGCTAGAATGATAAAACTTTATGGTATCATATACTTGAATCAATCAATTAGTAATACTTTGTTCAGTTACATATTAAGTTTTTCTTTAGGAAACATTAAGAATCACACTTGAACGTGTGAGGCACCAAATAAACATAAAATAAAACAAATGTTCCTATAAGTCCCCTAAAACTAAAACTAGCGCTAACTATAAAGACGCAATCCAAATTCATCGAATCATGATAAAGAGGAATTTAAAATCGGTCGAGGTTAGGGATTTAAAATTGGTCGAGGTTAGGGCACGGATGTTTGAGAAGTTGAGGGAATATTTGCAGATCTTTAAATTGTATCATGTCCTTTTGCAACGGACTAATCTTTTCACTAAAATCGGTCATTTAAGGAACAAACGTTAACAACGATAACATATCTGGATTAGGGACATTTTAAATTGTACAACGACGATTTAAAAGCTATTAGCTTATATAAGCTCTATTGCAAAATATGCAAAAAAATCATAGTTATTTACAATGATATATGATATCCTTTTAATTATGAATGCTTCATATACTAGTAGCATCACGATTCAGAAGATCGAAAGTTTGATCATTTATCCCAAAAATATTCTTCTACGAAATGAACGTTATAAACTAAGTGAACTTACTAGTAATTCCAATGAAGTATTTTCCACGTCTCTCTTCCATTTGTGAATATTTCATGACCAATTCGGAAGTGATGTAATTGCCCAATTTTTGCTTTATACCTTTAGCAATGCATTTCTCGAAACTCTGCTTACTGTCGTAGATAGTGACGACATTTTGGCAAGAACCATCGAAGAAGGCTTCATGCAACAGGACCACAAATTCGATTTCATTCTCCGAAGTCAAACGACACCAACAGTTGCTCTTTGGAATCATCTGCATACTTGGATATAAAGGATTCGATATTTGGAATGAAAGAGACTCTGTGCTGAGCTGTTTGCACACATCATTAGCCGCATCCGTCAGAGGTGCTGTCAAAAATTTATTCAAGTAAGAGATTTTGATGTATCGATAAAACAAAAACCAACTAACTCAGTTGATAAATCGATAGTATAAACACAATAAATCCGAAGACATTATTAGGATCCATGTTCTATTTTGATTCAGAGAGCAGAGGAAGAATTTCTGGACTTTTATAAAGCAACCGAGGCTTGTCACTCATGATGTTAGCAGAGTTACTAAGAGAAAAAATTAGCTTATCCCAATCTTTATGAACCAATGAAATGTGGTGTGACCCATCTTCATATTCCACTTGTAGGAAGATGTAGTTGTTAAGTGTTTGAAATCGAGTAGGGATTCAAAAATAGAATTAATCATTAAGATGACTAGACTATTCATTCTTGGTGAATAATTTATCGAGCTTATTAAGGTTTATGGCCAATTAAAATCAGGCGATTAGTAATAGGCTCGAAACTTGAAACGTGAAAGGCATGTTAAATGCTGGGAGATGTTTTTTAATATTTGCTTACATGGACTGAAAGCAAATCAATTAGCTGGTCATTTCCAGAGCCTAATGGGAGATCTATTGATTTTGGGCGACGCTGAATATTTATCGCTCCATTGATGGTAATCAGAGGAAAGACTTTATTTTCATCAACTAATTTCTCATCAAATCAGGTGACTAGCCGAAGTTTGGGGTAATGGCAATGCTTGAAGATTTGGTAGTGTTTTTTTAAACGTGTTGACATTTAATAGAATCAAAGTCTATTATATTATAGTTGCTAAAAATATTAAAATATATTGAGAAATATAAAATTACAATTAATCTTAAGTGACTCCAAATTTCCCGTCCTCCTCACATTGAGTTGTAAACCTTCCTTCTTACTATTTGTAGAATGACTCAGCAAATTTAAAACGACCAAATTATACTCTTTTTTCAACGCTACTTTTTTTTACTATTTTTACTATTTTTTTAAATAAAAACGCATCAGCAACAAAATGTCATGCCCGGAACTCATTGCCATATGACGTTGTCACATCTACTACCGCATTCCCCCGCAAATAGACTGACTATTTCTTTATTAACATTTTGTTCCAAAATGCGATAGGACTTATTTTAAAAGGGAGGATGGATCACTAGACGATAACTAGTTTTCATTAAACCTATCAAGGAAAAAATATGCCAACCCTTGCAATTACAAATTTGCAAGATTTTAATCATTATTCTTTCAGCCCACCTTAATGAACACTGGTGTCGACCTTCTAGACTCTAGAATCTAGAGGCACAGCGCTGAAGAAGGCCATCCAGCAAGTTTCGACGCTTTGAGGCTGTTCGTAGCATTTCAAGGGTAAATGTTTGAATATCATCCTGCCCCCAATCAAAGACCTTGCTTTCTTGTCATCAATCCATTCACAGACAATATGAAATAGTGATGGCCGTCCTGATTAAATTAATATCTCCCTTGTACATACGCCGAATAATCGATTGCCACTCTTCGAAAATAAGCCGATAAAGACCCAGCTCAATTTTACTAAAATTTGAACGATTGTCAAGTGATAATATTCTTAAAATATCGCTAAAACTAAAAAGATATCTAACGCTAATGTCTGTCTGCATTAACATATGATGGTTGAAATCAACCAACTGTTAATCATCATTACGTTATTTTATTTTTTATTTTGAGAATCTAATGAGAATGAAATTAAGAATCAATTAAAACTACCGCCGTAACTTCAACCAGCCCTTGTTTATCGGCGTCGAATAAAATTCGAGTTTGGTGTCTCGGATTCTTAGTAAAAATATTTATTAAGTTATTAAATTGAATTGACTGACCTTCGATACTCCTAGCTATGGATTGATAGTTATTTTGATAGGGATTTATAGCGAGGAAATTCCTGCCAGAGAAATATGCCTTTAAATGTTTTGCAAGCGGTAAGACTTGAGGATGTGGACCTTTTGAAAAATTTAATTGCTAAAGGTAAGCTGAGACTGCATTTATCTCCATACTTTTTTAAAATATTATAATCTTTATATATATCTAATATTCCAATTGAAGATTATCCTCTGGACATTAAAGATAATAATGGGTGGTGCCCACTTCATGAAGCTGCATCCAGAAACAATTTAGAATGTCTTAGATTGTTGATATCACATGGTAAAGTTGCCAACAGCAGAAACTAAATAATTAATGCTTCTTTTTGAATTACAATCTTGCTTAAAAATTTCAAATGTTTTCAGATTGCTCACAGATCAACTGTGTTTCTTTTGATAACAGGACACCCCTCTTTCTAAGTGCTAGCAACAATCATCTTAAATGTCTGAAATATTTATTGATAAATGGAGCTGATCCCAATATATTTGACCACATGGGCAGATCAGCAATGCACTCGGGTGAAGATTATTATGAATTTAGGAAAGAAATTAATTTTTTATACCACAATGAATTAAATCATATTTAATAATTTATAATAATAATAATAGTAATAATAAGTCCAATAATATTTAGATGTAATTCACATTTTAAAACTTGCATTTAAAATTTATAATAATTGAATGCAGCTGCTTCCAATGGTAACTTGGCAATGATTGTTGAGCTTTTGAAAAGTAATGCTGAAATTAATGTCCAGATGTATGATGGTTCCACCCCACTTCATGAAGCTGTTGAGAAAAACCAACCAGATGTAGTTGGGCTACTTATTGAGCATGGGGCTAATATAAACATTTGTGATGAAAATGGCATATGGCCATTTTTTCTCTCAGCATATCTTGGTTTTAGTGATTGTCTTAAGGCTTTCTTGAAAAAATTTCAAGAATCAATGAGGCCTTCAGGTTTTGACTCTAATTTTGGTTGAACAATCGAAATTTATCCTTAAATAGACATTTTTGTTGTATTAGAAATCACATCGATTGTTAACACTCCAAAAGAAGATGGCTGCACGCCTCTTTTTGCGGCAGCACAGGCCGGGCAAATTGATTGCGTGAAGCTGTTACTGGATTCAGGAGCCGATGCTAACATTTATTTTGAAAATAACAAAGCTTTGCCACTTCATATCGCTTTGTGGAGAAATCATTCAGAGTAAGTTTTTCATAGCCTCGTGGTTGATAATCTTGATATTACTGTTATATTAATCATGATGTAGTCACTGTAATCATAACTTAAAACACTTCAGGATAGTTCGAGTGCTTTTGCCCCTAACGATTAAAGAGGTCGTAAATAAATGTGAATGCAGCCCATTCCTCTATGCTATAAATGAAATGGATGATGTTACTGCCTTCAATTTACTTGTTGAATATGGTTACAACATTTCTATAAAAAGTGCATCACCAATCAAGATAGACAACTTTTTATATGACCTTTTTCCAGTGTTTGAAGACCTACTAATGACACCCCTTACTTATGCCATACTCCAAGAATCTTCAACTTTTATAGATTTGATTTTAAAGAAACAAAGATATTTCCATTCCCCAGAAGAGAATGAATTCCCCTCATTGCTAGCTGCTTTGAGCAAAAATCACTTGTCCTTGGCATCTGATATTATCAGAGGATGGAACCAGATCAATATTTATTTGCCCCCATTTCCCTTTAACATGTCACTGATTGCAGCTCAGACTGACGAAAGTCTGAAATTCGTTATCAAGATGGGTGCTGAGGTAGAAAGTCTTTTTCGAGCTGAAAGCATCAATACCTTGAGGAAAGTGTTTGCAAAGGCTGATGAAAATACTAGGCATCATTTGGAAATGGTTTTATGCCAATCTTTTTACCACAGCCAGAAGGCCATATTTCCACAGGAGTTATCTTCTTTATTCAGTTCAAAAGGCCAAAATTTGTTGTCTCAAATTCCAAGTAATGTCTTTTATCAATTTTAAATGTTTCCATTTTTGATAATAATAAGCTATTACAATTGGAACAGGCATCAGGTCTCTTCAAGAACTTTGCAAGAGAGTCATAAGACCTCTATTTTCCATAAATGATTTTTTGAACAATTTAGAATGTCTCAAGGGAGTTATTCCAGACTTACTGATAAACTTTCTACTTTGTAATTTGCCATAAAATGAAATTATGGTTCAAAGTGGATATGCTTTTTGTTTTGGTACTCATCTCACTTTAAGGTATTTCAGCTTTTTCAGGACTGGGGTGTGAGTCAATTATCAGAGAGTCTGATGAGATTATTTTTGCTTCTGTGCCAATAGTTGGGGAAAGGGAGCACCTGGTAGCAGCTGTAGACTTGAGTGTTGCAATAATAGTAATAATTCTATGAAATCATTTGCATGACGCCATCAGTGGGGCGTTGGAGTCATTCAGGTGTCCGTTCGAGTTCATAGCGGGAAACAATTAAGTTTTCGATTAGCGCTTGAGCGCCGGTGGGGGCTAGGACAGAACTAGCGCCCAGAGTCGGCGCGGCGGATGGGAGTCTTGATTAGCGGGCATGGTTTGTGGACGTTTGAACAGGTGAAGCTTGTGAGCAATATTAGAAAGATAAAGTTTCTTTACAGGTTAGAGCTAAGGAGAAGCCGTGTAACTGTAAGCCACGACTGCAATGAGCCTTATTTCGTAAATTAGGTCGATATTATATTATTTGTTAATAATAACAGAGTAAGGATGGTTCGGAGCATCTTTGGTTTGTCCAATAACTTCATATTAAATATAAATCTTCAGGTTATGAGAGACTTTTAATTTAAGGGTATTAAAACTATTTTCGAACCTTGTATTACATTTTCAGAAGCCATGCCACTAATTTGTTGACTAATGAAATATATATTATATAATATATATATATAATAAATATTGTAAACAATTTCGGTATGGGTCTAGGTCATTTTAGAAGTCCGGAGTTCTTGAAGATCCGCACTCATGTTCCCGATAAGTGTTAGATACGCGGAAAATATCTTGAGAACAGTTAAATCTTATGCTAGTTTGTATTGCCGCAAAATGTCCGATGGTGCAGTGGCATCCAAAATAAGGAGTGTAAAAATAAGGGAGGATGCTTTTGATCTTTTCAATGATTCAATTAGGGCTGTCACTCCGCAGACTATGGTATTTAATGCCTTGAAAGTCAGGGGAGATGTTCTTACTGTTAATGATCAATGCTATGTTCTGAATAACAACGTTCACGTAGTGGCTTTTGGCAAGGCAGTCATTGGAATGGTAAAAACAGCGGAAGATATACTTGGAAACCACATAATTGATGGAATAGCAAGTGTTCCTTATGGCATTCAAGACGTTTTAAAGTCACTGGGAAAATGGTTTGATGCTTATTAAAAAATGTTTTGAGACTTATTATAACTTCATCTTTTTTATCAACCAAGGGATTTTCTGCCATCAGTAACTAGCAAAGTAAAAATTATTGAGGGTAGCAGAAATAATATTCCTGATGATCATGCTTTAGAGGCCTCAAATCTTATAACTGAGCTTGTGAAGAAATGTGGCAAGGATGACATCGTACTTGTTCTCATGTCGGGTTAGGTGAACAATAATCTCTGCCATTGTTTTAGGCAATGCAGTATTTGCTACTAATGAGCCATTGTCATTAATAAAATAAGTGAACTTCCTAATAATCTATTAATCTTATGTAATGGTTGTTTAGATGCTCATTCTAGAAAATATTAAGCTATGGAGCATATTACACAATTTTATTGTTTTAGTCATTTTAGAAGTCCGGAAATAGAGTGGATGTTTATTTCATATAATTAGTTTTGTTGCATTAAAGAAAAGGATTATTTTCATTTTCGTGTTGTGGATATTTTATATCCTAGGTGGTGGATCTGCTCTTCTTCCTTCTCCAATTTCACCAATCACATTGCAAGAACTTTCTTTACTTAGTCAAATGCTTTCCAAGAAGGGGGCAACAATACATCAACTGAATATGATAAGAAAACACATTGAAACACTGAAAGGTGGAGGCCTTGCAGAATTTGCTTATCCTGCAAAGGTGCAGCTAGTATATGTCCTGATTTTGTATTTTTCTCAATTGACGTGATTGTATTTCCAGTTGATTTCTTTGATCCTCTCAGATGTGGTTGACAATGACATCAACTTTATTGCCAGTGGACCAACTGCTCCTGATTATTCCACTCCACAACAATGCATAGATCTTTTGGAAGCTCTCAATATAAAGGACAAGGTGCCTCCATCCATACTTTCGGTTCTCGAAGCTAAACTTCAATCCGATGTCTACAAAAAGGACATCGACTTTGGACATGCCGTGAGCAAACCAGTCGCAAGATTTCATTGTCAGAACGTTCAGAACGTAATCATAGGAAGCAACGTCATCGCCTTGAATTCTGCCACGAGATCGGCGGAATCCCTTGGCTACGGCACATATTTGCTCTCGTCTTCCATCGTCGGAGATTCTGCCGAAGTCGGGCAGATGTACGCTCTGATCATCGATTACATTTGCAGAGCAATGTTGATGAAGAAAAAACCAGATCCACTCCTGACTGAAATTGAGTTGAAACTGTTGAAAATGGGACTTGAAAAATCACAGCTGAATGATTTGTTCGGAACGGTCATAGACTTCGATCAGTGCAACAAACCGGTTTGCGTGCTCGCCGCAGGAGAAACCACCGTCAAAGTGTCTGGAAAAGGTTCGGGAGGTCGCAGCCAGCACATGGTTCTGTCGACGGCTCTGGCTCTGGAGAAGCAGCTAGGAAGCGACATCTTGGGAAAATTTGCCATCGTCTTTCTGAGCGGCGGGACGGATGGACAGGACGGTCCGACCGACGCCGCCGGAGCCGTTTGCGATCCGCACTTGACGAAACAGGCTAGGAAACTGAACGTTAATGCTGAAGATTATTTGAGAAACAATGATTCTTACAACTTTTTTTCTAGTGTTAATGCAGGTAGAAATCTTATAAAAACTGGTTTGACAGGCACCAATGTCATGGATTTACAAATTATTCTCATTGCATCAATTGGTTAAAGCATAGTTTGCATTAAAATTCAATTACCTTCTTACTGTTTATTATACTATTCGTTTACTTAAATAAGATTTCCTGGTTTGGATGGCTCAAACATTAAATCCGCAAGACTTACATGTGCTATTTATTGACTTTTTCTGAAATGCCATCTTCAACAAATTTCATGTTTGCAGACTGACCAATAGAATTGTCAAACCTAGAATAAAAATGTAGTGCAACAACCTGTTGAAGTCAAATTAATTTGATACTTTAATGAATGCTTCAGTATTGATCTATTATTTGTTTGAATAAACATTTAAATCCTTAGAAAGAGTGTCCAATTTAAACTACATTTTTTAAATCCATTTTAATGGATTTCTTGCTGCTAATTACCAAATACTAAGGGCTAGGAAGTGAGGTGACCCTTAAATTTCGGATGTGGCGGGATCTTAAATCTGCTCGAGCGCTCAGGGAATTGAACCAAACAAGGTTGAGTTGCACGAATTACTTTTAAAGAGATGCTGTAAAAAGCATTTGATTTTGGAAGAGAACAGACACCTAGGAATAGTCTCATTGTCTCGATGTGCTCTCGTCGTGTGTCTTTGTTATGATGTCGGTCGTTAACTCCGGTGACATCGGAAGTGTTGAGTAACAAGTCAGGATGGAAAGAGTGTTTTTGGTGAAGACAAGAAAGTGTTGCGCCATCAAATGTTTAACGTTCCTTAGAATTAATAAAGCCAATTATTACTGAAAATATCAGAATGATGTACAAGGTTGTAAAATAAATTTTATAGCACATATGCAAAAACTTCCTATCATTACTGGGCGGTCTAAAAACTCATTTTTATGCAATTTACAAGTTTTATTAGTCTTAGGAAGCTCAAATTTTACAAGGTGTTTTGTGTGTGATAAAATGATGTACTGTCCAAATTTGAATAAATTTTATTTTTTAGTTTTTGAGAAATTTGAAAAAATGTGAAATTCCTATCATTATTGGGCTGACTGTAATAACACAAAGTTATTCGCTAATTACAAACACTTGTGGTTATTACAACAATCTCCTAATTGGATGCGGTTAGCAATAAAATGAAGAGGATAAAGTGTGATTAAAGTGAGAAGACCATTTGAAGACCTGAATAGATGGACAATTAGAAGTCTCTCGTCGACAAATTTATCACTCTTAATGCTTCCATGTTGCTGATAAGAGTTCCTTTCAAGTTTTTTTTGTGTCTTCTAGCCCCCAAAGTGAGCCGAAATATGGTGTTACCGGCATGTTGTCACTTGGAGTCATAATTAATGTCATTATGTCGCAGCAGAAGATCTTGGACATTGTTGCGTCATAATTGTCCCTCCCATCCACGGGTGAGATAATGATGACAATGATCACATGATGTTTTAGATTAACACTTCGTCAGATCACAAAAGAATAAATTTCTGGAATGTATTTTTGTATTTCGTTTTTTTTTTCACCTCGAACTTTAACCCTATTTCAATTGAAAGGCACACCACTGGGACAAACCCAGGGCTTAACTACAAAATAATAATCCCGCGGATGATGACGGCAAAACCATCACAAGAGTTCGCGACACCTTTCCACGTTTGAGACGTCAATTCGAGGCATCCAAGCATGTCTAAGCTGGGATTAATTGCAGCATTAAGATGTGCAGAGGAGATGTGCGGTCTTTCTTACAACACTCGAAATGTGGACTTCCTGTCATAATTCCCATGAAATTTGAGGAACGGTGGCGTAGAGAACACGCTGTTAGGTAATAGAATGGCATTCACTTGGCAGATCTTTTGGTGACATAACCTCAGAAGTACGTATGAAATTCAATATTTCAGAAAATAAGTCAACAGTAACGAAAAGCGTAACATAAACACAAAACTATGAAACAAATTGTAAAAATGAAAAAAAATCAAAGTTAATGGTGAGTTTTGTTATTACTGAAGAGCGAATCTATGGTGAAGCTCTTGTAAAACTTCGTCTGTGTTTCTCGTTGAGGAGTTTTGAGGTTTTTGCATTTTTGATTCTTTTGGGACGAAGTGTGTTCTTCAGCTGAAAATAAATGCTCAGTTTATTCGTATTTATTCACGATTGGTTTCCAAACAAATTTCTGAACGAAAACAAACCTCTGTGCACCAATAAATGGTTCTTCAGGTTGGCCATTTTACTAAAACCTTTGCTGCAAACTTCACACTTGAAAGGCCACGATCCGTTGTGGGTGTATTGATGGCTCTTTAGGTCGCCAGGGGTTGGAAAGGATTTCATACAAATTGTGCATTTGTGAGGTTTCTCCTGTTTCATTCACATTTTATAACGTTATTTAATTGCTATATCTTAATATTGTTATTATCATCAGCATTTGCGCTTCTTACAACTAATATAATATTATTAATTGTTGTTAAATCACTTATTATCAATAAATAGTATCCTAACATAGCTTAGCCAAAAGGCCCACCCTAATTTAAATATGTAATAGCTGGTCGACCTAGCCAAGATTTTAAAATCGATTAGTAACGACTCAAATTGCTTGTCTTCATTGCGATGTAAAATGGAATACTTTTTTGTGTGTCATTCTGTGATAATAAAGATTGGAACTGGCAGTGAATCTTTTCCCACAAACTAGACATTCATGTGGTCTCTCTCCAGAATGAATCCTTCTGTGGGTGTTCAATGAAGACGATGTCGAAAAAGCCTTTCCACATACATCGCAGGAATGGGGTTTCTCGCCTGTCAAATTCATTTGATCGAAATGTACTCTTAACAAATGCATAGTGATATATCGAAATGAATTGAATGTTTAATAATATTTATTAGAAACGATTGCTCAAGATGTGTTTATCTGTTTCCTGGCACGAGAAAGTCTACGATTCATCAAAGCCCCATTAAGCGTCCCATAAACTTGTGAGCGGCCAACCGAAGCAGATTTCGAGCACCCAATGTTTAGATTTACAAACACTTTCGGATGATATGTTAACGGAACACTGAAATTGAGTCCCGAGACATTGGACCTTAAAATAAACATATGGGTATCATACGTGCAAAATTTGTTCACCTGTGTGCGTTCTTATATGCCTCTTCAACAGCGAAGGTCTGTCAAACTTTTTGCCGCAAGATTCGCAAGGCAACCAGGTTTTGATTTTCCTTTTTTTCTGAAGAACGTTGATTAATGGTGGTTCGGTGATCGTTGTCACCTTCCATGTGCTGCCGTTCAAATCTGATTCATTTCCGCTTGTCTCTTCGTCACAACGATATCTCAAGTCGAGAGGCTGCCATTCGACAAGTGAAAATATTTTAATTTTTGTTGTGAAGTTTTAACGAATTTGTTAGTAAAGTTGCATATAATAAAGAAATGATTGAATTCGAATTCATATATTATATGACAAATGTTGTATTACATGTGACAAATATTAAAGCAGAACAAAAACTGAACTTTGAAATCGCTGTCCTCGCTCGATGGAAGTCCACTCGTCGGGGACTCAAAAAATCCTGAACTTTGCGAAAGGAAGGACTTGATGTTCGAGGAAAAGCTGGAATTGTCGTGTGGAGACGATTCGACTGTCGATGGTCTCATCGACTTCACTTCCGCATACTCTGGGGAATCGCTTTCGATTGCGAAGAAAGCTTTGATCTCATCGTTCGGTCGGATGCATCTTACCACTTGGAACGTGGGATGTTTGCCCGTCAGTCGGGCCACCATGTTCACCTGCTTGAAGTCGAACGACGACCTCAGAAATCGGACCCAGTTGCAGTGGCGAACTTTCTGATCCTCGATGAACATGATTTCGTCAAATCCGCCAAACCTCCTCCTGATCTGAGGTTTAAATGTCAATCAAATTAATTATTAATGAACTGATGACGTCACGTCGCCATATCGTTAGTGAATGTGGATAACAGCAGCTGACAATATCAGCTGCCGGAACATTATATCAGCCTAATTAATAAGTCCACTCTTTGATCTCAATTGTACGGGATGCTCGGTGCAGCCATGCCGAGAGTGATACTCGCACCATTGAATGTGGTTGTGCAGAAGCAAACATTTCAATCGATAACAAGTGCCCGAGTGCAGATATATCTTTCTCCGAAGATTTACATTAAACATGCCTTCATTATTCCAAGAGAGTCCATTAATTAACTCTCTGATGACTTGTACATAAACAAGGAGGAGTATTAACGCCTTGCCACTTCAACTTTCAATCAGTTCCGATGTCACTCGGGTTATCGTACGTATCAACAGTTGTTCTTCATTATCTTAGAAAGGAATACATTGCTGCATTTAACCTTATGACTTATACTACATTCTATATATATTCCGAAAATATGGGAAGAAATATGATGAGGTCTGGCGCTTATTTGTGGATAATGAAGACAATTGGTTTAAATAAATGATCATTGTCATTATTAAGAAAAACTCAATATGTTATCGAGATCAACCAACTTGCAATACAAAAATAAGACAATAACATCTCACATCATTTGGAGGAAGACTCGAGTAAACCTCCAATCGATCCAGAATGGCTTCTCCATGGTCTGCCCTAAACTCCAGACCAGGATCGAGATGCTGTTTGGCCCAGAGAGTGACTTCCATGTCCAAAATACTTCTTCCAATCGTGGGTAACAGCATCAGACTCAACTCCTTTGGCATCAAAATGCAGGCATTCATTCTTCATTCTGTCCTGGAAATACTAGCCATGAAACTTTACCGAATGGATGACTGTAGAGGTTATACATGGAAAAATCACAAGGAAGCTTTTGTTAAGGGCGGAGTTTCAGAAAGTCGACCAATGAACGAGCGAGTAACTAGTGGCACCCAAGGGGCTGACAAATGACGTGCGTTGCAATTGTTTCCTTTTCAACGTTGCATTGTGTTCAAATGCTTTAAAAATCATAAAATTTGTTTTTAAGGGACAGCTTTGAACTGGAAAGTGAAAAACAACATTAATTTAAGTTCTACTTTGTTAGATATTATCCGAACTATAAACTGTATAAAAGATGCAGTTTGAATTACCATCGGTATGTACCTATGGAGTATCAAAACAACATTCAGGAACTTGTAGTACAAGTTGTAGCGGAACTATAGTCAACAAGACTCAGAATCAACTGAGACTGTATTACGAAATAAAGAAAACTTTGGTCTCAAAAACTAACAATCGTAAGACAACAATACGATTCTTGCGCAACAACTCCACATCCGCACAGTTGTCAGTCAATCATTTAATCCGTCTGGTTGATTCAATCCATCGATTGACTACTCATCCTTCTTAATTGGCTCGTTGACTCATGATGGCTGCCGACTTCGACTCCCAAGAAGAGCGCTTTCGCTGGCTGCGATCGGATGAGCTGAATTGGAGTTTGATGGAAGACAATTTATTCGTCACACGAGTTCTGAACTCCAGCGGAGAAAGTGATTTGTAAGATGAAATATGAATGCGTAACATCCGCTCAACACAAAGAGGCTGATTATTGAACAACCTTTCAAGTTACAAGCAACTTGTAATTTTAAAAATCATCGGTTCTTTCTCTCACTTCCTGCTGGTGTTGGTGGCTCAACAGATGTTTAGTAAAGTGCTTCAATGCAACTTAATCGAGGTATTACTTTAAGTTCTCGAGTCTAAGTTTGGTCTTTTCACTTTTGTTGAACTGAAAAGAAAACTGAGGTAAAAGAGGCAAATTTGGTAAGAATGCATATAAATTCGAATAAAATGATTTGAATTCAATAAATCCAGTTAAAATATAAAAATTAAATTAATTTACTACTTAAAAAACTTTCTATTTCAGATAAAAACATCGTTTTCAGTTCATTTTCACGACAGCAAGCATCCTTATGAACAACATCGTAGGGAGATTCGTTTCGTTAATGTTCACAACTAATCAATTGGTGTTAAATAATTCATCAAATTGTACATGTTCACTTTTAAACGGTTGTGCACTGGTAATAATATTTGTATTTGTGGTAATTTTCATCGTTCAAATAGAAAGATCAGACGTCAGACATCGCTGGAAAATTATATCAAATGTTAGAAAAGTAGGGGAAAATGTGGAAATTAATAAAATTCATAAATGTTACAAATACAAGCGGTGGATTGACCACGGGAAATTATGTTCATTCGTGTTAATTAATTGATATGCTAATCAGGTTAAATATATTGCTGCTTAACTATCTTAGTAATGTCTCTTTGATGCAAACCAGGCGGAAGTATGAAATTTGTGACGAGCAAGTAACGCATTAACATCTTCAATGAACATACAGTTCGATGTTAAATTAATTTTTAATTCCAAATATTAAATCTTATTAAATCAAAATTTAGCATTTGGCATTGAAGTGATCAAGACAATTTCAAATGTTTAGTATTTTAACATTTTTATTACTAATACTATACATTATTAATACTATTGTTGGATCCCTAGATCCAATAAATTGAATAATAATTAAAATTATATTGCCGATTAATTAATTTAATAATTAATTAAATTTAGTGGCAATATAATTTGAGAATTAATTAATTGTTGCTATTCAGACTCTTTGGTTATGCACCTCGACAAATGGATTTGTATCGGAAAGTAGAGCGAGAATTAGAGAACAGCAGATTTCAAGACTTAGACATTTGAAGCATCGTGCATCTTCCAAGCCATCTGACAACTTTCAATAAACCTGACCTTCTATAATTAGTTTGAGGACCCCGGGTTATTACATTGGTGTCAGGAGTGGGATTTAGAGTTAAAGGGTGTCCAAGAGTAACTAAGGTAGAAGTTTGTTGGTTGAAAAGTGAAGGATGCCGAAATACTTGGATGAATTGTACGTGCCTCGATTGAGACAAGAATTGAGAGATCGTGGCCTGGATTGCAAAGGCACGAAAGCTGAGATACGAGAACGACTTGGGGCATGGCTGACAGAGAATGGCCATGACCCGGAGGAATACGAATTCGAGTCTGAATATCGTAAGTTGCTGAGAGAATTAGCAGAGGATTTGAGGGAGTGTATTAGGAGTATTAGGGGCGATTTGAAAGGCACAGCGGTTCCGCGTCAGGATGCCTCTTTGGTTTCTGGTGGAAACTCTACTGAGAAGAGTTCTGATGTTCCAAGTACCGTTTCTGGCAGCATTGGGATGGAGTCATTAGAAGGCACATCCAACCACAGTGCGTGCGTGTCTCCAGAAACTCTGTGCGTGATGGCAGACTTAGAGAACTCGACGTTGGAGCCCATAGAGTTACCAGATCAGGTCGAGTCGTCAGCAGGGCCCAGAGAGCTCACGGAGGTTTTAGCGGAGCAAGTGGAACTTTCGGAGGAGCCTGTGGGATTGCCGGTGGATCATGTGGAGTTGTTGGTGCAGCCCGAGGAGTTACTGATGAGTCACTTGGAGTTGCCGGTGGAGCGCACGGATTTGATGGTGGAACAAGTAGAGTCTACAGAACAGCCAATGGATTTCCCGACAGAGTCTGCGAAGTTATTAGTACCGCCCGAGGAGTTACCGATGAAGGACATTGAGTTACCAGTGAAGCACACGAAGTTGATGGTGGAACAAGTGGAGTCTACAGAACAGCCCATGGATTTACCAGCTGATGTTTCGGCTCCATTGGAAATAACAGAAGGGAGTGCTCGGGATTTCGGGAGAGTGCCTAGCAAGGAAAATGGAGCAGGTGATCCTGTAGAGAGTCTGAGATCTGGCGACATGGTGGAGCAGGAGGTTGAGCATAGAAATGGCGATGTTCCGCGACTGAAACTTGCGGGACGCAGAAGTAAAAGGGGGGAAACAGAAATCCCAGAAGATGGCAAAGCAAATGGATCTGGGATTTGCAGCCATGAGATTGTTGGAAGATCGGATCCTATTCCTAGAGTAAAAATGAAAATGGGAATAGATGTCTGTTCGGGACGAACAGATTTAAGGAGGGGGCAGTGTTGGATCCCTAGATCCAATAAATTGAATAATAATTAAAATTATATTGCCGATTAATTAATTTAATAATTAATTAAATTTAGTGGCAATATAATTTGAGAATTAATTAATTGTTGCTATTCAGACTCTTTGGTTATGCACCTCGACAAATGGATTTGTATCGGAAAGTAGAGCGAGAATTAGAGAACAGCAGATTTCAAGACTTAGACATTTGAAGCATCGTGCATCTTCCAAGCCATCTGACAACTTTCAATAAACCTGACCTTCTATAATTAGTTTGAGGACCCCGGGTTATTACATTATTATTAATTAGTAATTACCAGGCTAAGCCGGACCATACAGAGGTTGCAAAGAAAGCCTTGAAAAGTAAAAAAAAATCAAAGCTATTCAATATTAATCGGCCATAAACTATGTTTCAATTTAAATATTCAATAGAAAAATATTATTAAAATATTACTAAACCATTATTAGTAAGCTATTTTTCATGATCCATGTGGGAAGCTGTGGCCGACAGTTTCCTGTCACTTCCTCTTGTCTTGTCAAAGAATTGTTGATACTTTTTTTGAAAAACATTTTTACTAAAAACCGATTCTAATTTTAAGCTAAAATGACAATAAATTCATTTTAAGATTTCCTAATTTAATAATATCTTCCAGAATCCCAATAAAATAATGGCTTTGATTTCTTTCCCCACAATGAAACCCTGGTTCGTGAAAGATTTGCAACGATTATCTCAGCATGACGTGACTTCGCATTTGTAATGATTACAAAGCATTTCCTATTCACCTTAGATTTTAACTTAGCAGAGATTTTTGCCAAAGCAAAGAATCGGAATATGAATTACTTTTATTAATTTAAAATGCTGATATGATATATAAAGAGACCCAGGCCGAAAGAATAATTCCGTTGTGGGTAATTTGTGGTAATTAATGCTAAATTCAATCAAATAGAATCTTGGCTTTAATATTAGAAGATTTTCATCCAATTGCATATTCAAAGCAGCTTAAAACGAATGCAGACATATACAAACATGAACAAACATTTTATGGAAAACACTGAGTAAAAAAGCGTTGAAGATTGACTTATTATAAAAATTAAATGTTAATTATTTAAATATTATTCGTTTTAAGTATTACATTTCAAGGATAAAACGTTTTTAAACTTTTAAACTCATTTTTGTGGTCTTAAAGATCAAAATAAATAAAAAAAGAGCTATGCTGAGCGGCAGGTCCATCGATGTCGTAGCTCCATGAACACGGAACAGACTGGATCATTCAGTAACGACCTCCGACCCATCCGGGTTCCACACCGCCCTGAAAACCTTTCTCTTCAGGGAAAGCCACCCGCGCTCCCCTCAGTGAACTTGAAGTCCGTCTGGACATATGTCACTCTGATCAATTTGAATTATTATTTAAAACTTGAATAAATTCACCCTCATTAAACAAGTGTCGGTTCGATGACCTGATTTCAATGGTAAAAATTATAGAATTATTAATATTTAATTAAAATTTAAAAAATCATAAAATATCAATTCCAACACTATATCAACTTAGATCATTTCCTAGGGTATGTTGAAAGTACAAGATAAAATCGAGGTAATTAAAATTAAATTTTAACTCTCCAAATATTCTCTAACATTAATTATATTATCAAATTAATTAAATAAAATAAACTTTCATGAATTCTACAATAGTTTCATCTGAAAAACTGGTGGCATTTATAAAATAATTTAAAATTTAAATGGAATTCCCCCAAAATTTTGGAAAAAAGTGGACTTTCACAACGGGAGTACTTTGGCCAGAGGAAAATTTCAGAAAATATTTAATTTTATAAATATTTATTATTTATATATAAAGATCTCTCTTTTTGGTCGCCAGTGTTAAAATATTTGTTTATTTTAAAATCATTATAGTCTCTTACATCCATAATATATGATTAAAAAAATCCTTTTTCTCACTTAGAATAATTAATTAATTAATTAATATTTATATTAATATAATAATATTCTAAATAGCATTTATATATTAAATAAATACATTAAATTTTATTATTAAATATAATTTAACCCCGAATTAGCGCATTTGAAAAGCTCGAATATGGCTCCAACAATAACTTGCGTTAGTCACCAACTTTATTATCACCAATATTTCTTATTCTTTTAAAGAAAACATCAAATATTCGCAAATATTTGCGAGTTTCAGAAAGAAAAAACTGAATGTTTGGATTCCATTTAATAATTTCAATTGTTGCAAGAACGAAACGTGACTTGTGCCTAAATAATTGTGGAATCGTGAAATCGCACTTTTTAAAACAAAAAATTAATCTTTAAATAAAATATTCATAATAATTCGAACTAATTCTTAAAATAAAATATAATATTTGAGTACAAATTTAAACTTAATCTTAGATTAATATTCGACTCAATCACTCCATGTGAGACTTTTTCATCTTTGTCGTGGGACTCTTAAGAATTCTTTCAAGCAGGTCCAGAACTGAGGTTTTGTATCGTAATCGGAAAACCACGATTCCCATCAAATTGTTGAAATATTTCAAAATAAATTCTTTAAATTCCTTTTAAATGAATAAATTGTCAGCAATGAGTACAGTTAATGAATTAATTTGGATGGATAAGCGGTGCTGTGTCGTTCAGTTTTTACATTTCAAAGTGTTCCGCCCTGGCTTGGCCTAAAATTATCGGTTTCGATAAATTCCATTTAAAAAATAAATTCTTTAATTTTATATTAATGTAACTTGAAATTTCCAAAACGATTTGCAGCATTTAATGTCGTTAAATCGTTCTCGCCAAAGCTGAAAATGTTTTGAAAACTTGTAAGGAATTGCTTAAACAGATTTAAGTTGCTGCCCCAACACCCGCATCCTCAGCAGCCTCCTACGTCGACGTTTCTTGCTTTTTAAGTCTTGTTCTCGGCAGTTAAAAGTGTATTTTAGCTTTTTCGCGTTTTGTTGCATTTTCTCAATGTGCAGAGAATCTGAAAGTAGTCAGAGAGGATAGAGGAAAGCAAATATTGGAATATTTAAATATCACACCGCAGCTCTGTTTGATGGAAATCTTTCTCAGGAAAGACCGTCGTCTAGCGATCTCCTGAGAATCGCACCTGCAGACGACTTCCTTCTGTTGGCCTACCTGTTGCTCACCGTGTCAACAATTGAACCCTCCAGGTAGCCTCCGAAGACATTGTTTGCTTGTAGTTATGTGCAGCATTTCAACTTTTGAAAAGCAGATTAAATCTATTTTCTGCGACTCAGTCCTGAAATCACGCTTCCCTGAAGGATTGCGAATACGTGCTGCCCGGCGTTCAATTTGTTTGCCGAGCGAGTGCATGTCAACAAGGACCACAGGCATCGTCTCCTGCTCTGAACAATGCCCTGCTGCCGTGCGCCATGTTGTTCGACCGCTAGGGTGGTCTGAAGAAATTCACTGAAACATCATCTCCAGCATCACTTCATTCCTCAATTCTTTTCTCTTTTTTTTCTCTCATTGCTACGGTTTCTGAGATGGGAGCATCGTTCGAAAGTGTCCATGTTTTGCTCCGAGATGTTCGTACAACAGGATGGTCGTGCGTGCAGATTGAGTGCTTGAGTTTCGATGAGACGAGTGTAAACAGAATTTTATTTGAACAACTTGAGAGCTTTCGGATATAAGGCTGGCAGGCGAATTCACCGCGCATCTTGTTAGCGTTCCCGGCAGTTTGTGGATGTCAAAACTAGGCAAGATGTTGGCAAAGCCGATGTTTCATAATCGATCAGCTTTGCCTCTTTTTGCCATATTTTCGACATTCTCATCATCACTTGCTGCGACGCTTTCTGAGTTTATTCGAGTAAATTGAAATAAAAAGAGGTTCAAATCATCAACAAGTTTTGAAAGCTTGTAAAGTTTCTTGCTTCGCGGATCGACTGAGGAAGGTTTGAAGTTTTCAAGTTGATATCTTGACTGATTTTCGTTCATTGTTTCCATCGCTTTATTTGGAATTTCCAGTGTGAATTTTTAAAATAAATATTGTTATTATTTTTTATTATTATTATTACTATTAATTATTAATACGGATAGTTATTAGTTATTACAACAATTACGGTAAAATTTCTGCTGTCACCTTGGAAAGTCTTTATATAAGGAAAGCGATTAACTGATTATAGTTAGTTTTAGACTTCCTTAAGGGTCATCATCTTTTATTCTTGACTTGCGTCTGGTCGAAATTGTTTTATGTTAATATTGAAATTGTTATTTACTCATTTTGCCGTTTAATAATCCGCCTGTACAAATATTATAAAAATTAATAAAACATTCATTCCAATCATTCATGGCGCGACAATTCATCTGTCCGAAATTTTTCTGATTTTCGTGGATAAAGAGGGGAGTGCATCCAAAAGTGAAACTCATTGTGACGGATAAAGCTGCCATCATGAAAAAGTGACCAACTTTATGTGCAATGTATAATTAAATAGCTTCAAAATTGATCATCATTCCTATGGATTTCAAGAGATCTACGTGGAATCTTGAAATGGTGTTTATCTCTGTTTTAAAATGTGCCAATCGGTAAGATGCACGGGCACTTACAAGAAAGACCTGGACTTCATAAACGAAGCATTTCTGTATGCCAATACATTGAATCCAATCCATGGTTTCAAATGACTGAATTTATTAAGTCTGCTGAAGAGGAAAAACTCGGGATTTGGTTTCTAATAAAAAATCATTCTGGTCACTCATCAGCTATCTTATGACCAGTCAGTGACACCAGATTCTTCCGAGAGAATTTTTTTCTAGAGCTATTCACATTGTTAAAACGCAAAGACCTCCTTTCAAGTGAGAACTTTGAACGATTGATTTTGTTTTAAATGTAATAAAAAATAAAATAAAATGGAAAACAAAATCTCTGTAAATGTCTTGGTCTTTGTCTTCGTCTCGAAATTGGTCTAGCCCTAAGTTGTCTCGAGTCCGGTTTCACTCGCTCCATCTTGAACACCTACTGTTTTGGCCTTGGCACCACTAGTTCTGCTATGAATCTATCAGTCATACAGTCGTGATGCATGTAAAATGTATATTAGACTTTTCTGTTCTGAAAAAAAGTGATGTTTCATTAAAATGAATTTCAATTTATTTCTGTACAGTGAGTCCTTGAGAGGGCAAAGATGCGTCAAAGGAATAATGAAAGGCAATTGATTCTTCCATGGATATTATTGGTTATCATTTTTATTATTATTTCCACTTCATTTTAATCAATTTTTCTCCAATTCTGAATTCTGGCTATTTAGATTTGATCGATGCATTTATTTGTTGTATTTATTAACTTTTATGCACACCATAAAAATGAGCAGCATTTCTGCAAAGGATTACTTCGCGAGGAAACAGGATCCTTGTTGTTGTGAAGGACAAAGTTAATCGCTAATGATGGATTTTCTAATTTCAATATTATTTTATCAAAATGTTTAAAATTCATAATCATAATCAGGATGATGCTTTGCAAATGTGACGCATAATATTTTTCTATTAGTTGTCATTCTAAAGTTACTTTAGAAATAAAAAGAAAAAGTACTGAGGCCGATCTTGCCCTGATCAAACGTTTGTCAAACATCCCCAGATGTATTTCGTTATTATTATAAAATAATTATTCGTACGTTGTTCTATCCTAACTAAAGTACAAACTTTTGAAACCACAAAATACATAGTTTCAACATTCACGTGCGAAACCATCAGAGACCAAGGAAAGGAAATAAATGTGCAGCAACAAAACTTGAAAGAATTAAACCAACTCCCCGTCCAAAAGCTGGAAGAAAGTAGAGAAGAAAAATCTTCTCAATCAATACACGTTGATGCTTATAATGAATGCTCCTTGATTTTCAACAGCTCAAGTCCTCGAACAGTTTACCCCATTTTTATTTTCTTGTAATTCATTTTCATTTAATATAATTAATAATCAGAGATGTAGTTAAATATTTTCCTCCAAGACCAGTTTCAAGACTATATATAATCAAGATATATATCTCGTGCCCTCGGGGAGTCTCGAGACCAAGATTTTTGTTCTCGGGGTCATCCTTTACATCCTTGTTAATAATAAAGAACCATCGAGACCCATCACCATTGGAGTTTTTTTTTGCAGGAATGTTGGTATTGCTACTGAGTTGTACAATCTATTTCAATTCTTAAGTTCTACTTATTGACATTTATTTTCTTTAAATTAATTTTAAATAACGCTTTCTGGTGGCAAATTAACGTTCTTAGTTACGAGTAAAAAAATAAGTCGACTGTTCTTAAGTTTTGTACCTCTTACTTTTACTTTGTAACTTTGTACAAAGATGAGAATTGGTATTATAAGCTGGGGTTATTGGAATTAAAAACTATTCAACTTAAAGTTTGATTTAAAAATTAAAAGTAGATTTTCATGTTTCTTGCATCCAAAGTTAAAGAATAGTTTTAAATATCACAAACTGAAGTTGGTTGTCAACTGTTGCTAAATTATTTCCATTTGTAAGATTGGCAGAATGATGTCAATTGTAAACCGATCGTGACTTTAACGCTGACTTGGTGTAGGTCTACTGAAAGATAAAGTCCCATCCATTATCACTTCAAACCTTCCTCTAATAAATGCATCTATCAGTCTACTTGGCATGTTACAGGAACTAATGCAATTCTCAGTGCATTAATGGACTTAACACCTAAAAACTCGTAAACACGAATTAAATTGATCTGTGAAGCTACGGACTTCTGGATAATCTATTCTTATGGAAACAAATAAATCGTTAGAATGTTAACAAGCTTAAATGTTAACAACAGGTAGCAATAAAACCAACTTAATAGATTTACAACTAAACTTCAGAATAATAACGATAATATGGCCTGATATAATTCATCATTGGCCTTCGATCTTAAAATATGCGGGGATGCGGCCATCTATTAGTTTGATACGGAAGATACTGTTATTATGATACGGTAGATACTGGTTATAATAGTTCCACTAATTTGTTAAATACCCGCTTACAAAACATTTGATGAGTTACATAGTTCCTTCTTCTTTTTTATATCGTAAATCATTTATTTTGTTAATATTTAGCTTAATATTTATAAAGAACTGAAATGTTATTCAATATTATGTTGTTTTTTTAAACCAGTTTCGTTGCTAATCCTTGGTGCTCAACTAAACAATATTTATATTGTTAATTAATCGCAATTAATTATTCTTAATTATTCGTTCCAGGGTTACAACAATATCTATTAATGAACTTAATAACATTCATTTTGTTAATTTGTATTTCGACTTAAGCGATTTATTGACTCCATCTGTCTCGTATAATTACTCGTAATTTCGAGGTATGATTATTGGTTTATGAATGACCTCTAATGATGCCTTTAAAACTTACAGTCTAAAACTAATCAGTCTGAATGAATTTCAAATACTGGAAAAGCTAACTAACAAAATAGTTTATAAAAAGTGATCAACTCAATTAAGACTTTTTAATTTTTTGATTTTAATATCAGACTTTAAATTAATAAATAATAATCCGTTCTTTTTGGAATTTTCTGAATGAAACAATTCATTATATATATCCAGTGGCACATGGACAAGGAGGGACGAACGCATCTTAACTTCAAAACAGGGTTCCCGACTTGCAGAGCATCGATGGTCGCATTCAAAAGCCTTAAGAAGTTCGCGGAAAGCACAGATTACAAAATTACGTTTAAACAAAATCAAACAGATTAACTATTAATTAATGTATTTTTAGGAACAATCTCAATAAATAGGTCAATACTTGTATGAGTGGCCAGTGAGCCACACAAAATAACCTCTATTGGCTGGTTAGTTGGGGGCTTGCAGAGTCTATAGGTAAGCCCCAACCATATCTGAAAATCTATACCTCCTTCCCATTAAATCTTAGAGCCCTATGAACTTATACTTGATGTCCTTGGTGCAATCAATATCTCGTGGTTCTAATACTTAACTTATATTCAAATCATGTTTGCACTTTTCATACTTTTTATCATTTTATCTCCCTTCTAATATCTCCCCTTCGCTGGGGCTAAAACTATGTCACAGTTGTATTGAATGCAACGATTGTGCTTTGAAATCACTAGAAGAACTGTTTAGCAAGGAAAGTCATGAAAAAGTTTTCGAGGCTTTACATAAAGATGTAGAAGAGATAAAAAAGTCTGTGACCAAGAATGATGTGATTATGGAAGCAATAGAGGCTCAAAATAAACAGATAGACCAGCTGCGATCAAGAATGGAGGAAATCTCAGCAAGTGCTTCCCAAAAGCTCGAGGAAAGCCACCAGGCTAGCAGGGTTTGGTCCAGCCTCTTCCAGAACAAGGTGGAGTCACTGGAGACAAATGTGGGTGTGGTACAAAAAACTGTGGGTGTGGTGCAAAAGTCGGTGGTGGAGGCCAAATCTTCATTGAAAGTCAACAATGATAGGCAAAGGAGGAAAACAAACCTAGTGCTGTTCAACATGAAGGAGAACGAGGCCAACTCAAAGACTAAAGATAAAGAAGAAGTGTTAAAAATGATCAAAGATATCACTGGCATAACAATGGATATCAGTGAATATTTCAGATTGGGCAGGAGAGGAGAAGGTGACAAACCCAGGCCATTGCTGATAAACTTGGAAATTTGAGCAACAAAAATTTGATTCTGGAATCTGCATTCAAACTTCGCAAAAGTGAATCATTCAAGCAGGTTATAATCTCTCACGATTTATCTAAAGAGGACAGAGACGAAAGAAACAGATTGTTGGATGAAAAGAAGAAAAATGATTGCAGCAAAGGATGATGTGTCTAAATGGACATTTGTGGTTAAAGGCCTCACCTGGAGATTTTCATGTAGCAGCATTCAAGAAACAAAATTTATAATCATGAAGGATCCAAAACCATCAAACCACTCAAAAATCTTTCAGTATTTTATAGCAATGTTGACTCCCTGCCCAATAAATTTCTGAACTCAAGGTTTATGTAAATACGTTGGAAGTGGTTCCAGAATTGATAATCTTGACCGAGATCAATCCAAAAAATTTCAAGTATTCCTTGTCAATTGTCAGAGTTCCAGTTGACGGGTTATCAAATGGCTTCGTCGGGTTTTGCAACAAAGGGTAAAAGAGGTATACTGCTTTATTATAAAGAAAAGTTTGTCTATGTCTGAAGTTAGTTTTGACTCTGCATTTGAGGAATTTTTGTGCTTGAAGTTGTTTATCTCCGGTTCCATTGTAAATATCCTGGTTGTGTACAGAAGTCCCAACTGTGCATTGAAAAAATAATGACAATTTTATTTGCTGATTAAGGATTTCTTTCTGCAAAAGGGAGATCATCTGTTGATGGGTGATTTCAATTTGCCACAAATCAACTGGATTAATTACTCATGTGCCGGGAGTGAAGATAGCATCGAGAGCATACTTTTGGAATTCATTAGGGACAAACATTTGATACAACACGTGATTGAACCTACAAGAAGAAGAATAAAAGAGACTCCTCATATCTTAGATTTAGTTATAACAGATAAAGAACTGATATATGACGTAAGACACAGACCTCCCCTAGGAAACAGTGATCATGATGTCATAACATTCGGGACTTTTATCAAGCATGCAATCGCAGAAGATGTCCGAAAAAAATTTTGTTTTGAACTAGGCAATTACGAAGAAATGAAATCATCTTTGAGGGAGATTTTCGAGAGGCTGCCGACGTCGGAGGATTCATTGGTCACAGATTGGTGTTTCTTTCGAGATTCATTGGTGTCGTCAGCTCAGCAATATGTGCCCTTGAAAACAGAAAGAAAAAGTTCGATTTAAAATGACAGAGGAGCTGAAAAAACTTGATCAAGAAGAAACATCAGCTATGGAGAAAGTTATACAGACATGGAGAAGATGTTAAAACTGATTTTAACCAGGTGAGAGAAAGGTGAGGGTACTCTCTAGGAACTTGATTGTTGAAAGTCAGAATCGCATCGCAATGGAGTGCAGAAAAAATCCCAAATTATATTCTGGAGTTATGTTAATAAGAGACATCAAGTAGAAGCAAAATTGCCACTCTGGTTGAAGATGGTAGAGAGATCACTGGAGACAAGGAAAAAGCAGATTTATTTGCAAAGTTTTTTTTCTTCGGTGTACGAGTCTGAGGAACGGCATCAAATAAATGAAGTTTTCCAACCAAAAGTTCCAGCAGAGGGAATGGCCAAGCTTAAAGTTGATACTTTTATGGTAGCAAAAAAGTTAAGCCAATTGAACATATACAAATCAGCAGGCCCTGACGGTGTTCATACCAGAATTTTGAGGGAAACTAGATATGAGATTGCAGAATATTTGTGTAAAATCTTTGGGGGGTCTCTGGATACTGCCACAGTTTTTGAAGACTGGAAGATCAGTAACATAGTCCCCCTACACAAGAAGGGGTACAAAAATGATGTAAGAAATTACAGACCAATCGCCTTGACCTCAATTTGTTGTAAAATTCTAGAGTCCCTCATCAAGGATCACTTAATGGATACTTTCTGGAGTAATGGGTTGTTCTGTCCGGGCCAGTTTGGTTTCATTCCGGGCCGATCAACTACATTGCAGTTACTAAGATTTTTGGATGTTGTTACTGAAGCTGTTGATAAAGGCACTGAAATAGATGTAGTGTACACTGATTTGGAGAAGGCCTTTGACAAGATATCACATTGCAAGTTGTTGTTCAAATTGGAAAGATATGGAGTTCACCCGGCTTTGATTCAGTGGATTAAAAATTATTTAACACAGAGATCATTTAGGGTTGTGGTGAATGGAGCTTCCTCTGAATTATACCCAGTTACCAGTGGTGTGCCGCAGGGCAGTGTCCTGGGGCCAGTTCTCTTTATCATTTACATTAATGACATATACAATGTCTGTAGCAACATCTTTTGTTTGCAGACGATGCTAAAATTTATAAAATGCTGGGACCAGGAGACAGTTATCTATTGCAAAAATGATATAAGCAGGGTCATCAATTGGTATAATGTGTGGGGCATGAAAGTCAACTGGGATAAATGCTGCTGTATGAAATTTGGAACTCACCAGAGCAGATTACGAGTACACAGTAACAGACACAGAGGGAACTCTTCACTTGATACCCAGGTAGACAAAATATCAGATCTTGGAATCATCTTGGACTCGAAAACTGGGATTTAAGGAGCATATCTTGCAGAGAGTCAATAGGGCTAACCAGATGTTGGAGTCATTTATAGAAACTTCAAGCATCTGTCAGAAGATGCTTTGGTTTCAGTATACAAGGCCCTAGTGAGATCACATCTGGAATATGCTGTGCAGGTATGGAATCCATACAGAAAAGGGCCTGGTGGATACTTTAGAAAGTGTGCAGCATGAGATTCCCCCATATGTGCAAATCATGCAAAGACTTAGAATATACTGATAGATTAAAAATTTTGAAACTGCCCTCCCTGGTGTATAGACGAAAAAGGGCTGATTTGATATTGATGTTCCAATATCATCAGAGGAACTGCTCCAGAATTCCTATGCCCTAGGCTTATGTTTTGCCCAGAGGAGAGAACGAGGGGCCATGATTGGAAACTATCAACAAACATTGCTCACAGGGATTTGAGGAAGTTTTTTTTCAGCAATAGAGTTGTCCAAGAGTGGAATGATCTTCCTCGGTCGGTTGTCGGTGCTCCAAACCTGGACATCTTCAAAATGTTATTGGATGATTTTTTTGGGGATTGTAAATATTTGTTGTGACTGGTTGTTTTATTGTTTGTTTGATATGTGGAGGGTTTTGCTTTTTGTTTACTTAAGTAATTTGTGTTAGGCGAGGGGTTCGCTTCGACCACTTCGGAGATTGTAAATATTTGATTTGTTAGAGAGCGATGTACATAATTTGTTAGTTTTTGTTGAAAGTTTTATGTTTTTGTTCAGGCGAGGGGTTCGCCCGTGCCTTATATATAATAAAAAAAAAAAAAAAAAAAAATTCTCTGGACCGACCACTTACTAGTATTTATTTCTTTGTTCCCCTAAAAATGATTTTTATCAAGATTCAGTGGTTAAGCTGCCAATAGTTAAAATCAAGCAAGGAAAGAAAGCAAAAATCATTCCTCCCAATCACATAATTATTATTGTGAATAAATTCAAGCCAAACATTCTAAAACCAATAACCTTACATCAAGTAATTTAATAGTAATTATTTTCAAACCCTTTGAACGTAACAACCATTTATTTCCTTGCAAAGATCTCAGCAAAAAACATTCGAGAGTTAAATCGAGACATCATTTACAGCAAACAAAAAACAAATATATTTATTTTAGGAATAAGTTTTGATTAATGGCGGACTGTTGAGGCGGTTGATTCAAAGAAACGGCAGACGATTGGTTCTGAGACTGCAAAGGCGTCTGTCTCATGCTCTCGATCTGCTCCAAATGTTCATTTTCCAACTTGGTGCGGATGAATTGGTAATGCTTCCAGTGCAGGAGTTGCTGATCCTCAATGAATTTGCAACATCTGACGTCTGTCAGTTCTGTCCTGAAGGATTCGTACTGCAACAGGTCCAGGATGTACAGACATTGTGGGTACCTGGAAAGATTTTTAAAAATGAAATTTATGTGATGTGGAATTATCCGTGCAGTGTATCTGTGCAGCTTAACACATTATAATGTACTAAGTGTTTTTACAGCTAGAAATCTGTTTTCACTTTGCAAATTAATAATATCTGATAATTATAATCAATTCCAAGAATAATCTCCTTCTCACTTCAAAAATTTGGCATATTCAGGTTCCTTCCAATAGAGAAGGTACTTGAGATAATTAATGAAGGCGGGTTCACGAAATGTTCCCCTCTGTGCTAAATCTGTAACAAAAAAAATTATGGTTAGAAAAATAAATATAAGAAAGGCAAATCATTTGCTACTACTCACAATTTAGATATTTTGGGTTGGCCAAGCACTGAACAAACTCCAGCTCCATTTGAAACCTCATTCTTGGCTCTGTATCTAAAATATTGTTACATTTTGTGACAATAGCCTCAAAATCTTGAGAGTTATTCTAAATTATGCCCATCTTTATGCTTGAGGTGAGGCAAATTTTAATCCAAAACCATCGAAAAATAATATTTTGATCAAAATTATCAAATACTATGTGCCAGGAGTTATCCTAAAGATAGACAAAAGAACTCTCAATATGCTGGGCACTTGAATTATGTCTAAGATTTCATGAGATTATTGTGTTGTGTAAAAATTTGCAAGAGCATTTGTTATTGCATTTGTTTGTATTATGCTATTGAGTATTTAAATGAAATGTATTTGATAAAAACTGAGTTTATTACCACTTTTTAGATTAATAAGTTTATCATTAGTTATAAAGTGATCAATTAAGCTGTTCTAAAATTTTCAGCAATAAACCAAAATTGTGATTACCGTTATGAGTCGACAGTCCCCTAGATGACATTTTGTTTGTTTGTAATGAATAACTTTTCAAATTGCTTCTATAATTGCTCAGTTGCACTAACACGAAATAAACATAACAAAAAGCGAACTATTAAACAATTTAAAAACACTCAATTGTTTATTGTTATGTTAAATATTTATTTCTTTAGATTGTTAAATTAATATTATTAATTGCTAGTATTAATTACAAATTTTGTAAAAGTTACTATCTCAAGAGATTGTAATTTTATATCTTAAACCGTTGATTACAAACAATCTTAGTTGCGATTAGCATTTACCTAAAAGCAAATAACATTGGCAATATTTCCTAATCTACTAACTGCGAGTAATTAAAGCAATAAAAGATATTATGTAGAGGGAAAATATCCAACAACACCAAGATGCCATTGTAAATCAGTCGGTGTGAAATTTCTGAACGCATGGCATGTAAGCGTGGGGGTTTTATGTTACAAATTCTGAGGTAATTCGACAGATTTTTAAAATCTGATTATAAAGAATACTGAATTGCTTACGGAGGGATTGGCTTTTTTACAAAATTGATTTTTGATATGAGGCATTGCTCTAGGCAATGAAAATAAAAAAGATAAACTAAACACAATGCTTTTTACACGCTTCTTCCTTTGAGAAAAACTTTTGCTTGTTAAGGTAAATATAAAAAAAAATCAAATTGGATTCTAATAACGAGACTTTAAAAATACCGCAGCAAATAATAATTTATATGGAGAAGATGAAATATTTCGCCGAGGAACGAAAGCGATTTTGTTCGACAGGTGCATCATCATCATTATCATTGTTGTTGTTGTGTTTAATATCATCATCTGTTATTGTTAATATTATTTTATTGTTGTTGCTATTGTTCATGATTCTATTGTCGTTTGGCCTCGGTGTAATGTATTTGAATGTCATTCGCAAATCTCTTTATTGAATTTCCTTATAATTTCATTATAATATACTAGATTGTTATGTATAATTTCATTATATTATTTAATTCAAACTTGTAAATAATATTGCCCTTTCATCCTTTCCCTATTAAAAGCTATCAAATCAACTAAAAAGCGTTCGAGAAACCAGTCAGGCTGTGTTGAACAAGTTGTTGAAATTCATTGATTTTCAGCATCAGTTGTCGCCATCATAAATAGGCAGAGTTTAGAAATTGTTTAATTTAAATTTATAAACAAAATCAATTTTAATTCACAGATCAAAATTTCGTTTTTATTTGACGGGCGCTATTTGGAGTCATTCCGGTTTAAAGTACTTAATTTTAATGACCCGAGAATCTAATTCTAATATTAAACAATTGCTTAAGAATTGATGACCTCGCGAATTCTCCGGTCTAACATTACATCGTTTCGAGTTGCAATAATAATATTATCATAAGTATTATTAATAATAGTTAGTGTAGTTATTGTAAATGAAATATTACTTAGAGCAATGCTATTAACGATACGATTATATACTTGCGCTCACAACACGTATTTGTTCTCATTAAGAAATCGTTTGGATAAAAAGTTACGACGTATGAGCCAATAATTTGCAAGTAATACTTAAGTATTACTTAACGTTACACTTGGCTCATAACAATTATTCATACATTTGTAATTCACGTGTGAATTGTCACTGTTTTGCTGAATTCATTCACATACTTCCTCGATCCACCGTTGTTATGTGCGCAGCTACAATAACGCACCGCCTGTGATGATGATGATGCCGATGATGATGATGATGATCACGGTGATGCTTTGGACTTACAAATTGGAATATTCGTAGAAAATCCGTTTAAATGAATGCAAATTGACGCCATTAAACAGGTCACTTGAGAAGGAAATACTTTTAAAAGGAGACAAACAAAGAAAACAGAAAGAAATACCAAGTAATAACTTGAAGCAATTCATTAAATACAATCCACGGTCGCCATCTATCGAAGTCGACCTGAACATGTTTCACTCGGTAATGCTTCCTACTTTTTGTCTTTCATTCTTCTTTCAAATAAAACAGATTTTATGGAAGGCATAGCTCGCGTGCAGTCTTTATAAATATTAATTATTATTATTATTATGATTATTATTGTTATTATTGTTTTATTCTGATAAACATTGCGATGCTAATTGCCATTTCGTTTGATATTTAATTAAATTAGTGTTACGTTTTTTATTTTTACATTTTTTATGCTTTAAAGATTATTATATTAGAATTTTAAAGATATTATTTTAAAGATATTCCAAGCCAACGTGCATGGAAGCTATGGAAAAAATTTCTTGGTCTCCTCTACCAAATGAATCACAACGAAAGTGTGCGCGTGTGCACGTGTTTGTGCGCGCGTGCGTGCGTGCGTGCGAATTGCATCCAACTGATTCAATTTCGTTTCGGTTTAAAAGGGAGTTTAGAAACGTTATTAATTCTTTAAAAAAAAATAATATTAAACCACAAAATTAATTTATTTAGGTAAAGAAATCCGCTTAGCTTCTAACTTAGCCAGTTCACGCTAAACCACTAACTTATTAAGTAACGAATGTGATTACGTGATTACTCAACATTCGATATGACTGCTTCTCGAGAAAGCCTGATGATTTTCAAGTAACGATAAATAAGAGCTTCGAAAAGTTGTTGGAAGTAATTTTTATGAGTCATAAATTCAAGGCAAGAAGCAGAGAATGTGATAATCATGGTTTTATATTAAGACGAACACAGCAAATTTAAAATGTTGAGGTTTCCTGCATACTCTCGAGTGTAATGTTGTTGGAATATGCCACACACCGGCCTTCTCTCTAATGTCTATTATACATGCTCAAAAAGACGAAAAGGAGTATTTCTACAAAGCTGCTTAGTAAGTTCTGTGAACAGTTTTTTTTAAATCGTCTGCTTAATTGGCGGAAAATAATCGAATGAAATATAAATAATTGGCATCGATAAGAGAACGTCCGTAAAGTTTATATGGCTCTACGTTCGTTTAATAATTGATTTTTGTTTTTTATTTATTTTTGGGATAATTTCTAATATTCGGACTGATGCATATTCATGCAGAGATTTTATGTTAATTAGGTTACAAAGTTAGCGCGACAGAATTGGAGCTGATTGTGCATCTCACGTACATCGGTGCACGTGTGAATAGAGGGGTGCGTGTGTTTATTATAACAATCCGGAGTTGAAGTCAGAAGATAGTTCATTGATCATGTCCGTGATAGACCAGAGGGGCGCAAAGGTAAACCAATGGACGTGTTTTTTTTTGTGGCGCCTACTTTTTTTTTTTTGGGCTGTCATTTCATGTCAATAATTGCTCTTTGTAACTTTTTTTTACAACTTTAAGGAGTCCGTTGTTCGATTAAGTGCCCCGATACGATGTTGTTTATGTTTATATCGGCGGCCTAGCTCGATTCACTTTTTTTCAAATTCTGTTTGCTTTTTTTTTTAATACAGTTTTTCGGAGAATCATGTGGCAAACACGGCATGTACACCTTCTACCCAGGATTAGAATACAATTCCAATGGAAGGGTCCATCACCTGATGTTGGGTAACTTTTTTAATATTTCCATCAAATCTCCACACGAAAATGGAGCATGCCTGGACTTGGTTGGAGAACTTCAATTGGTGTGGCATGATAAAAACCACGATGATGAGAAACTCTCAAGTCTCAAGTTGTATGCAAGACCAGAAGATTGTCCAGGAGGAAGACAATCACACCATGGACAGGTTGGTCTGCCACCTTTTGCCACTCATTTCTGTGCACCAATTTAATTTAATTTCATTCTATTCATCTCATGTCTCATGATTCCCTTTACTGCTAATTAATTCCTTGAAGATTTCATAATTTATTACAATCAATTGGGTCATTAAATAGCCTGTGCCTGTGTTATGCTTGTGGATGTGGATGTACATTGTGCATGTGAATGATGGATGGTGAACATAATTCATAAAACTCAGCTGTGGAAAACAATGCTATGGAGAGAAATAATTTAACAGCAATTCATGTGCACACAATAAAATTAAATCCATTTGAATTATTAATAAACTCCCTGCTTTCATGTTGGAAGCAGTCTTTTTGTGATTCATATCTGAATGGCAATTCTGTTCACAAGCAAAAGCACAAGCATTTATTTAAAGACTAGAAAAAAGAAAATGATGTCATTTTGAGTCAGGCAGGCAATTGTTTTGAATGTAATTTATTAATAGAGTGTTCAGAAGTACAATTAGTGTTAAATCAATAGTCGAACGAAGGGTGCATTGCAAAGTAATTTTCCTGCTTTCTGCAGCACGGACGTTCGATGGCATGTTTAATTTTATGAGATGTCTGTTTTTGCGCACGCTAAAAACCTAAATTCTACGTCTTGATAATGCTGCACGTAGAACATGACTTTGAATTTCGAACGATTGTTATTGCCATTATCGCCACGAAATTATTCTCCATTCAATGTTTTCAGCTTTAACTGTCGAACGGCCACGATTGGACATTCAATGTTTGCATTGTTTATTTGCCTATATTGATTTAAAAGCGTAATAATCATTTTACCGAGCTGGCTCGCAGGCCCGCCTTGCATTGGACAACTAGCATATTATCTTTTACTTTCCCCTCATAAAAACTTTCAAATTAAGAAGACCTTTCGTGCTCCATTTCTATTGCTATTTTATAACATCGGATGCGTCATAAATTGCTAACAGGCAGCTCGCAAAGTTCAAGGAGTTTTAAATAAATAACATTATTATTATATATATATTTTATATTATTAATATAAATGTATTCGTATATAAAATTTTTGTAAAGATCAAACAATATCAATATTAATCTGGACGGAGCTTTTCTCATTAATTTTGATGGACGCTCGAAATTACAGACAAACACTTATTTTGATAAAACAGCTATCACGTTGATTGAAAATGCAAATTCAAACAGTGTTTCTTCGACTGATCGTAGTGCGTTGTGGAGATGCTATGCTGATGATTGCAGATAGCACAGAGAAAGAGACATTTCTCAAATCGCAAACTGCATATTTAACATCCATTTCATAGAGGCATTAATAAATTTATATAATTTTTTTCTTTCTTCACGAAATTTTCTTTAAACCTTCTCTGAACGCTGGCAGTACGTCACGACTGTGTAATTTAACTTGAGGCCATGCATCATAACACGTGAAGTATCTTCCTTCCTTTTGCTACTCCTTCCGAAAATTATGCCAACATTTATTCGCCTTGACATTGGCGGCCGATAATTAATTATTTCAATTTTAAGCCTCCGATTTCTTCGGAAACTACTTATAATTGCTTTCCATTTCTCAGCTCAGGGCTGCGCCACAAAGCTTCAATATATTTTCAAATTAGAAAAAAAAGAAGAGAAACTGTGAAAACGCCGGACATTTTATGTACGAGCAATTCGCCTTGCATTTGAGCGGCATGAGTTACTTCGGCGAATCAATATTTCTTTTTGCTTTCGTCAGTTGAAAACCTCAAATTGAAGAAAAAAGATTAAAAAACTGATTTTCTAATTATTCAATTATTGAAATAATTAATCATTTATTGAAACGTTTCTCCATCGGCGATTGCATTTCAAATGGCATTCAACTTAACTCGGCTTTCATTCATGCACATTACTCTGAGGTTTAACGTGGGCTTTTCTCGAGATGGCTCGGGAGTTTTCAAGTCGCGATTAAATTATTCCCGATGGTAATGACAATAATAATAATAATAATAATAATAATAATAATAATAATAATAATAATAATGATAATGATGATGATAATAATAATAATAATAATAATAATAATAATAATAATAATAATAATAATAATAATAATAATAATAATAATAATAATAATAATAATTACAATAATAATAGTAATAATTAATAATAATAATAACAATAATAGTAACAATAATAACAGTAATAATTAATAATAATAATAAATAATAATAATTAAGGTCAATAATTCATTACACTTTTTTTTGTTTCAAATCATTCGACCCTGCTCGAAATAACATTCCCCGGTGTTTGTTTGGCCGGCGATCGTCATCAACGGGATTCCAAAAGCCGTGTGTCTGTGCTTGCAAGTTCTTGTACGTGTGTTTGTACGTGCGCTCGTACTTGCACGTTCTTGTGCCTTTGCTTGCCAATTCCTCTGAAGCCAACATTTTTCTTATATAAACCATCATCCGCTTTTAGGGATTTAGATTCTTAAATTCTGTTCTTAAATTGCATCGTTTTGTACTTCCCCTTTTGGAAGCTTTTCTTAATTTTTAAATTCTTGACAAAAAACGTTCCATTAATTATACCAGGACGAGATATTGGCAGAGGAGACAAAGGTCGTGATAAGGATTTCACAATTAGTGGAACTGGTCATCAGCTCTTCCAAAATCCAACGATCCGACAGCAGAAGTCGTGCCGTGCTATCACCTCGTCAGTTTCCTTATATTTTTTCCCCCAATTGTTTCCAAAACCAAGAGGTTTTGATATTCAAACGAAGAAAGGTTAAAATCGATTCGTGTTATTAATCGGCGAAGCGCTTAGCTGATTTAATTATCTCCATCAACACACGGCGCCGAAGCACAATGGTTATGAGGCCGACCTTTGAACTCGGCGTGTTCGCTCGCAGCCTCTCATAGAATTGTTTGAAGCGATTCAACCGGTTGCAATCAATTTTAAGAGTCGGTCAATAGGAAAAAAAAAGCAGTTCATGCTTATTTGGGTAAACAATGCTCAGCGCTGTCTCCAAAATTGATTGCATTTTCAAGAGAATTTTACAACGATCTTAGCAACGACGTTTGTATCTAACTTCCGATATGTTTGTTAGCCGAGAATGAAGAAAAGTGCATTAAGGTTCGGAGGCCTTTAATCATGAGCTACCCCCAATACTGCCGATACAAAGCCTGCCTCAGAAGGCTCGAGAACGTGGAGCAGAAGTTGCACAACGAAGTCCTCCTGTATCTGCTGGGCAGATCCTTCATGCAGAACCTTCCCTGTGAGGAGAAGGACATTTACTTCTGCAGGGAAACCACCACGTTGCCTGACCTGAAACACTTCAAGGACGAGTTGAGCCATTTAGGTATTTCCATTGTTTTTGTGCACAAAAAAAACCTTTTTGCTGGATTTTGAACTCTCCTCGTGAATAATGAAAATTGTTTTGAATCAATCATTTCCAGTTTCACTAGATTAACTAACTGGAAAACGTGATTCATGTTGTTTGTTGCAATTGGCTTGTAAGTTGAGATTTCAGATGTTGGCTCTTCAAGGAAAGGGTTCTTTAATTAAAAGGAAATTATAAAAACATATCGATGGTTTTGTTTGTTCTCCTGATGAAAGACATTTCATAGCACATCGTCGAGACTTGTAAAATTGATACGGGACATCTCTCTGCAAATATTGACAGCTCCCAGACTGAAGGGTAGAAAACGAAAGAAGAAACAGTCCCCGAAACTCTTCGATTCGGACGATTCCAACGAGTCCGAGATCTGCTCGGACCACGCGGTCCTCAGGAAGAACCACAGAGCGACCGCCTCGGTGGACTTTGCAGCTCTGGTAAATAAATCGATTATCCTTCGAGATCTTTGCTTTCCTCGTCGGAACCTATTCCAATCTCGGAATCGTCCCGTTTAGAATGGCAGATCGATGTCCTACAAGAGGAGGAAAGTCGTGGCAGAAGATGACTTCACGAAAGACAAGGAGTCGTTCATGACGATGCTCCACCACTTCATGAAAGAAAATCATTCCCCGATTTACAGGAGTCCCACGCTCGGCTTCAAGGAAGGTAGGTAATCGGTGGCCAGGATGATTTGTTTTTGTTTTGTGGGGCAATTATAATGTTAATCACATAAATAACATTTATAATATAATAATAATAATAATAATAATAATAATGATAATAAGTAATTACCATTGTTGTTGTTATTGTTGTTTCCAGTTGATTTGCATCAGTTTTACATCAGCACGAAGAAGCGTGGAGGATACAAGGAGGTTCGTTGCTTGAAAGACTTGGTTGTTAATAATAATAATAATAATAATAATAATAATAATAATAATAATAATAATAATAATAATAATTTGTCATCACCTTCAGCAATAATGTTCTATTCACTGTCAATTTTCTCACTGCTATTATCATGGTATTGTTATTATTTCAATCGTTATTATGATGATGATAATTAACATTAATATTATGATGATGACGACGACGATGATGACTGATATCATTATTATTGTTATTTTTAATTTTTGTTTTATGAAAATAGATTGACTGCAGTTCTTACAAATATTGAATTTGAATTCCATTCAGTAAATTAAGTTTCTGAATAATTCAAACATTTTTCGTGCATTTTTGTTTGCAGAAGAACATAAATTATAAGTTCATCAGTATTTTGTGAAATGTTGTTAGGAAGGAAAATATTTATAAAGCAAAATAAATACCATGACGACGATGATGATGATGATGACGACGAATTGTTATTTGTCATTGAGAATACTTTTTGAATGTCGTAATGTTGCATGAATGAATGAATGAATGAATGACATTTGAAGGAGTTCTGGTTGTAAACAAATAAAACCATTTGATTTGAATTCTGAAAATTCATGCAAAATTCAAACGTTTTTGAGGAAGTTGTTTGAGAAATTTCAACAGTTTCCAATTTGTTTATTTGCAACTAAAAATAGCCTCCCCGATCTGAGATCTAACGGGTCATTAACTTCTGCTTGGCAGCAATACCAGTGACTTCTTAATTGAAATATAAAATATTTATTGCTAATTAGAAATGTATTTATACAAAATATCTTAAAATATTTATTATTAATTGGAAATTTAATTATATGAAAAATTTATTTCCTATTCAAAACGTAATTATCAGCAGTTATTGACCATTTAACACACGAATAGTTCGCCAAAAACCTTTACCGGTAGCAGCTTCGATGCAATGAAAAATGTTGAAATGTTGATAAGAGAGGAACATTGTTAATAAGATGCAGTTTGAAGTCTGTAACTTGTTTCTCAGAAGAGCCAAACGTGCACGTTATACTTCTGCATTGAAGATGTTTTCATGTTTTTTTTTTACAAAATTAGATCAATTATCAATTAAAATAATTGAAATTGAAATGCAAATTGGAAAATATTTCAAGGATCTTCTGGAGTTGGCAAAAGATGCTTTGAAAAAAACTGCCGGATCCATTAGTAATCCATTGTTTTATTATTATTATTATTATTTAGCTACACCTATGAATATCTTTGCTAGAATAATCTAACAATTAACTAGTTACGTCAGTGGACCCGAGGAAAGTCTCCATGCATTATGAACGACATTTCATCCCTTTTCAATGCATGAGGACCACATGAGAATTTTTAATGCAAGAATTCCTGCTATTTTTGCTCTTCAACACTTTCAACATTTTCTCTGAATCTTGTCGTCTGCTTGCAGTCTTATTGCATTATTATTATTATTATTATTTTTAAAATTAATGCCACAATTGGTGATTGTTTTCCAAGTTTAGTCCCGTCATTCAACGAAATCTTCCCTCTAATGTTCTTACGAAAGATCGAACTTATATTTGTTCTTTGTCGGAATCTTGACATGTGACCCTTCTGAGCACCAGGAACTGAAATTTCCACATGAAATTTATTGTCTTATTACCGTGAAAGCATTTCTAGGTCTGTTACGTTGGCCTAAAGATACAAGTTTCAGCTCATTTTAATTTATAAATCTTAGCCTTAATACTAGCCAAAGGAAAATCAAAAAGTTGATTTTCTGACTATATCTTTTGCAATGAATCTGTTATTTGGTTTGTCATAATGGAATGAATTATAAGTGCTCATCCATTGATCAATATATTATCAAGGTATTAATAATTATTAATTATTAAGGCATAGTTAATTTCATCAATTATCGTTTATTTAATTAAGATTGTGAGAGTAACCACCGCCTCACGATAACTTGATGATGATGATGATGATTATTATATTGATGTTAATGATGATGATTTCCTGTGATGATTATGATGATTAAGATACCTATATTATTTTTATAAGTGAGATTAAGGCATCGTCATCATCATCGAGGCTTTCATTACGGTCGTCAAAACCATCACCGTTTGAATATTAATCATTTTCACTTTACATCAATTACATTATAAAAAGTATTTGAAAATTGGTCAATAAATTTTAATTACCAAATGTATCTCTTATTAATAATGACTGACTTTGCTAATGCCCGTAATGCCCGTAGCTTTGGTCGGTGACGATGATGATGACGATGACGATGAGGATGCGAGCGTGATGTTCTGTTAACCTACGATCAGGTCACCAAGAAGAAACTTTGGAAAGAAATATACGACGAACTCGGAGGAAGTTCCTGCAACACGAGCGCAGCAACCGGAACAAGGAAGAATTATGAGAAGTCGGTCGCTCATCGAGTTCTCTAATTTCTAAGCAATTAACAACGACTCGTTTGATTTCATAATTTTTGCTTGATTTAAATTTAAATTTTCAAGATTTCATGTTTTGTCAGATTCCTCCAACCTTTTGAAAACTTCCTCAATGGTCGGGAATCCAGAACTTCGTCGAAGAAATGCTGCAAGTCCAAAAAATCTCCGTCGCTGAGCAAATTGCCGTCGTGCAATGCAAAAGAAACCTCGCAGACGACCGCAGTTAGTAAACGTTATCCCATCGAACGAACGATTCTCGGTCATTTTGAATTTCTTTCCTTTCTTAAATTTTTTCAAATATAATTTATTTCCTAAATACACTCTGCATGCATTATAAAATTTAATAAATAAAAGTCTGAATAATGTCATCGTTGTCGTTATTTTAATAAAACCCAAATGCAACTCCGAATTGCAGCTTCGAAAGTCGGACGCGAACATCGATCCTCCTCCTCCTTCGATCACGAAACCTGCCGACGACTCGATTGCACGGAAACAGGACGAGGACACGTCGAGCGTTCCCGATCCCGGAAGAGAGGATCCGGTTCGCGAACCTTCTCGTCCTCCCCCCACCGTCGGCAAGTGCTCGAGTCCCGAAGACGTTCCCGACCTCCGGGCTCCCTCCGAACGAAAGCCCGAATCTCTGCAGGATTTTGCGTTCCGTTCCACTTCCAATCTCCGGTCCACGGTGTCGCAAAAGTTGTTGGCGGGAGGTCGAGCTTTGTTATTAAACGTAAAAGACGAAGCGGTCGAACAGAAATTGATGGACTCGTCCAGCCAACAGTCGATGCTTCCTTCGGTTAGAGACGACAAAACGTTGAAGAGCATGCTCGCCGTCGCATCTTCGCCGGTCGTTCCGAAAGATTTTCTCTCGACAGTATTATCTTCTTCCCCCTCCTCCTCTTCCTCTTCGAGTCTTCTCCCGAGTCGGATCCCTTCGTTCGGAGGCAGAAGTCCTCGAGGAATGTTAAATTCGAGGATCCATTTTGAAAGATTTTGCGTCGAAGATCTGTGCACGAGAGGCGGATCGAAGTCTGCCGCAAAAACGGTCAAACGCGAATTCGATCGGCCCGAAGACGTGCCGCTGGATTACTCGATGAAAACTCTCAGACGCCACGAGGCGGTCGGGGGTAGAGCCGAGCAGCCCCTCGATCTTTCCACGAAGAAATGCGACGAGTCGCGTCGAGAAAACTCTCGCGTCAAAAATTGCCCGGATCCGCACGCTCCGCTGGACCTGTCGAAATCCTCGCCTCACCACAAAGTATGCAAAAAGTTTGATTGATATTTCTTCGCCTTATACGATTGTAAATGCACGAACGACATTTCAGGACGACAGGCAGCAGACGTCGCTGCCCTTAAATTTGGCTCAGCTCTTGCCCTTAGCCTTTGCCATGCCTTTGAGTTCGACTCTTCAAGTCCTACCTCGCGTCCTGTCCCCGATCCAGCAGAACATCAACATGATTTACAATCCTGGCTCCGTCAATTTCCCTATTATTTCTTTTCCCCCTCCCTCTACAGACATATTGTCGTCTTCTTTCAGATGATATTTTCTTAATTAGTTCATTAATTAATTAACTTCTCAATAATCCGGGAATCTGGACGAGCTATACTTGTTGTTTTCTGTGTTTTGGTTAAGCTCGTTACAATGGACTTATTTTGATCGCGAGCAATATAGGGCGTTTGGCGTCGACTTATTAGGCTTTACGAGAACTTTGATTTATATTCGCTAAGGACTGACATTATTAATCAATAACTTAAAAAGTTGAGCGAAACGTGGTAAACAAAAAAAAATTAATGCCTTGTCGCGCATCGACCGGAAACTTATTTTCAACGATTTAGATGATAACCGTTGTACAAAACGGACTGAGTATCGAATCTGGCGTTGACTTTCCAAACGTTGTTCGTCGCCCTAATTCTGCAAAACTAAAAGCTTTTTTGTTTCGAAGTTGTTCGAGTTTGTCAATTTAGGTTGACTGCCCGAGACAGCTCGAATCGTTGCTCCCTGTTATTCGATGCTCGCTTGACAACAATGACAAACAAAACAGTTATAGATCAGAGTGGTGAGTACATAATGCGAACAATATAATGCAGTTATAGAATAACAATTGAAGAAGTAAACTTATAATGGAAACGTTGGATCTCAGGGCGTGCGAATGTGTCGAATGGCCATCGTTCCTGCATGCAGGAATGATAGGGACTGGTAACCCACAGAAGTCCTTCCGAGTATTTTAAATGCTAAAAGGACAAATTTCAGATACAAAAATTTGCATTTTCTCCTGACACTCCCAATTCTCCACTGGTCGCAACGTATTTGAATGAGTAAAAAGTGCATGTTGGCCATACTCGGGTATGTATGTAGGTACAAGCTGAAATAACATCTTGGAAGGTTGTCAAAAGCGCTCGAGAAGATCGGCTGAGTTGTGGGAAAGGAAAAGCTTTGAATTGAACAAACTACAAAGTATCTTAATATGCAAATTCAGTACGAACAAGCAAGCAGCCTGTTATAGGTGAACGCTGGATGAGTTTTCAAAGTTACTTTGTGTAATTTCCTGTGCTTTGTTACTTTCAGAGGAAAACGGGGAATAATGAAGATTTATGTCAGATTTGTTGTTTAAATTAAACAGATTCGGAACATCTTATTCTACTGTTTTAGAGAGATATGAAAGTTCGAAGAGATATTTTATTCAATTGTTACTTTGAGTTTTGGTGATTTTCTTTTTCAAGATTTTGTCCTTTTTTTTGTAAGTTTTGCTATTTGGTGTTTTACAATCGCAACTAAAAGACTTATCCGAAGCTTTTGAAAATATTCGAAAGGGGATGCAAACTACCAAAAACAAAATGTGGAATTTCATTTATTGTATTGCAATAAAGATATAAATCCTAACAAATTGGAGGCCCACAAATTGATAGAAAATCTCTTACCAAAAAGATAAAAAAAGAACGAAATCAGAGTAAACGTATTCCCTTTTGCCACTGTGTTTTTTGACAGTTACAAATATTGATTTGTTATCGAAACTGCAAAATCGAATAATAAATTGAAATAAGGAAATAAATAATAAATTTAAACTTAAAGGGAGGCTTCCTGACAAAGATCGATTTGAGGAGGGATTTCGACAGGAAATCTTTCAGTTGTGATAAGAAAATCTGAGGCAAGAAATTGAAACGTAATAATGGTCTTCAATTAAAAATTAGACGTTTTTTTCATATTTTAGAGAAAGTCACGGTAAATCACACACCACACTAAACATTCAATGTTGCTGAAATATGAATTTCAACAGAGTTTGGAACCGTAATTTAAACACATATTTAAAAGAATGCAGCAGTCGAAATTTCTTATGAGGTGACCTTCATTACGTATGAGTAATTGCTGCACTTGAAGATATGACGCAAAAACCCCAATTAAAAAAAATCATTTATCAGAATTAAAGCTTACATTATAATGTAATATAATAATAAAAGAATGTTAAAAATACAAATGTATTTGACAAATAAAGTAAAGTTACATCTTTAATCTTTCCTAAGTGAAAGAAAAATTCCCAACCCTCCTCTAACTAATTCCACCAAAATATCAGCGAATGACTGAAAGTTACAAAACCGAGGTGTCCCGACTAGAATCGTGAGATCCGACAAGCAATATCCAATAATAAAGTTAAACGTTTAAAAGTAAAACTGCTATTTTCTTATCAATAAACTTTTTACCATCTGTACCGGAGAAAAGCAAGAATACAAAGAAACAAATAAATTATCTCACATTTATAAATAATTTTTCTAATTTCTATGCAAAAAAAAAAGAAGATTCTTTAAAAAGGTTCAACGCAAGGTGTGATGTTAGCTCCCTCTACAGCTTCGGACATCATGTGAAGGTGGCCACGGTCTTCCCCTATCGTAAAGTTTCCCAAACATCCTGAAAATCCTTCTTTAAACTGCTGGAGAGTTCCATGCACGAGGTCCTCCATTCCACCTGCGACGATGAATAACATTGGAAATGTCCACGGCTATATTTTGCACTGAAATACCTAAAAATATCGATCCGGGTGAGGTCAGTTGAGTCATGTCGCCTGGAGACATTCCACGCGTCACATTCTTGCCATCGACGTGCAGTTCACCGATTTTGCCATGCCTTTGATCATTTTAAAAGATAAAATTAAACAGTCTATTATAGTTTATCATCTTTTCATGACGCATATCTTGATAAATTGGCATTGTAATATGCCATCGGCTGAATTGATAATAATCGATTATTATTAGTTTAAAAGTAATGACAGAACAATAATAATAATGACGACGACGACGATGGTGATGATGATAATAATAATAATAATAATAATAATAATAATAATAATAATAATAATAATAGTAATAATAATAATAATAATAATAAAAACCAATTAAGACTAATTAAAGTTTGAAATAGAACTGGAGAAGGTAATACGAGCATAACTGGTTTTGTATATTTGCAAAATGATAAAATAATATGACGTTTAAGAAATACGCAGGTCAATGCAAACACCTGGAAGCTGAAACCACGTGCCACTTGTCATCGTCGACTCGACTGTGATTGAAGAGTATGATTGCATCACCAGTTCCCAAGTTGAAGGACATTTGGAGGAAGCCATCTCTCAGTCCGATGCTCAGATAATCACCATGGGGACCATTTTCTTCTTCGCTCACCAGAAATATTAATCCGTTTGAACTTTTCGCCTTCATTGCAAATTCAACTTTGAACTCCTTACCACTGGTTCTTGAAAGAAATTAGAACCATTAAGCGAACAGCTTCCTAATCAGACAATATGAAGCGCAAAGTAGTCACGCATTGCATACCTCATGCAAAATACGGATGCAATTTATTTAATTATATTATATTATATTATATCAATTTACCATTAATTATACATTTTTCAAAAATTTTTGTCTTCATGGAACTGATAAATTACGTAAAAATTTGATGGTGATATACAAACTCAAGAGAATTAAACAAATTACAAGCACACTTTAACTTCAAGATTGTATCCATGACTTGTAAACATGATTTATGACCGCGCAGTCGTAATCGTCTAGCTGTGCCAGATAACGTTAGCCTGCAGCATCAGAAAATTCTTTTATTTATGGTACTTTAATAGAAGTAACTAATTGTCCGAAAATGAACGTGGAACATCGAAGCTTCTAAGGATCAATTATTCAAATTATTCAAGATGGCGCCAACATGCATGTTGTTTTCAACTACGAATGAATAAATGAAAGAATTTGTTCGTTGTCAAACGAAAGCCTATTGACGAGGAACGCACGAGTGCACTTTCTTGAGACTATGTGAGAAAGAATTTCAAATTTAACGATTTGTTTTAATCCATTAATAAATATGTAATCAGTGTTTATTTATTTCTGTGTTTAACAGTTTAAATTACGAATGCTCCATTGTAATCTTTTCTAAGATGGAACTGAAATCTTGTTGGGACTCCTTGTAAGGAATTCAAATTTTTATTTGAAGAGGTGATTTAAAGTTAAAACAGACCTCTGCAAGATCGATGGGTTCAAGTACAGAAGGAAACTATTCTTGTTGAAAGATGCCACCGATTCCGTGCCCAGTTTAAGAGCTTCGAAAAATACAAATTAAATCGTAATCTACAATTTTAAAATATAAAAAGTAATGCATTAAATATAGGAAAGCACGTCTATTAAATTAATTACATCATAAAATTCTTTCAAATTCCACAGTGAGAATGACTCAATATCAACAAATGACAAATGGATATGAAAATTGGCGTTTTACCCGCCTCGCAGTTGTCGCCAACAAATCCAAGCAAACAACTGCAGAAGTAAGAATCCCGGTCGGGAATGCACTTTCCGCTTCCTTGGCACGGCTGTTCCACGCACTGATGATCGCAGTTCTTGACGTTCGAACCCGTTATTGCTTCGTCGATGAGTTTCATGGGTCTGTTGTTGATAACCACCTGCCAGTCGAGAAAATGAACCGTGGACTAAGAATCTTAAAAATCGGTTCAAACGATTGCTCGAATACCTTTTGAATGCATCCCTGAAAGGCTCTGTTTACGTTCGCTGCCGATGCGATTTCGTCGAAGTTCCTGTGACCTCCCAAATAGAGATCAAGGGTCAAGGTCAGTTGGGTGAAAGCCCCACTGGCCACGCCCTCTACCAGCTGCTGGTCGTCTACCTTCATAAAGCCACTCCTGCCAGTTCTTGACATCCGAACAACGTGCCAATCGCCGAGTGTAATGCGATGGTGACTCCTAATGGTAATTACAATTTATTATAATATATTATTTACGATCACATATATTTACGATATATTATTAGCGATCGCGTTATTAAGCTTAATAACTTAGACAATTAAACATTTGCCGTGAAAGTGTTGTTTAAAAAAAAATGATTTTACAAAAGTTAATATTATTTTCAGTAAGAAGTCAATTTATGAATTTGTTCTGTTCATTTGTACCTCAATAAGGCCGGTCCAGTTCCCAAGTCAAATCTAAATTCAACGAAGCCATCCGACATGGCGAGAGAAATGAAGTCTCCCGTTCTGTCCTTTGCATAACCGTTGTAAAGAATTAATCCGTAACCGTGGATGGGTTTGAAGTAAATCTCTATTTCAGTGTAAGAAAGAACGTTTCTCTGCAGACCCACGTATTGCAAGAAGGAGGATCCGCTGAACATGGGCACGAGTAATTTGATTTCTGGATAAAATTTTTAGCCATTCTAAACTCCCTCGAAAGCAAGGATAGGATTAGGAGAGCATTACTTCTTTGACACCTGCTTCCGGCTGTTCCGAGGGGACAAACACAGACGGGAAGTTCGGCATTTTCGGCGATGCACTGACCTCCGTTGAGGCAACGAAGGTCCCTGCAAACTCCTGCACTGCACTCCTCTGCCGCAAAGTTTGCTCTTCGATGAGCAGTCCTTAATAACATCCGTCCTCTAACTAACTAACCCACGTCGAGTCCTCTGACGGCGTCACCGACAAAAGCACCTTTCCTCATGTCGTAAAATTTGTCGTTGATTTGCATCGAACGTACGCATCCGTGGAAGCCCAAGTTGGTTCCTGCTCTTTCGCTGATCTCGCTGAGGTTGCTGTGTCCGCCTAGAAACAGTTCCGTTTGGAAGTTTATCCTGCTGAACTTTCCCTGGAAATGATTGCACTCTGACTCATGGATGTGACGTGGATGTACTACTCGGATCGCTTGTCAAATTGAAAATGAAAACGATTAGTTTTTATTCATTTCAATTTTTATTAACCTTCGACTTTCCTCTGACTTGGGTTTCGTTGTTTAATTGAAGCCATCCGTGCAATTCATTCCTGCTTGCTGTCACCTGGTTCCACTTGTCGATGAGGACGAAGTTAGGACTTTTAATTACAGCCATTCCTGAGCCACAGTCGTATCTGCAGGTTCAGGAACAAATTAAAGCATTGGATGAGTTATTATTCGTCGTTATTAATGGAGAACGTTTAAGTGAATAATAGAATTTGCAGTATTACACGAACGAGTTAATTAAATATTAATTCTATTGATTACAATACTTTTTATTAATTATTTTTAATTAACAATTTGTAATGTAATTTAGTCACCTAAATTCTACTCGGGCGAAGACAAGAGAGATTGAAAAGAAATCAAATTTGGCATCAGGTTGATCGGCACTGAAGAGCAAAACTCCACTTTCTGATTCCGGTTTGAACTCCATTTTGATGACGAAACTTCTTTCGGCTTTTCTCAGGATCGGAAAAACAATGAAACCGATTCCGTTGAACTTTGGGTATTTTACGCTGACCTCTGAGAAAAGAATAGTTTCAATTGTTTCATTGGTTTCATCACTTGCTTTGATGAGTGCATTCGTGTATCTGTTTCAGTTGAATATTCAACTTTCTGCAGCTCTGTAACTCAACTATTATTGCTTTTTATATATTATTACTATTAGTATTTATTAATATATTGTTTTGTGTATTTAGTATTATTTGCAAAACAGTTAGCCACAGATGTTGTACTCACTTCAATTTCAATAAATTTCAACTCGATAACAAAACGATTAAAAATGACCGTTTATTATTTTGAAACAATTAAAATGGCTATTTATTCTTTTGAAAGAATTAAAATTATTTATTCTTTTGAAAGAATTAAGAATGAAAACATCTTAAGTAAAAGTTCTCACCCTGTTCGCAGTATTTGCCTGTTGTTCCCATCTGACACAAACACTTGCCGTTCGAATCTCCGATCTGGCTGCACACTCCACCGGCCAAACAAATTATATTCTGACAATTCACCGTGGAAAACGATCGGTAGAGGTCACCAAGAGACGGCGAAGAATTGATAGAATAAAAAGTCCTTCCTTGGACCGCCTGCTCAAAATCGATCTCAGGTTTTTTGGGAATTTCCATTCCGGGTGGTTTCGAAACGTCATTGTAACGTGGATGGTGGTCTTTGATTGACAGATTTGAACCGTCGTGTGGATGGTTGGCTATTGCGAACGAAGTCGAATTGAATCTCTATTTATTTCGAATAAATTATTAATATTTAATTTATTTCCGTTTAATTCATTCTAACGAGTTATTAATACATATTCTATTTCTTCTTAATTCAAACAAATGAAGGAAATGCATTCGATTTTCAGAGCTGAGAGTTCATCGCAAAATTGCTCACGCTGAGATATAATTCAGCATAATTGCTTATGTATCACCTACAATCGTGTATCCTACAATTTCCGGTCCTCTCAGTATTCTTATGTTCAGTCGCTGAAGGTCCTTCAAATGTCGCCTACTTTCACGATCTGTATTTCCTCAGTACAATTATTAATTAATCATTTATTTATTTATTTATTCATTCATTTATTTATTTATTTATTTATTCATTTATTTATTCATTCATTCACTTATTTATTTATTCATTTATTTATTCATTCATTCACTTATTTATTTATTTATTCATTCACTTATTTACAATGGAAACAATGGAATCATGACGTTATCACATAATGCAATAAATAGTTAACTTGATCTTATAATGCCCATCGCAACAACCAAAATAATGTTAATGACAGCATTAATAATTTTCACAACAACAAAACATTAATAATAATAATGATGATAATAATAATAATAATAATAATAATAATAATAATAATAATAATAATAATAATAATAATAATAATAACAAATGTATCACCGACTAACAGTATTCGTTTAATTTTATTAAACGCATGAGCAATGAGCGTGAAAGGAACAATCAGATTGTTAGAAAGTAAACTCGTTAAAGATTTACAAAGGATTTACTGAAAATCGTTTTGTGAGAAAATGTCCATGAAAATCCAATATGCAGAATTTTGAACGAACGTGGCTCAAAACTTAGAGCATTTCTTCAATTCCTTATTCGAATGTTTTCAAATTGATAACAAATCCTGTTGGCAAGAAAAGGAAAGTTAGGTTGGAAAAGCGAGTGAAATGCATTTCACTGACACGAGGAAGACCCCAGCAGTTGGAGCAGAATTAACCCCGGAAATCAGCCAACCTCCCGCGGGTGCGCTATGTTTTGGGAGCACTCAATGCCAAGAAAGGTTTTTATTCACAGGCGCATGTGTCGCCATTGTTGAACAAATGGAGCTGCCTTGAAAATTGGTTTCACTCCTGAAGCCCTCGTCTCGGATGTTCTCGGGGAATCGCATTCTTTCCGCCACGTTATACCTCGCCATCTTCGCCAGAAAAAGATGGAACAGGTTGATTTTCTGCATGATTTCATTTCGTTTGAGATCAGCTCATCACTGGAGCGTCTCGGCTGCGACAATGGAGTCAATCAGAACATCACGAAAGCGGAAATTTGTGGCCATCTTTTCGACCGGCGTTGATAAATCTCTACCGGAGAGTCATTATGCAAATTATCGACGTGCTTTACAGGGGAAGGGGTGAATGTTTTAATTGAAAACAACTTGAGAATAACAACGAGGCAACGACGTTCGACGCATGCGCAATCAAAATCCAGCCGACGTTTCAAGGAAACAAATAACATCGCACTGATGTCTGAAATGCCGCAATTTACAGAGACACAAAGACTTGGAGGATGGAAAATGACTTGCGCCTAATGCCAGATGTTTATCCTGGCGCGGTCAGCGACTTGCATTTATTACGAATAATAGGCACCCATTTTCTTCACTTGCTCGTCGTAAAATTCACACCCCTTTCTTGTTTTTTTTTTTAAATAAATCTTTGCAATTACTTACAAACTCGATCATTTGGAAATATTTAATTGATTCAATATTCGTTATATTAATTTATAATATACTATGTCAACGGGCAATTGAAAATATATCTTAAAATATAAAACGTGCGAATTCTCCTTATCCGATATCGACATAATAAATACAATAAAATATTGAAATAAATGATTTTCGATGATCACTCACCACGGCAGAAATGCAAGACGACAACAATGGTCGACCAACCAAGAAAAGTCTCCATGGAAAAGGTGGTAACTCACCGATGGAAGTTCACGCCGTTGTGACGAGGACCGATGCATGATTCTTCATTTTTAGGGCGGCCACGTGGAATCAATTGAACAAGCAGAGAATGGAGCGAAAATAAAACAAAACACTGTTTTCCTTTCAAGCGGTATTAAAAGCTCGTAAACATCAATCTTGTTTTTCCTACTTTCATCGAAATGGAAACTTTGAAAGACACGTCTGCACTTAACATTGCGTTAACAGGCCACTGAGTGAGAGGCTACTGCTACCAGCAATTTTTTATTATTACTATTATTATTATTATTATTATTATTAATGTTATTGAGAAATGTTACTAATACTACTATTAATTCGCTTCAGATAAAGAAAATGTCACCGTGGATGAAATGGTTGGTTCATTGACCAAACGTTGTCCTCCAAAGTCCTTTTTTTTACAACTTTTGATCATCGACCCTGATTGATTGATTTATTAATTTTATTGATTTATTAATTGTTTATTCATTAAAACGAATAATTTGACATTGAGAATTAAATGTAAACTAGTAAAACTTTTTAAAAATTTTGCTCCGATTTGATCATTGAAAGGCCATTTCACATTGTATGATTATATTAGTATACTTGACACTTATTTATTTTTTTCATCTTACTATTATTATTACTATTACTATTATTATTATTGTTATTATCATTATCATTATTACCTATGACTCGGTGAGTCTCTCGATAAAAGTAGATCTGTTCAGAAACAAAACTTTGCACAAAAGCAAAAAATAAACTCGCTATTTTAGCCATTCCTGATTCCTAAAAGTTTTGGAATTTTGAATGTCAACAAGGACAACATTTTTTATTGTTAATTGTTTCAGTTCTTAGCAACAAATTAAAATAAATTAAATCTCCATCTAAACTTGTGCCATGTAAAACTACGACTGTAAAATTCGTCCTTCACCTTCAACTTATGTTTTTCCTTTCAAAATGTTCTAAAAGCTAATATGCATAATATTATAATACACATAATATGCATAATATACATAATATTATATTTATAATTTACATTGCATATCCCATCCTATTCATGATAGCATTTTCACAATTACTAAATTCAATTACATTTCCAATAAGGACTTGATAATTTAAACGTAAAATTTAATATTTAAAATACTATTTAACATTGATTTAATCCATAAATTTAATGTTCGACATACATTTTCCATACTGAGCTTTAACATACCATCGATCCCAATCACTGGTCTACGTTCTGATGTGTGCCCCGCCAAAGTATTCCAAACGATAAGCTTCTGGTATACAAGACAATTGGATTAAGAAATTTTACAGGTGCGATAGAACAAAGTTATCTACGTAGCATAACATCTTAAAAATATGGAGTGCTCCCGTTACTTATTTATTAATAAAATTGTTTTAAGATTTGAATTTTAAGGCACAAAAATTATTTGAAACACCAGTAACTATTAATCACTAATGTTGGTAACGTTGGTCATATACCCTGCACATAGGAGTGCAAAAACAGGTGACATCTGATTTTGATGAAATCCATATAAGTAAAGCTTATGCTAAAACCTTTTACAATTAGTCTTCAGTATTATAAAGAAGATAAATGGAGAAAGGACGGTAATCAAATTTTGATCTTCCTTGTTACGAAGAGGGATCGTCAGAAGAGACGGCGAATAGCCAATTCACTGGTAGTGAGATTCTTAATGTCTGTGGCTTTATTAACCAGTTTGCTCATTAGATTTAATCAATTAATTTGCTGGACTGGCGACAACTAAATTTTTAATTAATAAGGCAAATGATGATGTTTCAGACTCGTCCAAATTCTGTCGACCGATTGAATGATGCACGTAAACTCATCATCCAAAAATCACATGTAATAAAAATAGGCCATAGACTTTGAAAGACACGTCTGCACTTAACATTGCGTTAACAGGCCTAATAAATTTGAGTTTCATTTATATTTTAAAAAAGAGACAGCCAATAGCGTTGCTCCATAAGGCAACCAATAGCGAGGCTGAGAAGTACGACCAGGTAACCTCCCTCAACCAGGTCGGCGAAAGCCTTCTGAAAGGTCGGCGCACCGGAGCGAGAACCTTCTGAAAGGTCGGCGCAGGTAGCATACCTCTATAAGACCGAAGCCGGTTGTCAGTTTTCACCGGTACTCGGCGGAGAGAGGAAAGGTGATTTAGGCTGGAAGGCGAAGACTTAAAGACCCAGCAGGGACACCCGACTGATCATCGGGTGCGGCCCAGCCCCCGAGAGCGTAAGGAGATCAGGGCCGAAACGCTTGAAGAAGGGGCCACTCCTCTGAGGATTCCCTGCTGGCGCTCCAACAAAGGAGTTTCTTGCATCTACACTGAAGCATATGCTGTTTGACAACTAGGAAAGACTGGTGGCAACTAGGAAAGACTGGTGACAAGCAGGAAAGACTGCCGACAAGCAGGAAAGACTGCTGACATCCGGAAAGACGGATGACACTCGGAAAGACGAGAGTGCCCACACGGACCGGCAATCCAGGTGCACTATTTTTACCGTCACTACTCCAGCAAGCAGAACATGCCCCCGGGACTCTCGCCGAAAGGGGGGGGGGGGGGGAGAATGACGAGTCCATCAATGTTACAACGGTTACCGACACGGCTAGTCAACGGACTTTGATTTTGGAAACTGCCTCGGACAACGGCATGCCAGGATTCAAGTGTACTTGCGGGAGATCCTTCAAGGCAGAGAAAGGACTCAAGATCCATCGTAGCAAAAAGGGCTGTGGACTGAAACAGCGTGCTGTCTCGGATTTGCAGACAGGTGAAACGTCGAATAGCACCGGGCCGGAGGATAACCACAGTCCTGAGTGCATTTCCGTTCCAGTCCCACAGTGGAGCCCTCCAAAGCAAAGGATCAAGTTCCCTTCCAGCAGGGAGAAAAAAGCCTGGCAAGAACTCGACAATTCCCTTGGACAGGAACTAAGGAAGAAGATGCGGAAGGAACCGTCGATCAAGGTTTTCACAGACTGCATCTACCAGACAAGCCTCGAGAAGTTTGGGCCAAAGTCAAACAAAACTCCGAAAGAGCCAAAACCGTCGAGAAGACAGAGGGAACTCGTAACGCTGAGGAAAGAGAAGAAGGCGCTCAAGCGACGATGGAGGGAGGCTAACACTGACGAGAGAGATGGCCTTGCGGCTCTGTGGAACGACGTCAAAAAGCGCACTAGCGATCTACGCCGAGCAGAGAAGCTGAGACTCAAGAAATACGAGAGAAGACGTGCGCGACAAAATTTCTTCAGGGATCCGTACGGTTTCGGAAAGGCACTGCTGGAGCCCCCCAAATCAGGCGTGCTACAGGTGAAGCAGTCAGAGCTGGAGGAGCACCTGTCCAAGACATATAGCGACATTCTCCGCAACGTCCCACTGGCCGCGAGAGAGGACATCCCGACAATTCCTCTACCGACCAGCTCCTTTGACCTGGCGGCACCATCCTACGAGGAGATCAAAGGTGTGATCAAGAAGGCCAGGAACAAATCGGCGCCGGGACCTAATGGAATCCCATACCTCGTCTACAAGAAGTGCCCAAGGATTCTAAAAATTTTGCACGGCCTCATCGAAGCAGCCTGGAAATCCGGAGGAGTTGATGAGGAGTGGAAACGAGCAGAAGGAGTGTACATACCCAAGGAAAAGGACTCCCAGAACCTGAGCCAGTTCAGGCCGATCTCGCTGCTCAACGTGGAAGGAAAGGTCTTCTTCACAATCATGGCATCAAGGCTCACCCAGTATGTGATGACCAACCAGTACATAGACACAACAGTGCAAAAAGGAGGAGTTCCAGGAATTCCGGGATGCATAGAGCACACCACCATGATCTGGGAATCAATCCAGCAAGCAAATAGGAACCACTTGAACTTGTATGTCGTTTGGCTCGACCTTGCCAATGCGTACGGATCAGTACCGCATCAGCTCCTATGGAAGACGTTAGAAGACCATCACGTACCAAGAGCCATAATCTCCACAATCCAAGACTACTTCAAGGGGTTTTTCATGAGGTTTTCGACGGCGGTTTATACGACAAGGTGGATTCCGCTCCAGGTCGGAATTGCTATGGGCTGTGCCATCTCCCCGTGTCTTTTTGTGCTGGCAATGCAGATCTTGTTAAATGCAGCAGGGGCCCAAATCTCCAGGGTACACATCGGCCGAAGTTTCTGTACGTCCTCAATTAAGGCGTTTATGGATGATACAACCCTGGTCATGAACAGGAGACGGACAGTTCAAGAAAGTCTGGATAAACTGAACAATTTGTTGAATTGGTGCAGAATGGCATTCAAGCCCACCAAGTCCAGAAGTCTAGCCCTGACTAAAGGGAAAGTCCGCAGCGATATCTTCTTCCAAGTCGCGGGGCAAAGAATTCCAACCGTTGAGGAAGAACCTGTTAAAAGCTTGGGCAGAGTTTTTGATCAAACCCTCAGGGACGGAAAGCAGGTGGCCGCGGTTGGGGAAATGCTAAAGGAGAATATGGCGGTGATCGACGGTGTGTTGCTTCCCGGAAAATTCAAGGTGTGGTTGGTACAGTTCGTGATCCTCCCAAGATTGTTGTGGCCGCTGACAATCTACGAATTCAGCCTGACCTCTGTGGAGGCACTGGAGAGGTGCATTAATCGGTTTACCAGGAAGTGGTTAGGTCTGCCTCCAGGACTTTCCTCAATTGCCCTCTACAGCAAAAGTGCCAAACTCAGGCTGCCGTTCAGGTCCGTTGCGGAAGAGTTCAGAGTTAGCAAGATAAGAACAAGGCTCATGATAAATAGCTCCATGGACGACACAATAAGTGGAACGAGGCCGGCACTCAGATCAGGAAGAAAGTTTAATGCCCAGGAGGAGATCGAAAGGTCGTTGGAAGTGCTGGCCTTCGAAGAGATACGCGGTCCCATCCAAAACGACCGACATGGGGTCGGATGGAATCACTTCGCCAGGTTGTCCCAAGTTAGCGCCGCCCAAAGACAGACGCTCATCATCCAAGAGAGAAGGAAAGAGATCGAGAATTCCAGGATCACAAAAGCAGTTCAGCAAGCCCAACAAGGGCAGTGGACAACATGGGATCAAGCTCTTCAGAGATCACTCTCATGGAACGACATATGGAGAATGCCACCGCTCAAATTGGCGTTTGTGATCAGATCCATCTACGATCAGCTCCCTTCTCGAGACAACCTAAGAAAATGGGGTCTGGTGGAAGAGTCAGGATGCAAACTGTGCGGAGAGACCCAGACACTTCGGCACGTCCTATCAGGTTGTAAGTACGCCCTGGCAAAAGGCCGGTACACCTGGCGCCACAACCAGGTTCTGAAGGTGGTTGTGGAGGCAATTAAGTCCGCCAGTGCAAAGGCAAACGCCGGTTCCGCAAAAGAGAACGTATTTTTTGCGAGAGGGCAGGGCGCAGTACGCCAAAAATAGGAGTCAAACGCCGAGGAAAAACATCCTTGAAAGTGCTAACGACTGGCGGATCGCCGCCGATATCGAGGGGATGAAAGAATACCCCCAGGCCGTGCGTGAAAGTGGGCGAAGACCAGACGCAGTTATGTCATCCGTCAGGACAGATACCATCGTAATGGTAGAGCTGACAGTCCCTTGGGAGGACAGAATGGACCAGAGCAACGTGCTCAAAGAAGACAAATACTCTGAGCTCTCGATGGACCTGACCGACCGGGGATATAAAGTGTACCTCTTCGCCATAGAGGTGGGTGCACGTGGTTTGGTGGGCAGATCCAGCTACAACTTCCTCAGGGAGATTGGACTGCCCAGCAAGGACAGGAGTGCCACAATGGAAAAACTGTCGGAGGCGGCCGAAACTGCTTCACAGTGGCTGTGGCAAAAAAGAGACAGCCAATAGCGTTGCTCCATAAGGCAACCAATAGCGAGGCTGAGAAGTACGACCAGGTAACCTCCCTCAACCAGGTCGGCGAAAGCCTTCTGAAAGGTTGGCGCACCGGAGCGAGAACCTTCTGAAAGGTCGGCGCAGGTAGCATACCTCTATAAGACCGAAGCCGGTTGTCAGTTTTCACCGGTACTCGGCGGAGAGAGGAAAGGTGATTTAGGCTGGAAGGCGAAGACTTAAAGACCCAGCAGGGACACCCGACTGATCATCGGGTGCGGCCCAGCCCCCGAGAGCGTAAGGAGATCAGGGCCGAAACGCTTGAAGAAGGGGCCACTCCTCTGAGGATTCCCTGCTGGCGCTCCAACAAAGGAGTTTCTTGCATCTGTTAAACAAGCCTCTTATGCTGCCTCATGAATGTTTATAAACACACGGAAGAATATAGTTGATATATCTTTGTATAAGATTAGTTACTTTTGATTCCACACAAAAAACTAGCTAGTGAATCATCACAATCAGCTTTTCTTATAATAATAATAATAATAATAATAATAATAATAATAATTGATTATTCGATGGAACAAAGGATGTAAATTTTCTTTTCTGTGATTTTTCTTCAGTCACAAGTTATCTAGTTTTGTCTATTTATTACATAGAATATTATCCGTTGTCTATTTATTGCATAGAATACTCAGTCTTTCGTGATTCATTGATTAGGTGATTGAGATTATCAAGTTTTTCACACACAATATATACTATACAATACAATATTGTAATAACCCGGGGTCCTCAAACTAATTATAGAAGGTCAGGTTTATTGAAAGTGTTCGGATGGCTTGGAAGATGTACAATGCTCAAATGTCTAAGTCTTGAAATCCGCTGTTTCTCTAACTCTCGCTCTGCTTTTCGAGATAAATCTATTTGTCTAGCTTCATAACCAAAGACTCTGAATAGCACCCATTAATCAATTCTCAAATTATATTGCCACACAATTTAATTAATTACTAAATTAATTAATCAATCAGCAATATAATTTTAATTATTCTTCAATTATCTGGATCCAGGGATCCAACAATATGTAGAAAGCTAAATAATATAGGCAATATAAACGCACTAACGTACTTATTTCAGGACCGTAAATGACCAGTGGATGCTCATTTACTCCTCGGATGACAAGATTCGCGAAGTCAAGCCAATGTATAGGTCTGGAGAGAAGTTCTAATTGACAATGCAGTAGTACTGATGCTATAGAATGTTTTAAGGTTCTATCCAGACAGACCGTCATGTAGTCGGCGATATAAGTTTCTACAACCGGCTGATAACCAGATGCGGAGAATCCAACCCCCGGAAAAACGCGGGTTTCGGAAGGCCGAAACGTTTGAAGGTGGGGACCTCCTTTGAGAACATTCCTGATGTAAAACTCCGAGCAGGAATTTCTTGCAAAACAAACGCAATTATATAAGCTCAATAAACTGCAACAACCTCCGGGCACTAGAGCGATGCTTGATGTCAGTAAAATGAAAACCTGGTTGACCAAACCACATCACAGAAGGAACGATTGCACCTACTTGGCGCCACACCTCTCCAATCCACAAATGATTCGACTCTGTGCAACTCTGGTTGCAGAAAAACTTAAATCATAACTGGTTCAATTTGCTTCAGAGTTTCATTGCTCCTAGTAACATCACACTAGCTCTTAATAAAGTTATTCTTTTTATTATTTCACCACATGTTATGAATGTGATGTGTGATAAATATTCTCAGAAATGAAAACCCTTTAAATACTTTAAGTACAGTCAGCTCCTGTATACAATGTGAGTACAAACAAACTTTTTTAAGAGTGAGATGCATCAAGATGAGAAATCCAGAGCACAGTACGAAGATTTGCAAAAATCGTGATATTGAACTCGCTATCATTATCAAGCAAAAGAGAATCATCCAACTTTCAAATCATTCCTCAACATGCACAAGCACATTCAAGGTTCCCTTTTTCCAAAATAAAACTGATCTTGAAAGTTGCTTGAGCAATTCAGTTTCTTTCATCAAGTTGTGGATTGATAACCTTTTGTTGGAGTTCAGTAGAGAGAAGCATGCAATACAAGTGAGCCATTTCTGCCTCGTTGGTAGAAGATTTGATGGCCTTCTTAATCGATTGTGCAGCACGTTCTAAGTTACCCCTGAGTAAAAAAAAGAAAATAATATTTATAAATGTTCTCATGAATTATAAAAAGTTCAACAACTTTTGAAGGTCAATGGATCCAAGCGCCTGCAGGGCAAATGAACACTTCCCATCCACCTCCAGGGCTTTATCCAGGAGTTCGTAACCTCCCTTAAAATCCTCAGTTGTGGCCAAAATCTTGAATCTGACAATTAAATTTCAAAATATTATGAATATTCGTGGACTCAATAAGTGAAATTTAAGGACGACTTACGCTTTATGGACATAAGGAGAAGGATTGTTCGGGTCCAATGATATTGCTTTGTCAAGGAGCTTTTCAGCCTCTACAAATTCTCCAATCTCTAGAAGAGTCTAGAAGAATAGTTATTAATTTATTACAGAATATACCAGACAATCACTTCATGACTCATTAACATTAATAATGTAAATTAATTCCTGATACACTTTCATCTTTCTATTTATAATCATAGACATTAAGGAAAAATTCAGAACCAGATTTTCGTCCGGTAAATTTTGAGCATTATGAATCCAAAATAATAAAATAGGATTTTTAAATTATGATAATAAATAGGATTATTTAAATTATTTTGCTAAACATTCCGTACCTGCCCGTAAAAGGAATAAACTTCAGAACATGACGGAAACTTCTCGACGAGGGCATCGAAGTGCTCCTTGATCCAGGAGACCCCCGCTCGATCTTTTGCCTCTGATAACAAAAAGGGATAAAGGTTACCGGAGATCGGAGATGCACTTAAACTTAATTGGATTACAAACCAGCAAGACATTTGTGGATATGAGGAGTGGGGAGTTTATCATAGAGCGAGATGCTCTTTGCAAATTCCCTTATTGCTGCGTCCATCTCATCAGAAATCAGGTGCAACTAGAATATAATGAGACATTGTAATGCATTCCGTAATTGTGGATGTCGTCATGATGATGATGTTAAGGTTGATGATGATGATACTTACCTGTCCCTTGTGCATGTATATGTCTGGATTATTTTGATCAATTCCTTGTGCTTTCTTGAAAATTTCAACGGCTTCTTTTACCTCGTTCTTCTGCATCTTCAATTTTGCAAGTTTTATGAGGGCATTAACTGTGACCTGAAAACATGAATAATGAATAAATACTGATTAACTCTAATGAAAATAATCCACAACTCAATATCATAGTTGGTACTAACCTTATCATCAGCATTTTCTGCATCCAAGACACTCTGCAAGTCCTTCTCTGCTAAATCGACCTGACCACTCAAATAATAGAACGTTCCTCTCATGATGAGTGCCTCTAGTTTATGCTCTGAAACCTCCAAATTCATTTCTTCTGTACAAAGTTTAACAATGTTGCTGAAGTCATTGGAATAAAACTCCTTCAATGCCTTTTTGAAGGGACTGAAAAACAAGAATGATTTAGATGTTGCATTGTTTAATAATCATTTTATAAGCTTAACAATAATTTTTACAAAACTTAGCTAAACAAACTCTAAACTCTGTTATTAGGTACAATAATAAATATTGAATTGTTATTAGCGACCAAGCAATTTTTAGGCAATTTATTTTCAACCTCTCAACTGCATCTTCTATTTTCATGGATTCTTCTCCATCAAAATCTTCCTTCTTGTATTTGAAAACTGGATCCTGAGAGAAGGAGTTGAGGACGGTCCAAACGTACGTTGGAGAAGGGTCGTATTCAGTTCGGTTCTGAGACGTAAAATATCGTGCATTTAATTTACATATGTTTACACACACAACAATGTCTTAACAGCTTAAAATCAATTCTTGCTTATTGATTAAATAATCATTATATGAGATTTAAAAGGATGTTTATGTTGTAAGGATGTTAATCCATAAAAGATGTCTGCATGAGAGGAAAATTCAACAAATCCTAATTTAATTAAATCCTCCAAACACACCTTCATGTCCTCAGCAGCTCTTTTTTGACCAAGTTCTTTCATCGTTTCATCGGCTAATGCAAGATTTATATGATTGGAAAAGTTGTCCAAGGCACATGCCATCGTGATATCTGATGAACACAATAAATGCATTGTAAAGAGCAGTTTGATCAAATTCCATTAACATCTGATTATTGATAGACAAAATATTATCAGACCTTCAATGCATTCTAATAAGAATCCTGTACTCCTATAGGCTTTTGCTCTTCTGGTTAGGGCTTTCACATACTTTGGATTTAATTCTAAAGCTCTTGTGCAGTCGGCAATCACTTGCAAGTAGTTATTCTATAAATTCAAATCGTGCTACAAATATGAAGTTTGAGATGATTAAATTTGTAATTCTCACCAGATGCTCTTCAGCAGCAGCTCTGTTTTGATGGAATGTAGACAGTTCCTCAGCTTTCACTTCTGAACCTAACTCAATTGCCTTGCTGTAACATTCAATTGCTTCAACATACTGGCCTGCCATGAAGTGCTTGTTACCTCTTTTCTTATAAGTTTGTGCACTAACTTTGTTTTGTACCTTAGCAACAATAAAGTAAATAAACACATCACATGATGCATCTGTGTCTCAAACAATAAATATTTAAATATCTAAATATCTTCAAACTGATTAGCATAGTCACAACTCAATATCAGAATGACAAAACTCAAAATTATGATAACGATGGCAAGCCCATGATAAGCATTTCCCAACAACTTTATCAATAATTTACATACCACTTCCGTGGGAGCCTCAGCGAGTGGCGTGCTTTTTTGGGAATATTTCCGGTAGACATAAACTCCAACAAATGCGGCAGGTACGCCGATAGCCAGAGCGATCTGCCAGTTTTTCCAACCTTCAGAATTCATTTCTACTGCCGCAACTTTAGACATGATCGTAAAGGTGAGATCTAAGAAAAATTACAAAATTGTACAAATTATAATATTGCAAAAGCTGTAACTAATTATAATTATAAACATCCGCGGAAATAAGCAAGCGACCTTTCAAACCAAAACAATCTGGGACAAACACGCCAAACGAACGATAATAACATCGTCATCCAAACAATTGCTACTTTTCTTGTTAAATTTCAGTTATTATAACTAATAAATCTAGTAAAATTATAACTTTTTAATTTAAAAACAAAATTGATTCTGATTTACATGCAACTATAAATACTGTCAAATACCTGACGAAAAAATTAACCATGACAAATTATGCCGAGTCATATAGGTATGTACCTAAGTATGGCATAATAATCATAAAATATTTTCATCGGATTTATTCATAAATTTATAAAACAGTATAAATAATAATAATGTGGAGTGTTTTAAAGTGGCGTATGTTTGGGGTGGACATTAAGATCGCTGGGCAGTTGGGGATGGCTTTCCCTGAAGGGAAAGGTCTTCAGGGCAATGTGGAACACGGCTGAGTAAGAATGGTGATGGAAGCGTCCAGTCTTCGATGGACCACTGAGAGTGAGGAGTTTGGTATGTGACCTGAATCTACCGCTTCTACCCTGAAGATGCGCTCTATGGGTGAACGTAAGATGGTGCGTGGCTCAGGAGGGATTTGAAGACCAGCGAGACGATCTTATAGTCGACGCGTTGGCTGATGCGTAGCTAAGGTAACTTATAAATATTGTAGCGTTGAGTTTCCATAGTCGATGTTAGAGAAGACCAGGGCCATAATGAGTGTCTTTCGGACCTCGAAGGAGAGTGGGGCAGCTATGCTGAGGACTCAAAGCAGAAGCGGGTGATGCTGTTGATATGGACGGTCTTGGAGCAGTCCAGCCAGATCCCCATGTTGCGGACGGATTGTTCATGATGGAAAAGATCGGAACAGATGGAGACCGGGCAAGAAAGGAACGCCAAGGCACGTCGAGCAGAGGAAATCCCCATGCCGTTCAGCAGCTGACGGATTCTAAACATCCAATCGCTAATGTTTCCCGAGCATCGAAAGATTCTGGATGATGGAAACTCGGTTTGATCATGAACGCAATAACCGCAGACTTGCATGTGATGAAGGCTGCCGAAAGGTCGAGGATTTACACCGAAGGACTGCGGCTTCGATGGAGCGGTGCTGGAGCCTGGCAGGTTTGTGCTCGGGAAGGAGGTCTTGGTGGTTCACGTGCGTTTATCGTTAGTTTGTTTGGTTAGTTCAATACCTTGCCTGCCAAGCCACCAGTTGAATCCTCGCAACTGTTCCAAACCAGCTTCTTCCACATCAGAGTCCATCTAAAATTAATTTTGAATCTCTGCATTCCAAACACATTTGCAACGGTTTTAAATGTTTACTTCGTCAGTAACTAGAGACCCAAACACCAACAACAGAATTGAATGAAGAGTAAAATTTATTATATGTTTGAAAATATATTTGATGTAAACAAGTCCAATCTATTGCAGCTTGTGGTCATAAAGCTGGTGATGTGACAAATCAATGGCTGAACATTTTTATTTTAGCTAATTATGAGTAAAAAGTTAAAAAAATTCTTTTACATTATTTGTGAATGAATAAAAAATAATGAGCCCACCAAATACTAATCACCTGGAGACCGACAATAAAATAGTTTTGACATAAACAGATGGCAAAACAAACAAGTAGGACAATTTGCGAACATTACTGAATAACTGGTGAACATCATCTTTGACATCCTACAGTAAAATAAGAGAAATTCTGCAGAGTGTGCATGAATAACAAGGAAATTTCTAAGGGAATACAAGAAACGAGCTACAGTTAACAAGAAATTGCCAATCAGGAATCTTTAGAGGTGACTTGTACATCTTCCAAAGCTGACGAGATATTAGCATGGTTTGCTTCATTCTGGAATGATACCAGTGGTGGACCTGAAGCTCCTAAAACAATAATTTTCAAATAATTTTGATTGAAAATGATGAAACATTGACATCAGCTTGATGAGTGGTATTATAAATGAAAATTAAACATGGGAGAAGTCATTAAAAAAGTATATATACATATTAACAGATATATAATGCATAATTTAACAGAACTTAATCAAAAGTGCTCAGATTTCGTGACTAGTTCGTTACCTTGCACGATGGTTTCCGTCAACCCACCAGTTGCATCTTCACACGGTTCCAAATCTGCTTGTTCCACATCAGAGTCGGTCTAAAATCGATTTTGAATCTCTTTGAATTCCAAGCACGTACTCGCAATGGTTTTAAACGTTCACCTCGTCGCTTTCTCCATCTTCCTCCTCCCCGTCGTCCTCTTCGTCGTCGTCCTCGTCGTCCCCTTCCTCTTCTGCACCGGTTTCGGTCGATTCCGACCGTTTGGCGGCGGCTATGTTGTCCGGCCAAAACCTTTGAGTCGACTTTTTGGTTTGACGCCTGATCTTGTACTTGTTGATGACTGGTGCTGCACTGTTCAGCATGGGTTGTAAAATTCTTCTCCTTCCATTTATGAACCTTAAGTAAGATCATCACCTCAGATATAATGGAACTGCTTGCCAAAAACCTATTTGCCATGCATACGAACCAATTGTTAACTTGAAGGAGTGTAAGATTCGTTTGGGATGCAATTTGACGTTTTTCGTCTTCGGTCGGATAAGGGTGCTGCCGGTGCAATTCGTAAGGAATGAGTTTGTAACTTATCATGTATTCAAAAGAACTTACACTGATGTGCTGAAACAACCAGGCTTTCATGACTCGAGTTGCTTTTTTAGGTAAAACTCCTCTCCTGGCTTTTTTGGCCGTGGCATCTTCTTCTTGGTTATAAACATTATCAACTGGAAGAAAGAACTAAAAGTCAAGCAATTGACTGATTATGGGAAATGTCAAAAATGATCGAACCCATATTGAGATTGTTCGTGTTAACCACGGAGCCACCGAAACCCAACATTGAAACGTGCTCTTGGAGAGTTCTTGATGGCACTTGAGAATTGGATGTTGCTATCTAATAAATGTTTTCATTTTAAATGTATTAAAAGTAAGAAAGCAATACTGCTACTAGTTGAAGAATACCTGAATAGGTTGAGCAACCAATCCATGTGGAGTCTGAACCATTTGATAAACTGTGCCACCAGATACCACCTGACCTTGACCCAGAGCCGTGATTGGCGCCACGGAAGGCATCAAATTAGTCTGCACGACGACTCCTCCGGATCCTTTCGTGGGCGAAAGACCCGAAGTGACCTCCGCAGAAGCGTCCGAGTCGTCGTCGAGGTCTGGAGGAACCAACTGACTGGAATGAAGAGTACTTTTCAGGCAGTTTATGTATCTTGTGCAGAAATCTTTGCACAACTCTTGGACCATCTCAATCTCCAAAATATGAATCTTCATCACCTTTACTGTTTCAATCATCTGTTAATAGTACCGCATCATTACTTAAGTAATTAAGTCAAGGTCAAGTCAACATCACATTTTATAAATGCTACTGTAAACATTAAACATTATTTATTTCAATCTAAATTGTCTTTATAATCAAATGACTTTATGAAAATTGGCAAAAAGATTTGTTACATATTTATTATTGTTATATATATATTATTATTGAATATATTTAAATGCAACAGTATATTATTATTATTTAAATTATTATCATTATTTAAACTTAAGTACATAACATCCTTAAACAACATTCCAAACAAGTTGTTGAAACAGGAGATAAAGAATGAATAATATACCAATTCATCAACTTCTGAATCTCCAGTGCAAATGGAAATCCCTTCGTGGTGGCATCTCACCATGAAGTTCTGAATCTCTCCATTCACATTCTTTGAGGGGTTGAAGTTTGATGAATTAGTCAATTGATCGCATATTTCAAATAAAGTGGAGACCAAAGGGTACAGAGGATGTCTGAAATTACATGGATTTAAAAGAGCTAAAAAAAAAGATAAGGCTTTGTGACTGATCAATTTCCTCATAAAATTATAGCTTAAATTAATAAAAAAAATCATATTAACTGGCAAATCTTCTGTTTGTAGTTTTGCAATTGCTCTTCACTTAAATCACAAGCAGCCTGGTTCTCTTGATCTGTATCTTCATCTGCTGGATCCACTTGAGTCATGTTATTCCTTCAATTTGATGAAAACAACAACATAATGATCAAGTGATACTCTTTGCTCAGTAGATTTCAAATAAACTAATAAGTTGCACAGTGATAATAGTATTGCCAACATACTCATCATTCTTGTCAAGAAAAATGGCTTGAGAAGAGAAGTTGACATTGTATGAAGGTGCCATGATAATGTTGATGCCTTGAGGTTGATAAACCAATGACATTCCAGGTTGAACAAATATGGGCATGTTTTCCAACCCAGACTGCATCTTAATCTTTCCTGACTTCACAAATAATATTAAACTTAAATATTTCCTTGCTAGGTATATTGATTTGAAAAATTGAGTTTTTCTGCACTGACAATTTTACAAAACTTCTTATTTTTAAATGAAAATTAAAAATAACAACATGAAAGAGTGGCAAAACATCCAAAATGAATCATCATCAGAAGAATGTGAACCAAAGTTTCAAAATAAACTTTGAAAACATTTTATTGGGAGAGCTCTTTTAACAAATATTCTTGTAAATTATAGTTCATAACTGTCTGCTAATTGAAGCTCAAGTACACAATGCAGAGGTTCATAATTTCAATCATTGGATAAACTGATAACATCTAAATATGCTCAATAGATAGTCATCATTTAGGACCTCTTATAGGTAAGTTGACCACCCAATCACGTGTCATATTATAGCTTCTAAAACATATTTTCTTCAAACAAAAGTATGAGATCACTAGATCATTTGCAAAAATGCAAACTACCACTTGTCGTGAAGTTAGCTTGCTAGTCTCGCACTGAGGTCTACTGTGTGCTTTTAATTATAATGTGGAAGAATCAGAAACATCAAAATGAGCAGAGAAAAGGATAGATCTGATCAAATAATTGACATGAGCAGATGTGTCGCCGTTAGATGCTTCGTCGATGTATCGAAACCCCGTCAACAAATTGCCGCCAATTAAGGCAAAATGCCGATAAGCGATGAAATAGTAAAATGACTGACGTCTACTCCTTTTTGACGCACAGCACAACAACCAATTAATGCGGCCCGACAACGTCACTCATCGTCAAAATGGCGACACGTGCCCTATCACACGCCCTCCACATTCTAAATTTAGCAATGTAAATATTCTGAAAAAGCTCATCATTTAATGCATCTGCGGTTCAATGAATAAATAATATGTACAAATGCAATTCGGTGTAGGTAATTGCAAAAATTTATTTAAATGTGGTTATTTTATAACAACAAATCTTCCTTACTGGCCATGGTAGGCGGTGCTTTCGTAAGGGTTTGTGTAACGTGGAGGATGTGAACGTGATTATAAAAATAAATTCACAATCTGTTACCTTCCAAAACGCAATAATTTTTTAAACAAATGTTGACATAAGTAATTTGTGCATCAGGTTTTCCTTTATTTTACAACAGAAGAGTCCACGGTCCACAAATCCTTGGGTTGACAAAGCGATGTAGTTTTTGTAACAAAAAGATAACTTTGAGCATTAAATTTTAAAATGTCACAGTATTGCTAAAGTTGCTTAATTGTTGTGAATCGAATCGAGTTAATCGCATCAAAGATTTATCTTTGAACACGAATATGTACGTTTTTATTATACAAATTTGTACAAAAAGTCATCTTACTTAAGCCCAATGACCTACGAAATTAATTATTGACCGATTGATACTAATGCGTTGGATGAAAATGAGTGCCGCTATTGCGGACGTCAAAATTATCCCATTGACATGCACCTGGCATCAACGATTGTGATCTGAAATCTTTTCGCAGTAGAATTTTAAGCGCCTTATAAGGTATTTTATGCAAATCTACGAGATGTGCCTTTATTAATGTTGACCTAGTGTCTTTCCTAGTTTATTTGCTTGATCGAATTAATATATTTCAAACAATGTATATAGTATAGTATGTTTATTAAATTTCGAGTGCTTTTCTGATTGTATTTGAAATTATGAAATATATTTGTTTTCAGAGGTCCAGGCTTTATAATAAAGTTCACGAACTTTTACTGCCGTGAAATATCTTATTTGAAATCATAAATATTTTATTTATAAATCATTTTAGTCATTTCTACATAACTCTATGGTATTGGTCAACGATGTTGGTATGTGAACTCTAAAATGGCCAAAAAGCGTCTCTGAAGACCACAAAGCTCCAGCTAGTTATCTTTGCTAGCCACTGATTTCAAATTATGGAGATACGGTAAATCTTGGTTACAGGGGTAGTTTCAGGTAGTCCAGGCTCCCCGGACGGTGTTGCAATAAAATCCAGAAGGCCTTTCATACCTAACAACCTAGTCATTCAACGATCTCTAATTCACCTATATATCTCTGAAAACGTTTTTTTGCTAGACTTGTAACTATTTAGAGGTGACTAATAAAATTCTAAAATTCTGAAACTTTACATATGGCGTTATACAATGAAACTACATCTAAATTTTTTAATTTAGTTACCCATATTTGAATAGATGTGAGTAGTTTAATCCTCTTTAAATTTCTAAACGAGTGATATTTTCAAAATGATCTTGATGCTAGATTCGCTTTTATTTTAGACAAGACTGGAGTTGTAGATTGGTTTGGTTCATCGGAATACGCTGCTGGTAACAGCGAGTGGGATTGTCTTAATTGTTGGTTCAACATGATTTCTTTGTACTTTAAGTGCATAATCCGAATGCTTATCAAATTAAAAAACAGACGGAACCCAGTAATACGACTCTACCTTTATCTTCGTCAAATTTTCACAGGAAACTGAATCAGTTAAAAGCACACAAACTCTATGATTGCAAATACACATTTTTCAGTGCACATTTAAAAATGCTTTCAGTGGCAAGTTGAAGTCATTGCATATCAAGAAAATGTCATCAACGCCAGAGAGCAATGGCAGCTTGAAAGCTATGTGCCAGGAATCAATGGGAAATAATACTTTGATTCCAAATCCTCATTTGGTTATTGTTAGTGAAGATTCTCAAGACATGGATTCCTCAGACATTGACAGGCCTGTTGCAAACCCTGAAATGCCACAGGAAATGGTTGGTCAGGATCTTGAAGATGCAGATACCATCAAAGACACTGTGTTCAGTAAGCATTGGGCCATATCTGTTTTATTGGAATTTGTCAGGGTTAGTGGCTGAAATTTGCATGATTTATAGACTTTTACACTATATCTAATAACATATGTCTTTTGATTTTATAAGTATGTTGAAAACAAAGAACTTTATGAACTATCTGAGCTTGATGAAGCATTTCATGATAATTTGTGCAAACTTTGGGACATTTCCATTAGTGAGGTTAGGACAGTGATCACATTTTTCAGGTTTCTGATTAAATTTTCAAACTTTCTCAAAGAAGCTGGATTTTGCTTTTTTTGCAAAGTAATGAAACGACCAGTAACACAAATTTAATTTATCCAGGGTGTTTCTTTATTTCTTTATGAAAATGAATTTCTGGATTTGTTCTCAGCATGCATTGAAAGATCTGCATGTCCAAGGGCCATTGTAAGAAATGAAAAAAAATTGGTTGACTGAAGATTTTGTGAAACAACATATGTTCTGAATTACCAGGAAATAAGCATCGGTATTCTTGCAAACATGTCCTGTGTTGATCTCATCTCTGAAGCTATTGAAAACGATTTACAAATGATGTCAGTTGGATGGCATTTCATTAATAAAATCTTGCAGTTCAAACTTATACTTTTTATTAATTTTGTATTAATTTGATAAAAATTTCCTCCGAAACCAAATATGTATTTAAACGAAATTTACGAGAAGGTACATTCCAATATCATCCTGTCATTAAAATTTTGTAACACCAGGAAATTAATAGTTTGTCTGCTGCAGTCCTCCTATCCTCCGATTTTGGTTGAAACTTCAAGGTTGAGATTTTGTTTAGCACTTTGTGGTGCATTTTAATCATTGGTTGAACTTGATGCCAATACTTGATGCTGGTTTTTTAGACTCTTGACAACTTGCATTTCAAGAAGTAAATCTGTTCAGAAATGGATGGATGAAATCAGGGAGTCGCCTGATGTTTTCGGCAGCGTTCTTTTTATTTTGAACTCTTCCACTAACTGTAATTATGATTATGATTATATTTTGTGACCCCATTTCTAAAAATGAAAATATTCTGCATCCTGTGCAAATTCTGTTATCTTTGTCATGAAGTCTCTGTTAAGAAATTAGGCATCGTGTTTTGTTTGCTTGAATTTAGCTCAGTTGCTGGAAGGGATTGCTGAATTTATTGATGGAGTACTTGGAGCAGATGATGATTTGTGCCAAAAGTGGAGCACTCCTGAATTCATTGGTGCACTCATGGAAGCACTCATTCAACTTGGGTGACTTCTTAAAATATCCATGAATTTTATGAACTTTTAAAGTGTTTTTTAAATTAAATTTTAATTTCTTATTGCATTCCATTGAATTAATGCATTAACAAGTTCTTAATGTTTGCTACGTCCCATATTTTAATGTTTGTACCATAATTTGCAGAGCTGCGAAATAAGTTAAAACATTAAAGGATCTCTCAGGTGAAAAAACGTTAACACGTCAGAGTCTTTTTGTAGGCCCAACATCGGAGAATCGGGCAAGACCTTTCTGCACATTCTACAGTCTACTTCAACATCAGAAACGGGAGCTAAAGCTCTTGGTTATTTCATTTATAAAACTACTGAAAAATAATTCAAAATTGTCAGAAAAATATTTTTTGTTCTGGAAATGATGTTTATACAAAAGGTCATAAATCATATCTTAGAAAGATTTTCCTGTTTTGCATTAAATTCAAGACATTGCTGTTGTTGACATTTTTATTGAATGTGTAATTAAATTTATAATTGCAATCTGTTGTAGCCATGCATGCAGAAAAAGTTTGCAGATTCTCAATCTCATACTTGAAGTCCATCTGTGATGAAGATTTCATCGTAATCGACGATAAAGAAACCAGCATCGCATCAGCACTTGCTGTTCTGAATGCTGCCTTTTGTCACTGGGATGGCAGAAAAGACTTTCTTTTGCATGGTAAGATGGGACAGATAATTGCAAGAAATTGTTGTGATGTATTGATTTTTATTTATTAATTATTTCATATCCCATGTTATTGTTATTTATGTTATTAAACAACATTAATCTCTATTGTAGAGCACACTCTGATCAGATGTATCTTGAAACTGATTGAGGTCTCCTCAAAAACAGAGAAATACAAAATTGATGATAATGATGACATGACTGAAGCCAGTGGTTCCCTTTCGAGCTACATTAATGAACTTCTTATTTCTCTTCTTCAAGATACTCTCTCTACTCTCTTGCAGGTCAGTTTATTTATTTACTTAATGTTTAATGGTAAATGATTTTAGAAAAAAACATTAATAATCACTCTGCACCTTTTTTCCAGGTTGCTATTAACAGCCTAAAATGGGAAAACAATGTGGTAATTCCCAAGTCACTAGAGTACATGGAGACTACTTGTGATTCCAACAGGCTGACATTCTTTCTTAAATCATCAACCAATCACAATTTATGGCTAGATGTTGCCAGGGCATTTAATTGTATCAGACTTATTGATTTTCTGACATCTGACATGCAATCTCTGAAAATTCAATAAACTTGAATTAATTTCTAGAATAAAGTCTCTGGTTGAATTGGCTGTGGTTTAGGTGAAAAGATGGATTTGTGAGCTTGAGTTTCTTTTAAATTATTTTAGTCCAAGCATTGTCCAACCCCTACAAAAATGGAAATCAGTAAGTTATAAGACTGCTTTAAGGTGAATGCCAGAAAAGTGATAGACAAAAGCCATTCTGCCAGGGATGTAAAACTCATGGAACCTTCCTCCATGAGTTGGCTTTTGCCCGTCATTTCTTTAGTATTCCTTAAAATTCCTTGGATGTTTGTTGATACATTCACATTTGTAGCTGATGGCAAGCAATTTGATTGTGCAATAATACCCCAGGCCATAGTCAAGTGCCACTAGATCCAAGTTTGCATAGTTGTAATTGACTTATGCACAAACACTCAGTGAAAGGCATTCCTAAATCTGAGCGTTGCAATGCCAATGAATATGATGGATTTTAAATTAATTCCCATTTGATTTGCAATTCTCTGGGTTTAGCTATAAAATAAATTTTCTAGGGAAACAATCAATTCCAATGTGACGGAGGGCTCTAAAATAGGCAAATACAGAGATTAGGAAGTAATCTTCATGGAGTGGTCACAGCACAGAGCCTAATCTTATCACTATAAGTTATAGCTTTGTTCTACCAACATCAGGACAGTCCATGGATTTCACCTCAATCAAAGCAATAGCTTCTGAGCAAAGCCATATGCCTGAAATAATCACGAGGCACACCCAGAGCCCCGAGCGAGGTTCCAACCAAACTGCTATTTTATGTACTGCACTTTAAATCAGACCACATGAGGATGCTGATGCTGGAAACTCCTCCTCGGAGCTTTCCGACAGGGATCCTCAGAGAAGGTCCCCCATCTTCGAACGTTTCGGCCCTTTGAAACCCCTGACGTTCTCCGGGGGTGGGCCGCATCCGGTGATCAGCCGGATGTCCCTGTCGGTTTCCATTGTGCGGACTCGAAACTTAGGCTTTGGAAGGCTCTCATTGGCCTCTTTATGCCATCACGTGCCAGACTGGAGCGACTACTGAAAGCTCTCGTTGGCTTCTTTCGTCGCTGCACTCAGTCGCTGAAGCGACGCCACCTAGCCCCTACGACTCTCAGTGGCCTTTTTCCGTCATCCCTGCCGCCCAACAGTATCGACTTGGGCTTTAAATTTTCTTTGCAGCGGCGCGCGGTAACAGACATTTCCGTCACCGGCTCCGCGCCTCTCGGGCGATGAATTGCTTCGGTGGATTTATTCTGACCGGAGATCGGCGGCTTTCTCCGGTCCTTTCGCTGTGGCATCCGAAGATGTTTCCTTGCCTCTCATTTGCCAGATCCAGAACGAAGCTGTCTCCGCCGCTTCAGACATCTTTGTCATCGTCTTCGTTCTTTCTCGGCTAGATAGGCCTATTTTCGTGAGGAATGCGTAAGTCGACTTGCCGACTACGCCCCTTGCGCCAACTTCTATTGGGAAGAGGTCAACTCTGAACCCTTTCGCTTCCAGGTCCACCGCCAGATCTGCATACTTTTCCGCTTTCAGCGCATTGCTATATTGCATTCTGTCCTCCCATGGGACCGTCAACTCCACCAAAATGATGGCATCCGACGACGGTGACATCAACACCACATCGGGCCTCTTGCCACTCTCCATCAGCACCTGGGGATAGTGCCTCATTCCTTCTAAGTCGGCTGCGACTGTCCAATCGTTTGCCTCTGCAAGGATGTCCTTTCTTGGCGTTTTACATCGCTTTCTGCAGAGGTGTGCGTGGCCCTCGCGCAGGAAGTAAATCTTCCGCTGCTTGGAGATTGCGCGCGAGTTTGCTCTGGTTACTGCTGCTTTGGTGGCCTCACACACTTCTCGAAGGACCTGATTGTGTCGCCACGTATACCGACCATGGGCAAGGGCGTATGTGCAGTTGCTGAGCACATGATGCAGTGTCTCGGCTCCGTCGCAGAACCCACATTTGGCGTCTTCTACTAACCCCCACCTCCTTAAATTGTCCTTGGAAGGCAACTGATCATAAATCGATCTTACCGCAAAGGCCAGCCGGAGCGGGGACAACTTCCACAAATCGCTCCAGGTAAGGGACCGTTGGATCACATCTTCCCAAGTTGTCCACTTACCCTGTTGTGCTAACTGTACGGCCTTTGTGACTCGATCTTGTTCCTCTTTCTGCCTCCTCTCCTGGCCAATCATCGCACCTCTAGTCGATGAGCTGGCCTGGGACCATTTTTGGAAGTGGTTCCATCCCACTGCGTGACGGTCTGTCTGGATAGGACCTCTCACTTCTTCGAACATCAGTACATTTACTGACTCGTCGATCTCTTTCTGCGCTCGGAACTTCTTTCCAGATCTGAGCAGTGGATTAACTTCACGGATCCTGTTGTCCGCGGAGTTATTGAGCACCCACTGCGTTCGGATTTTGGAGAGTTTGTACTCCTCCACAATGGACCTAAGTGGCAGTCTAAGGCTCGCGCTCCTGCTGTAGAGGGCAACCGACGACAATGCTGGAGGTAAACCCAGCCATGTCCTGGTGTGCCGATTGATTTTCCTCTCTAACCCCTCGACTGCCGATAGACCAATCTCATAGATGGTCAAAGGCCAAAGGAGTCTGGGCAGGAGCACAAACTGCAAAAGCCACACTTTGAAACGACCCTGGAGCGGCGCCGCCTCGATCGCTTGCAGCCCCTTACTGGTTATAGTACTGTGCACTATAACAGCAGTACATTAAGTTCAACATCAGATTATTCTTTAGGGACGGCTGGGATGATCCAAAACGAGTTGAAACGCATTTACTCGGTCAGTAATTTTAAGGGTAAATTGAAATTTCGCAAAACTTCTCTTGGAATAAAAAAGACAATTCTTTTCAAAAGTTTAGCAACATAGCTGTACAAAACCCATAACTGTTAGATTGATAAATTTAAGCGCATGTCATCTGCTGCCAGGATGCTGGTGAGAAAAACGCGACCTATTCAGACGAGGATCGGGTTTGTTTGGATAAGGATTATGAGGTCTTTGGTGCTGGGTGTCGACAAACTTTTTTTGAAATGTCTTTGGATCTGGCAGAAAAGATCCATACCTTCTCCTTTGTGGGTCTGAAAACTGTGGAGAGAGACTCCCAGTTTCACCAGGAGAATATGGCATCATATGAGTCTGGTGTGCGGAAGAGAACTGCTCTTCGGGAGTCTGGACGACCTCTTGCCTGTAGAAGCCATCGACTGCAGGCGCCTCAGGAGAAAATGGCTGACTCTGTTGTTCATTAGTCCCGCTTTGAAATCCTCCGTCTCCATCAGCTTTAGCAATTTTTCCAAGCCTGGGATCCATTCTGACAGGTTTCTTTTGATTTTCAGGATTATCTATTTTTGGGGCAGCAGCCAATTCACCTGTGCCTCTTGAAGTTACTTCAGGAAGAGGACTTAAACCCAGACCAATGATATTCTTACTCTTAAGTTCTTCTAATAGTTGATTCACTTTTGGATCGGCTATGGCAGTGGCATATATCGTCTCGGGAATTTTAAAAGGAGCTATCGAGGAATTGCTAGAATCCAATGACGGGGAAGAAACATTTTGAGGAACATTCAAAGCAGTTGTTACGGGAGGATCGAATCCGATTTTAGCACATTCCTTGTTTGAAACGGCTTCGTTGACTTTCACCTCAACTTTGTGATGAAACTGCTGCTGCTGTTGATTTTCCTGCTTCGTTTGTCCACTGTATCCATAATTTGCCCTCATTCCACCGTGGCCACTCCTGCGAGCAATTTCAATGTTCATCTTGTCTTGGACGTCCGACATGTGCTCGAACAAGCTTAAAAGGCGACTCGTGCCGATAATCGAATGGTGCTTGTTGTTGGAATCGAGTTCTGGCTTAGCAGATTTGACTTTGTGTCTCAACCTTGGGTCTCGGACCTTGGCCGAAGATAGCTCGACTTCGGGCGACGCCGGAGGATCGGAAAAATTGGTAAAACCTTGAACGTCCTTTTCAGAATTGAAGAATGGATTTGTCCTTGAGAAATTCACAGCAAGCTTTCGCTCTACATGTCCTGTAAATGATTTAGAAACATTATATTTACTAAATTGAACCACTAAATTGTTAGAACAGCCGCAATGAATTTGAAGTGAAACCTGGAATTCTTGAAGAGGCAGCATGTTTAGAAACAAAGAAACAGTGAAGCGAATGCTTCTCACCATCACTGCCACTCAAACTGGCTACAAAATAAGAATTTAAACACAAATAATAGTAAATACAAACATAACCTTGTAATTGCAATAACTTATATAACAAGATATAAGACCAACACATATCTCAGAGTAAGACAAAGGTCCGCTTACCGCATTCCTTCAAAGCTTCCGAGGGAACAAAATATATCTCCGTGCAATCCAATAGAACAGAATATCCAACCTAGACATTTTTTGTGGTTATTCACTTATTTAATGCCACATGGATGACAAAATGGATGGTTACCATAGAAGTTTGGTTCAGATGTTCCACAAACGAAGCAAAAGTTGAACTGGAAAAGGAAGGGCAGAGGGAAGCCACGGAGATGCACAAATCCCCAGAAAAGTTTTCCTTTTTTCTTTCAAGATTCAAAAGGACATCTTTTAAGATGGTGGACTTCAAATATTCAAGTGAAACTTTCTCTTTAATGTGGATGTCAACTCCTCTGAAAATGTCAACGAATTCAAATGACTTTAAAGATATTTAAAATATTTTAGATGCTTTAAAAATATTAAAAACGAAAGAAATTCCTAACAAGTAGTGACTTTGACACTCACAGGAAGGTGGAGTCGATGAAGATCGAAGATGAATTCAAGAGGCAGAAACCCAGAGACGTTTCGGAAGCAAAAACATTGCCAGACCACAGTTGGTAATCGTTGAAAGGGGTCGGCGTTTGTCTCGGATTGTTCTGAGACTCCGCCTCCTTTAACGAATTTCCCGAGTTGCCCCCTTGCGATTTCGAGGTCTTCTTCTCGGAAGCGTGAAGACCTGATTTCCTTTCGGCTCTTTTTTTAAATGGAAGAATAAAACACTTTTATAATGGAATGAAAATCTATAATCTATTTTTAGGTGATTATCATAAATGGAGGGTGGTAAAACATAATTACTTAAATACTTCAAAAATGAAATGGTTGAACATGATCAGAACAAAATTGATAAAGTTGCTTTTGAATATTTGATACCAACTTGCTTTGTTTCAACGAGGGAGTTGCCAAGAGCGGAATGTTCCTGGCACTCCTCTCGTATCTAAAATTGAGCAAGGCGTATGGCAGAATCTGGCTGGGGATGTTAGAGATTTCAGAATCTTCCATATATTCGTACAAATAAAGCTAGAGAAAGAAAGACAAAACTAAAGTTAAGACAATATCCTGAAATCACTTGCATTCGAAACACGAACCTGAGTGCACTCGAAAATTTGTTGGAGAGAACCGGCGGATGCGTCCACTGCCGAGGATTTTAGAACGTGACAGTCGAAGTTTGGCGAGGGGTCGAGGATTATTCCGGTCAGACACTCGGACATCAATTTCACCCGTCCCTGATTAAAGAATTATGTTAATGAACCGTAACGTAGAACGAATGCACATTCATTCACAGGATTTAATTCATGCAGATAAAGATAAAAGGTGTAGTTTTACATTAATTGTAAGTTTTATTGCAAGTAATTGTAATTGCTGTACAGTTTTAAAGACCTCCAATTCTTACAGTTGTGATGTTGAAAAAAGCATACAAATTACAACTATTAAATCACTATTAAATCGTTATAATAATAATAATAATCAAATAAAACCAACTTTGATCACTTTCATGACAAGCATCGTGCCAAACATTTTATTTTTCAGTGGCTTTGGAGATATTATATCTGCATGCTTGCTGAGATACACCCCTGGTTTTGAATAAAAATGATTAATTAATTAATCAAATCAAAGTTTAACAATCCAAGCACAACTAACCCATCTTTGGATCTCCCAAACACGTTATGTCAGTATTGCCCGTAAATAGGCCTTCGGAGCAAACCTTATTAGCCTTTAAATAATAACTTGGATGATCATATTCATCATAAAGATAACTTAAAGTCATGTTTTGTATGGCATAATATTGATAAAGTTGATAAATTATTTAACGTTGCATTATTTTTTACTCAAATGAAAGTTCAATGTAAAGATCTTATCTCCAAAATAAGCAAAATAATTGGTAGTTTGTGGCTTACCGAGGCATCATCACTGAAGTACAAGAAAGCAAATATTTCTTGAAGTTCTTTATCTGTGTATCCATTCTGCTTCATCTGCTTCCTCCTATCAGTAAACTTTCAAGAAAAAGCAGTTGAGCGCAAAGTCGGATGACAGAGAAATTAAAATTCCAAAAACACCTTATCAAGTAGATTTGCATTGTTGATAAGACGGGGACGACTGAAAACAAAACAATCAATGCTCTCCCTGTCTTTGAAACTCTGGTGGATTACTCTTATAAGCTCCTTTGCCTCAGAGCTTGACATTTCAATCCTTGTCAAAACATCTTAAACAAATAATGATTCAAATAAGACATTCCTCTAATAAAAGAAAGTTACATATTGTAAAAAAAAGGTTCATTATACATTTATTGTGTCTAATTTTTTTAGCTGGAAAATCTCAGCCATAAAAAGCAGAACATAAATGTTCAAAATTTACTGAAAGGTAACATTTTTCACAGCTTTCTGTAAGTTCTAACAAAAATCATATTTAAGAGAATCAATTTTGTAGCTAAAAAATCAAAATAAAAGCCTTCAAACTGTATTTAAGGCAATAAAAAAAGTGCTCCACTGCTGCTATTTGTAATTAAGAAAGTCCTACTAATCGCATAAAATATTGATATAGGTATCATAAAAATGATCATCACGACAATATATTAGCAGTAGTCAAACGAGATCAGCTGAAGACCACACTTATGTCGACGAAATAAATGCAATATCGACGAAGCATAGTTCGAAAAAAAAGTTAGACGTTATAATGAGTAATAAACTCAGGATCATGTTAAACGAGGCAACACAAATCAGAATATATAGTTTATGAAACATTACGCGTGATGTGGTTGATAACAAACCATGTTTTTGGGACTTCTTTTTTGGAATAGTAAATTGTTTAAGAGTATCAATATCAACAACATCATTTTCTAATAAATATTCCACATCATCTGCAGAAGGGGCAGACCTTTTTCGGTCGCCAGTAACAGGCGCCGCTCTATCCGACATTTTCGTTGTTTATAGCAATGTCAACAAAATTATTGAAGGCTTCATAGATTATAGATTATTCAAAATTGGATCCATATTTTGAAACAAAGTGTTAAATATATCTTCAAAATTAATTTCTATTTTAAAAATAACAAAAAATAAAATTGTTTACTAAAACTGCCTTGATGTTAAAATGAAATTTATTTATGCAATACAGTCTAACATAGTATAATATTGTAATATTAGCATCTGTCACTTCATATGGACCAAATTAGTGAGATTCAGGATTAGTTCGAGTTGGGTTTATCCACAAAATGGTAATAAGCAGGCTTTCGGTGTGTATGATCTGGTGGGATACCAACTTGCTCGCAAAAAACATGACTTTTGACTTTATCCATTCTTTATGTTTTTTATGGACTGCCTTCAATCAACTAATTTGATGGTTCCTAAATAAGATTTATCGATTAAAGCACAGAAGCTTTTTAAAACTCGATCTTAGAAGCTAAGAAAAATTTCACTTATAACTATAATTAGATATTCTTCAGTTGGAGTCTTTCTTCCTATAATTACAATGAGTCAACGTTTTCGGTGACATTTTATTTTTTTAAAGTGTTATAAACTCTGAATGTCATATATGATAGACTTTAAATTTATTCCCAAGTGATTTGCATTTCTCCGGAGACACCGGCTTTGCTCCCAGAAGAGGAGAGATAACATTTTACCCGAAAGAAACACTGGTAATAAGAAAGTAACTTTAAGTAACCGGTAATCTTTGTTCAAACCATAAAGAAAGTGTTTCTTTAAAAACTTTAACATGAATATATATTCAATAAATAATTTTATTTTGAAATACCACAGGCACGGCTATTCTGAGCTATATTTACTAGGGACCATTGTAAATTGGTCGGGTCGGGTGACCGGGTCAAAAATCCCTTTTCAATTCTGGGCTGGACTACTAGTCGATTTGATGGTACAATTACATCCCAAATGAGCAGATTTCGTTAGTAGATGTTTGTATTTCTGACATTAGCGGTTTTTATGACCTGGACATTACATTTCTATCATTCTGATAGGAATCAATTCATATTGGAATTCTCCTTTATTAAGTTAATCACTGTTTTGACAATAATATCCGGGCTACTATTTTGGTAAAAATAGTGAATTGGACCACTATCCACTTTTGATCCGCGGGTCCCCAGTTGAATATCCTTATTATAGGTAGGAATAATTACAAAGAATCTGTTCCTCGAAGGTCTAGTTTATCAGTTTATTATTTAAATTTATCTAAAAAAAATTGAAGAATTGAAATTATCATACAACGTAAAAAGCAATATTTTAAGAAACATGTAATTGTATTAGGTATTTTAACATTTTATCAAAATCATTCATCATTTCCGTGGTGTGGTGAATGCAAGTTTAATTGTCCCATCGAGATTAAATTTGAGAAGTGAAAACTACACTCTAAATGACAAACATACTTAAAATTTCCGTCCTTATAACTCGACCAATTTAAAAATCCACTGGATTCGTTACATACAATTTTGTTTTCTTCTGGAACGCGGGACGAAGTGATTACAATCAGTAATTTCTAATTTGATGAGTAATTAAGTTTTTCTATTTATTACTGTTTACACTTTATTAAAATGAAAGTCGATCCATATGCGATTTGATTCTTCGCCGCTTTGATGACATTACATATTTTAATCAACTCCAAATATATCCAAAAAGATAACCGTCGATTCCAAAATAGAAATTATTGTCTCGTTAATAATACCGTCAAAGCACTTCACGAAATTGTTGTGGCCACGCCACGAGTGTCGATTTTCATCAGCAGCAGAAAATCACTAGTGATTCCTCGATTCACGAAACGAGGTTATAGGTCGGTCAGATAAATATACCGTAGACGATTTGCATTTTAGAACGGCTTATGAGATCATGAGTGATATTCTGATCGTGATAAATATTGGTAATGTTTTCAAAAAAAAAGTTTAATTGAACAAATCTTAGAAATGTGTAATTAATGAATGTGTATTTCGATGTAAAAAAAAGCATAAGCTTAGCGAAGTAGAACGTTTGAGGGGAGGGCACAGCCAATCAGGAGTGAGACAATAACTCAGGTTTAAAGCCAACACTAATAATCGACAGTTTAAAATCATTACAAATCAATGTTTATTTTACTTTTTATAACGCCAACAAGTTTAAATGATGTAATGTAATGTTAATCTTGCGACAGCTACTAAATAAAAAAAAGGTCATGGAAATGCGCAAATCGATCTGATATTCTTGAATGAAATACATATTTAACCATTTATAACTTTTTTCTTCTCTTCTTTATTTTTGTTAATTTAAGTTTGAAACACGGATATGTCTCTTACTATATGTTTACCGTTCTGCCTGTCGGCTGTCGGCAGATGGCGGCCTCGTTGCGCTACTTTCACATGTTTGTAAAATTTTCCAAAAAATTTAAGGTGACTTTGGGTCGTGGTGGATTACTTTTATATCCATAGCTATGGATTAATGTTTATTTATTTTGACACTTTTTTATTGATTTATTCGAGTTGCTCAGTGTAATTACAAAAACAATCTGCTATAAATATAAACTTATTTGTTGGACTAACAGCCAATAAAAGTAAGATTTTGATAATTTTTTGTTAATGCGGTGTTGAAAACTTCCAGCTTGACCAAGGTTTGATATGAAATTAACAGTAAACTGTTATAAAGCTGAACAGCCATTATTTTCAAGATTGTGAGGAAATTTATCATCTGTAAACTGCTGAGGTTGGTATTTTTTCTTCATGATATTCAAATTGTGATTATTTAAATGTGACCCCTTTCAGAGGTTTTAACATTCTATGCAGTATATATCCTGCAGGTGATCAGATGATATTTTTGTTTGAACTTTCATATTTAATGCAGAACTTATCATGGTTGAATCGGGCTTCACAATTCCCCCTGATGAAGTGTGGATGATAGTTGTTGGCTTCATCATAGCATTCTTGCTTGCATTTGGCATTGGTGCTAATGATGTTGCAAATTCCTTTGGAACTTCAGTTGGCTCTAAAGTATTAAGTTTAAGACAGGCTTTCATTCTAGCAAGTATTTTTGAAACTTTGGGGGCAGTTCTTTTAGGTAATTTTTTTATAATTTTTTTTTGAGATCATCTCATTTTAAATAAGTTATTATATACATTCAAGTTTTTATTATATTGCAAAATAGATCATTAGAATTATCTAATTTGCTATTGAATATTAAGTTATTTTTGTTTGTATGTTATTATTAAACAAGTTATTATATACGTTCAAGTTTTTATTATATTGCAAAATAGATCATTAGAATTATCTAATTTGCTATTGAATATTAAGTTAGTTTTGTTTGTATGTTATTTTACATAAATATTTTACAAAAACTTCATTTTATTTAACAGGAGCCAAAGTATCTGACACGATCCGAAAGGGCATAATAGATCTCTCGCCATATCAGAACAACACCAAACTGTTGATGGTTGGAAACGTGGCCTCTTTATCTGGTAATACCATTTTGTTCTAATTGTGTTTCATGCAATTGTCCTTTCCAGTCATTGATTTCGTTTGAAAGTCCAATGCCTGATCAGTTTTTATGCTAATGATGCTGAATGAATTCAGCAATGAATAAGACAAGGATTTTGTAGACTTGACTTTAACGAGCCCATTTAAACATTGTGCCTTTGGTTTTATTACTAATTGGCTGATTTACCATTTTCTTTTGTCTGGGTGATAATTGATAAATGGATGTTTACAGCATATTTTTTTTAATAAGATGCATGTATAATAATAAGATTTAGGAAATAATTTCATGAATCCAATACTATTATTTTGAAATTCATTACTGACTAAAACTTCTTAACTACAAACAAACCAATTCCTATAGGTTCATGTATATGGTTGATAGCAGCCACATTGTTAAGACTTCCAGTGTCAGCAACTCATAGCATCGTGGGTTCGACAGTTGGATTTGCCCTTGTCATTCATGGAGCTAAGGGAATTCATTGGGTCAAGCTGGGCACAATTAGTGAGTAGCTTTCTTTTTTAGATTCATTGGATAGACCCTGTGAAATGCAATGCCTTTGATTCTAAGTGGTAGCTCAAGACTTGAACAAAAACTATTTTAGAATTATAATTTGAATGATGTTTCAGTTGCTTCTTGGTTCATATCTCCTGTTTTGGCTGGTGCTGTTTCAGTTTGCTTATTCTGGATCTGTAAATATTTCATCCTCAGTAAAGTGAGTTTCAAACGATTAACAATGATTAAGATTTCCGAAGAATATGTTTTTCAAATTGTGTTACAGTAGAACGTATAGTTTGTTTTCGTATGTTGTTTGCATGCCAATCGCATTTAATAGGAATTCACTGAGATAAAATTGCTTAATTTAATCAACTTTGAGTTCAAGCTTTACTTTAGAATCAACAAGGCAATTATCATCAATTATCATCAATCATTTATCATCAATCATTTATCATTAAGGCACGAACAAAACCATTATCATTTGATCACAATTCTCAATGGTTTTGTATAACATCCATTTGAATGAATATTTTGTTTTTCATTCATTTACTTGTAATTAACTTAATATCTGCACTTTAAACATGTAATATTTACAGGAAGAACCCTTGGAACCGGGCCTAAGGTTCCTGCCGATATTTTACGCCATGACCATCGTCGTCAACATTTTTTCAGTATTCTACGAAGGGCCTGAAAGTAAATTGATTTAAAACATTGTTCGGTTGAATTAACTTCAAGTTTCAGTCATGAAATGATGAATGAAACTCATTTTCACAGTGCTGAGGTTCAACTTGATTCCTTTGTGGGGAACTTTCATCATAAGTTTTGGTGCTGGAATAATCGGGGGGATTATTATCTATTGCTTTGTTGTGCCATGGCAAAGGAAAAGAATTCAAGGTTCTGATTGGCTCAAATGGCTATTATAATGTTTTTATTTTTATTCAGAAGAATATGATTTCTCTTAAAAATATTATCAAGTTATATTGTTTTTCTTATGCAGAAGAAGTAACTAACTGTAACAGGGCTCCTACAGTGACGACACTTGTTAGTGATATTGAGGATGAAATTAGAGTCTGCGAAGATGATTTTTCACAAATTCCAGCACCGCAATTCAATAAATACAAGACTTTAAATAACGGGGTTAGGATTCAGTCGTAATGTTTTCATTTGTCACCTTTGTTTCTAAAATTTAGTAGTATTTAATTTCACAATGCCTCATATTAAAATACTTTTAAATTAAATGTTGCTTAATTCTGTTCCTGGTAGCTGCTCGTTAAGCAAGGCAGATCAACTGTAAAAGACACCCCCGAAACTGCAAAACTCTTCTCTTTTCTTCAAATCTTGACCGCCGTTTTTGGTTCTTTTGCTCACGGTGGGAACGACGTGAGGTCAGTTGTTTTGAAAGTTTTTTTTAAAGAAATCGTGCGAAATGTTGGTCAAAGGATGAATGTAAATACCTTCTGCAGATATTATCATAACATATATAATATATTATAATATAAATATCAGCAACTAATTGAGATTCAAATGCAAACTTAAATGCAAGTTGATATCAACTTTGGCTCTCCTTTGAGGCAACACTTAGAGATTGTCCAAACGTCCATTTATTCTTTTATCATCTTTGACGTTGCTTTCATATTTTTTAGACTCAATCATGATATTTAAAGTATTTTCCAAGCAATTCCATTGGCCCTCTGGTGTCTTTGTGGCTCATTGGAACGACCGGCCTGGTGTCCCAATCTGCCCCGACTCCGATTCTCATACTTCTGTACGGAGGTTTTGGGATATCCGTGGGTCTGGTAGTTCTGGGAAGAAAGGTTATAAAAACAATTGGGGAAGATTTGGCCAAAGTAACTCCATCGAGGTTTGAACTCATTTTTGTTACTCACGATCATATTTATCGTATCCGGTTAAATTTTCAGCGGGTTCTGCATTGAAATCGGTTCCGCCCTCACGGTTTTGGTCGCTTCAAATATCGGGCTTCCCATCAGCACGACTCACTGCAAGGTCGGGTCCGTGGTTTTCGTCGGCAGATTTAGAGCAAGAGAGAACGTGGACTGGTCGATATTTAGAAACATCGTTCTGGCGTGGTTGGTTACTCTGCCCATTTGCGGAGGTGTCAGTGCAGCTATCATGGCAGGGCTCAGGATGCTTGTATAAAAATGATGCACAGGTTGTTTTGTGATCGAAGATTGAAGATCACGAATTTCTTGTTAGAGCAGTTCAAATTGATTTCTATTCTGATTGCAAGGTATTGAGATTGTTCTTCATGATGCATAATAGTTATTGGTTCTGGATTTTGTGATCTGGTTTCCTATCAATGAATGTTTTGTTGTTTTGTGATTGCAAGCCTGCACTTGATTTTGATCTTTGATCAATATTTGATTAAAAAACTCATTTTAATTTGATTAATATGGAATATATTAATTAATTAATTTTAATAATAAGGAATATATTACAGTAAAGGAGTAGGACGTGCACGATGAATTCGAACGCAAAATCCGCTATTAACAATGCGCAACGAGATGCATTTACAAAGAACTCAAAATAAATTATGGGATGGAAGAATCGTTTCTGATGCAACAAAGGGAAGGTAATGCCTTCCAGTCGTAGTTAAACGAAAGCCTCGATCGGACTTCGGTTTCGCAAAGTCTACCGAGATGCTCCAAGTTGTTTTGGAGTTGCAACATGTTACTTGTTGACACCTTGTGAGTGACGATGTATTGATTGTTACATCCTCTAGATCTGTACTCCGTGTCAAACCTCGGATCGTGCAGCCTTTCTATGTCGAGCGCTCCGAGCCACGTTCCCATCGATACGTCCTCGCTCCTGTATCTCTGAAAGAGGTCTGCATTGGCGCTTACAAAACGAGCCAGGTCAGAACTTACGACGTATCCGCCTCCTCGGGCGTGGGGCAGATATTTGTCGCAGAGAATCCAACTCGGTTCTGCCCATTTGCCTATCTTTTTGACGTTTGCTCTTCCATCAAAGAATCCCCAATAGAATCTGGTCTTTCTTTTTGATGAAAGGTCGTGCAACATTGCTTTCAAGTTAACGAAGGTGTCGTCATCTCCTTTGAATAGGTATTGAAACTTAAACTCCTCACAGGCATACTTGACTGATTCGAGGAGTTTATAAGAAAGTTTTTCATATCCTTCAGTAGTGTCAAGCAGCATTAGGTCTCCGTATTGTTCGTTTTCTTTGTGAAGTGATGCAAGAGCATTGGGGCTGAGTCCCTGCACAGCAATGCTAAACAGGTGGGCGACACCACCTTGCTCCCTGTTTTTCAGCCAAGAATTTCTAATAGCCTCACGTCGGAAGTAATTGTCTGGGGCTGAAAATAATACGATTATCAAAAATGCCTTTGGTTTTTCTTGATTCTCTTTGTCATTAATTCCAAAGTAAACTGAGTATAACAAATACATCCAGATTGCAAGGAATATGACGCAAATCAGTTTCCTTCTTGCTAGTAGCAATTTAAACTCCATAAAATGCTGTTGATGCTGGTTTCTTGGCTTCTAGAAACGGTTAAGTAAGCCCCTTTCCACTTCACGCCATTGCTAAAACATTGTAAACATCGAGAAAAGTGAACTTCACTGTTATTTTAATTTATTAGCGCAAACCGCTTAATAAATTTGGCGAAAATATCTTCTAATTGATCGGATATCATCCTATTATTACATTCTGGAAGCAAATGTTGGTAAAAATTTCATTCTCTAGTTCGTTAAATAGATCATTCTAAAAATTTCAATTTATAACTAAACTTGGCAAACTCGGCAAACTGTAAAAAAGATTTCATCGCGAGTAAAATTTACATTTTTTACAACAACAAAAAGAAAGATTAACTTTGAAATCAGATATCACTTCAAATGGTCTGATTATGTGTTGCATTGGCAACTTCGTCTGGCTTTTCATCCATATATATAAATTTATATATTTATTTGTAATTCCTCCCCTTCATCCAAAGATAGTGATTAAGTTAACTTCATTTTGGAAAACACGGGCAGTGTTATTATTAGTGAATCTGAAAACCAATAAACTTATTCATTGACACATGTATGCAATAACTGATACGAAGACTGTGCATTGTACAGTGTACAAAGACGGATAAGTTTAAACAATAACGTACTAAATAAATGGTTGATTAATTAAAGTATAATTGCTTTCAATTAGGCTGAATAAATAATTATTAAAGCACTAAGTCTAATTGTTAATTTAAAGATCATTTATTTATAAGACTCACAGCCCGACCGAGTAAATGGATAAATAAATAAATAAGCAATTAGTTACGAAATAATTAAGTACAAACGCCTCCTTGCTTTCCGAATCAACTTCTGCAGACCTTGAATTATTTTCATATTCAATAATGTTGCGCAAGATTGAAGATTCAAACGAACTACAAACAAATATGTGTGGTTCTTGCTGTTCCTCATTTCTGATTTGCAGAACAACTTCCTCTTTTTTTTCCAGTTTGCTCCAATTATTTATTTTCTCTTTTCTCTGTGACTTCAAACTGCTTTGTCTGTAGTTTTGACACTCAGTGATTTATAATTTACGACGGATCGCTTTGAAAAAAAAAGAAGCAAAAGACGGTGGATACGTGGATTGTTTCCATTTGGAAGGTGTCCTAACATTTCATGCTACTTGGTAACATTAAATAGTAATTGATCCCTTCTTGTTACTTAACATTAATCGCTTATATGTTATTAGTTGTTTAGCTAATTAAACCACATTTAATTAAAATTGAAACGATTAATAACTGGACAACGTGAAGGAAAAAACTAATCATCATATTTTGCGCTAAACAAATGAAATCCTTCAACTCTCCATGAATGATAAAAAGAGGATGGCAAGTGATAATTGATTATCAAATTGATCGGTTGCATTCAAGTTTTGTTTATTCGTTTTGATGATGATTAATGAAGTAGGTGTTGGTTGATTGTGTTTACGTTATTAATATGTCCACACGTCACTTCCTATTTGAATATGAATGCAATAACATTACTTCATCGTAATTAACAATGATAATAATAATAAAATAATATATAATAATATTATAATGGTGTAATATATTATTATTATTATTATTATTACACTGAAGATCATAATCCAAGTATCAATAAGAGCAATAGTAATGCATTAAAGTCTAATCATGGGAATCCGAAAATTAAGGTCTAAGAAAGACTTAAATATTGTGAGTAAAGAGTCAGTTTTATTTTGATTGGTTTTGGCTGAAACTGGTGCTCTTGTGCGTGTGTGATGATGGATTGATCATAACTAAATGAAACAATGCCCTTATTTATCTCTTGCTTCAGGAAGGAAATGCCCATCTAAATTCTATACTAGCCAAAGTTCTGGCCCTCATTGTAAGAATAAAACGTAACGTAATGCAGCATTTATTCAATATAGTGACGCGGGAAGAAGTCAATAGCCAAGGGAATGTCTTTATTTATTCATATTCTCAGCTCTTTGAAGGAACCACTCTTTGAACAAATTTGAATGCTTCCTATTCTGAGTGGATCGATCTTGAATCATCATCTCCTCTCTTATGCAATCTTCACTGTGGAGGTTCCAATTGAATTTTATTAACGTTGTTGGAGCACCGAGGAACTTCAAAGATGAAAAGTGATCCAAATGAATCCATCTGAGTCTCAAGGAAATCCCTGAGAACTTTTAGGCATTTTATATTTTCCATTAAAAATGTTTTTTTTTTAATTCTCAGGAAGTGCTTACAAAATTCCACTAAATCCGAGACAGACGATTCAGCTTACTCGGAAGGTGTTTTTAGGAAGTTATACATCAACTCGGAAGATCGTGATTTAATAAATAATTTCTTATTTGAGTAAAAAATCATTTTAAATCACTTTTTGAATTGGAATTTGAAGATTTGCAATTGTAAATCGTTAGCTTCTTAACTTAGATGTGCCTAACTCGTGCTTAGTAACTCATGCGATGCATGCAAACTTGTTTCTTAAAGTAGAGGAAAAAAATCAGAACCTTTTTTTAAAGAATCTTCAGATGAGTTCCTCTAAACTATTTGCGGAGGAAGATTTGTTCGAATTCGACTGAAAGCGTGTTTTAACAAACAAATACGCTCTGAAGTAATTGGTTGTGATTGTTTTGGACGATTAACCGATTTGCACTCAGATGACTTTCTCGAAAAGGTTTGAGATATTTCTTCTTGTCTCTGGAAAGAGGTAATTATTGAGGAAGATGATGGCGAACATATGCAGCTGTTGAATCAGAGAGAAGCGGATAATTAACCTCTGTAAACGAGGTGGTCCCAGAACTTGCTTCCACTTTCCTTTGGACACGTGCAGCAAATTAAAACTTTCCTTTTGGATCAGTTCAGTGGGTCGGTGTGGAGCGAGAGAGAAAAAGAGAGAGAGAGAGAGAGAGAGATAGTGACTCGGAGAATGAGGGGATGATGATGATAATGAACTGTGCCCAGACAAATATCCCTGCGAGATGCGCTTGATTTGAGTTTTAATGATAAGCAGATGTTGACATGCTTCCTGGAGTTTGCATCCTTTGCTTCTGAAACTTGTCCTGGCGCTGTTGATGCTGCTGCTCTTTTGCGATTCGCAAGGATTACATTTTGACAACTAAACAGAGGTAACGTTTTTCATTACAAACTATTTAAACTTTTAATTTTTGCTTTTTCTTTCTTTTAATTATTTTAGCAAATCAATTTAAATTAATTTCTCCTGCTAAAATGCCAGGTTTATTTACAAACATAATTCACTAGCCTGACGTTTTTTTTTGTGGCTCCTTTTTAAAACCTGGAGTTTCTCTCGGCGGAAAAGAATTTATGGAGACTTTTGAAGTAAAAACACTGAGGTTGTAAAATGTGAACGTGTCTCAACGGACGATCAACCCCTCCTTCTTCCAACTTCTTTAACATTTTCTTTTTCTAAGCTGAGATAAAAAGTTTTAAGTCGAAATTTTTAAATAAACAAATAAGAAAAAAAAACACAAAATTGCGATCGGATGAAATCACTGCGTTCGATGGTCAAACCGTCGTATGTTTCAATGTTGCCTTATCAAAGCAACTTTGGAGGTCCACTTTATCAAGAGCTTCGTTGATAAGGGAACATATTAAGATAAAAGATGCTTCAACTTACTACAATCCAGACAACGCCATATTAAGTGGACATAACGCCAACTTATCTCATCATCGTTGTTATCATCATCACCATCACAATCGTCGGCATTACCCTTGTAAACAGATTGTAACTAATAATATTTTATTATTTATTTGTAATTATTGCACTTTTATTTATAAAATTAACGTGGACGCAAAAAGCCAACAACGTCATCATCATCATCATTACCACCTTGGTGATGCTGATGATGATACCTTATGAAATGTTTGTTTAAGGAGTTGCACAAGTGAGGTGTTGTTTAGAGGCTCTTATCTCCGGTCGGTCACCTTGGGACCAGCGGTCATCATTATCATCATGGACGCGCCATAGTCGTCGTCGTCTTCGTCGTCATCATCATCATCATCATCATCATCATCACCACCACCACCCATCATCATCATCATCACCCCTGTCATCACCATCGCTCCCCGAAAATAGCCTTGACTTTTATTTTACGAGAAATGAGGCACTAATGAAGGAAATTTTTTTTCAAAAATTTTCAATTTTTACTGAAATAATTTTCGAATATTTTGAATGAAAATAGTTTAAAATTTCTTTTCAGGGCAGATGTTGAACATCTTGTGGATCGTAATTTCATCCGTGATCACGTGTTCAGGTGGTAAATAAATGTTCCCCGTTAACATTCCAATGCTTTCCTGCAATTAACGTGACATCACATACGAGCCAATAAATAACCACCACCACCATCACAACAACAACAACACCGACGACAGCAGTAGCAGCAGCGACGACGACGACGACAACAACGACAGCGACGACGACGAATAAGAACTAATGAACAACACGTTCGATAATGGATGCATGTTCTTTCAGTTGCACAGTTGTTCATTTCCCCGGCAAATCAGTCGTCACCCGACAACAACGTTGCCATCTTCGTCTGCTCCTGCAACAGCAGCTCCTGCTCCGCCCCCGTGTGGTTGAAAAACGGAAGGAAGTTCAATAACGACAGGTCGAAGGTCATCGGTTACCATGACAACCGCACCTGGGCTCTGCGCATCCAACCGTTGAAGTGGAAAGTCGACGAAGGATTGTATTCGTGTTCCAATGCTGACAACCACTCTGAATCATCGAGGCTCTCAGTTCACAACTCGGATGGTCGTGGCATTAATAATAATAATAATAATAATAATAATAATAATAATAATAATAATAATAATAATAATAATAATAATAATAATAATAATAATAATAATAATAATAATAATAATAATAATAATAATAATAATAATAATAATAATAATAATAATAATAATAATAATAATAATAATAATAATAATAATAATAATAATAATAATAATAATAATAACATCGACCCGTATATTATTATTATTATGGGAAACTAATAATAATAATGATAATTAATTACTCAACTTTCTTTCATCAGTTCCTCCTGGTTTTCCACAAATCTTGGAGGGCGGTCCGTCATTCCAAGTGACGTCAGAGGGTGTTGTCCTCTCGTGTCCTTCGACCGGTGACCCCGTGTTGTCGGTCACTTGGTACAAAAACTTTGTGCCAGCCCTGCTCTCCAATGGAATTGAACTGCTGACCGATGGTCGGTTGTTCATGAATATTAATTGATATATAATTGTGGCTCATTTGTTGCGAGTGATTTGCATATCATTAGAATATCGGCTCATCCGAAGTAGTGAACGACAAATTTCTTTAAATTACGTTGTTGTTATTCACGTCTTAAAAGATTGTTCTTTGAATTTCTTCGAAGATCCCATTAAAATTAAGTTTGGATTATTTAATTATCGAATTAATTTTAAATAAAACAAATAAAAGTACGATAATGGAATCATGTAATATGGACCACGTAGTGATTACGTACTCAAAATAGCGGCTTTAATTAAGTAATCAAGAAGGCATGATGCTTTCAACATTAAAATTAACATAATTTATTAATAATAATAATTAATAATAATAATAATAATAATAATAATAATAATTTTATTAATAAATTAAATGTTAATTTAAATTTGAAGGTTCATTGATGGTCAAGGAAGAGGCAGATGAAGGATCTGCTTACGAATGTCAAGTTTCAAATCAAAAGGGTTCCATCGTGTCGTCAACAATTCACATCAATTCATCAGGTTTTTTAGAATATTTATCTTTAATTAATTACGATGCCTTAAATTATATTGGATAATAAATAAATAAATAGATAAATAAACAACTAAATAAATTAATAAATAAATAAATAAATTAATATAATTATAAAATTATTATTAGATAATGTGATTATTATGTAATGTGATTGTTTTTACTACTATTATTATTATTGTTATTATTATCGTCGTCATCATCATCATTATTATTATTATTATTATTATTATTATTATTATTATTATTATTATTACTTAAACATAGAAACCTTGAAAATACCTCAAACAAGTTTTTACTTTGATTTCGTGAATATTTTAATAAAATACTTTTTATTTGCAATTTGATATTCGCTGGGAATATTTTGAGGAGCTGACAATTCTTTGGGAATATTTCAATGCATGGAAGAAATATTGAATGAATGAACGAATGAATGAATGAATGAATGAATGAATGAACGAATGAATGAATGAATGAACGAACGAACGAATGAATGAATGAATGAATGAATGAATGAATGAATGAATGAATGAATGAATGAATGAATGAATGAATGAATGAATGAATGAATGAATGAATGAATGAATGAACGAACGAACGAACGAACGAACGAATGAACGAACGAACGAACGAACGAACGAACGAACGAACGAACGAACGAACGAACGAACGAACGAACGAACGAATGAATGAGTGAGAAAGATTAAACGTAAGCGTGGATTAATTTTAATCATCAGATTAATTCAATTATTCATATTCATATAACAATGACTGTGATGATGATGATTGTTATTATTATTATTATTTTTATTATTATTATTATTATTATTATTATTATTATTATTATTATTATTGGCATATGTTCACGCATGATTGGGTGGAATTTCATTGTTCTTCTCGTAACTGAGAAACTCTGTTTCCGTGGATTTAATTATCTTGCCACATTCAGTGCAACAATAAAAAATGATGGTAATGATGATGATGGTGATGACGATGATGATGACGACGACGATGATGATGATGACGATGACGATGATGATGATGACGATCACGATGATTAGCATGCTGATGATTTTGAAGAAAATGTTTACATCCATTAGTTCACCGTGAGAACTAATTTGCTTAGATTTGATATTACATAAATTTAAATTGTTTTTGCTTTTGAAACAAATTACGATACGAATTGAAGATCCAACACGTATTTGTACTATTCAGACGATAGAACATGAATGCATCATAATTACATTATTATCTCATAAATATCTCAGCAAGCCACCAATACTTCATAAATACTGGAACATGTAATAAATACTTGGACAAGCCATGAATGAATGAATGAATGAATGAATGAATGAATGAATGAATGAATGAATGAATGAATGAATGAATGAATGAACGAACGAACGAACGAACGAATGAATGAATACAAAAAAAGGTATTTAAATTCAAACGAGGAGGATCATTACTTTTTCAGTCGGAACTCCGACGAATCTGTCAGTGACGCTGGTAAATGGAGCAGGTCACGTGACGTGGAAAGTTCCATCATCGGTGCAGAGTGTGTCTCATTACAAAGTCGAGTTCGGAGCAGAAGGAGATGCTTCACACGTGCACGAGATCGTCTCTGGAAGCACGCACACGTACAACTCCGCCACGCTCGGTAAGACGTCCAGATGTTTCTCGGCTTCGTCTTCTTTTTTTTTGTTCGTTGAAAAATATGGCGCTTGTTGAAACGCGAGAGCAGTTATTTTAGGAGTGTTTTTTGTTTGCCTGCAGACAGAGGGACAGAATATGAATTCAGAGTTTCATCGAAGACTGTGTTAGGGTGGAGTGATAAGGCCGTTGCCAGGATTAAGACCATGGATGGAGGTGCCTGTGGAGAAATGGCTTTATTAGAAATAACTCTCTTTCTCTCTCTCTCTCTTATATCTCTTATATCTCTCTCTCTTTCTTTTGTTCAATGATTCAAATGATATTTATTAATATGCATAATATTGAGAGTAATTTGTTAATATTTTAAAATTATAAACAGTAACAATTATCTAGTTGTATTTGTTATGTATTTAGGAAAATATAAATAAATAATTATTTTGTTAATTACAAGCACTAACAATTAGGTAAATGTATTTAATTTATTTATTTATTATCATAAAGTACCACTTGGATCACCGTTGAACATCTCCGCCTCCGACATCAGTTCAGAAGGTTTCAGACTCAACTGGATGCCTCCATTGACGAAACATCGTAACGGAAAAATCATCGCTTACGAAATACGTGAACGAGCAGACGATAAAATCGTCGATTGGACCGTCAACACGACTGAAACTTTTTACGAGATCAAAGGTCTTCAGCCCCAGGGAAGTTATTCCTTCCAAATCAGGGCCTACACCTCGCTAGGGTCGGGTCCTTGGAGTTCCTACGTGCAGATCCTCACGAAACCTGAAAGTCAGTCTTCCATGTTCATCATTCCCGATTCACAGATTTGCTTGCTCCACGCTAACGATTTATTGATCACACAGACTGATTTATCGATAAATATTTTTATTTTAAATTGATATTTTAAGTCTTTTATCCTTATGTCTTGTTTTAAGCCAATCTGCATTGTCGTTGCACGCAGGTACCGTACAACCACCTCGGGGAATCAAGCTGAACAGACTTTCACCCTCAGAACTCGAGGTTTCTTGGCAAGCAGTGCCCTCCCAGGAACCCGTGACCTACGAGATCTTTGCCACCATTCATGCCACCCTCGACCTTTCGGAGTGGCAGAAAAGGTCAACTGCTCAGACGTCGATAGTCTTCGAGAAGGCGTATTCGAGCAGTTACGCTGTCAGGGTTCGAACCCTCCTGTCTTCGGGAAAGTTCAGCGACCTCTCCAAAGTTGTTATCGAAACAAGTTCATGTAAGCGCAATGATTTTCTGTTTGTTACATTTAAATGTAATTAGAATTTTCGTTTTTATTTAAGAATATATTTATATATATTCACTAAATGAAGCGGAAGTATTTTTACAAATGATACCTGCAAACTTGAAAATAATGGCAGTGAATTATACAACTTTATGACAAGATGAGGTTGTTGGATTGAATTTTCGAAATAATTTCAGTTTTCCCAGACTCGAGCAAATACCAACCCAGTGGAGCTGGTGTCAGGAGTTTTGTCGTGTCTTTGGTGACTCACGGAGATGAAATTCAGGATGCACTTTTGGAGTGGATTCCACCTGAGAAGACTAAATTCAGTCACTACCAGGTGAAACATATTCGTTGATCTGCAATATTTACATTTATTACATTTACAAACAGCGCTCGAATGAAAAGTGTTTACAATTACATTTTAATTACATTTTATACCAAATAAATGAATTTCTTTATAAATTATATTCTATAAATTAAATTGACATTTGACATTTTTTTTAATTACAATCTTATGAAAAATATAAAGCAGAGAAATAATTTTTGAAAATAATTAAAGCGATATGGTAATATTAGTGTACTGAATAACTTCTTTATGCAATTATTGCGCGACCAGGAATGGTTTGCACGGAAATGTTAAATAAATTGATAAATTATTATCGAAATGATAAGTTAATGCCTGAGAGATGTTCTTGACTGATTGATTCCAAAACGGTTGCAGATAAATTATGATGGATCCAAGTTTTACTTGGACGAGAGCAACTCCAAGAAAGAATTCATCCACAAAAAGCAGAAAAAAGTGGACAAAAACCAATCGAAAGTGAAAATTGAAAACTTGCATCCAGGCACGTTGTACAAGTTCATCATTTCTCCTTGTTTCTCTGAAGATGTTTGCGGAACTTCGCATTCGTTTCTATTAAACACGGAGCCAAGAGGTTGGTCGAAGTAATTCATTGTAATTGTAATGCTTTGTACTAGTTATGTCTTGTAATTACAATTAATTAATTAATGTTTTGTAATTATTACGTCTTGTAATTTTAAGGTATCGTAATGCTTTGCATTTCCTCGATTTTACTTTAACGCAAATTGCACACACAAAGAGATTTATTTTTCAGTCCATTTCATCTTTAAACGCATCCTGCGAATAACTGCTTAAAAATAAGTTTAAAAATTTAACGTTAATAATTTTAAAATAAATAAAAAAATTTAGCATTTTTCGATTGCCAGAGCAGTTAATTTGTTTGTCGGAGTTTCATTTTCTTGATATTTTTTTCTGAAAAAATAGGAATAAAATCATAATATAATATAATATAATATAATATAATATAATATAATATAAATATAATATAATAACATAACATAACATAACATAACATAACATAACATAACATAACATAACATAACATAACATAACATAACATAACATAACATAACATAACATAACATAACATAACATAACATAACATAACATAACATAACATAACATAACATAACATAACATAACATAACATAACATAACATAACTTAACATAACATATAACATAACATAACATAACATAACATAACATAACATAACATAACATAACATAACATAACAACATAACATAACATAACATAACATAACATAACATAACATAACATAACATAACATAACATAACATAACATAACATAACATAACATAACATAACATAACATAACATAACATAACATAACATAACATAACATAACATAACATAACATAACATAACATAACATAACATAACATAACATAACATAACATAACATAACATAACATAACATAACATAACATAACATAACATAACATAACATAACATAACATAACATAACATAACATAATATAATATAATATAATAATATAAGTTATTTTCAGCCCCACCAGCACCCGCTGCGCCAGTGGTCCTAAAAACGGAAGCTGATGGATCCGTGGGTGTGAAATTACGATCATCATCAGGAATTAACGGGGCGATAATAAAATATTTCCTCGTGGCAGCTAATGCTTCTTTGTTCGAGAACAAAACTCCTGACGATGTTACGAATGAAGAGGTGCAGAATTTGTTTTCATTTACACATTATTAATCGTTAATTTAATTTAATTCATTTTATTTAAAAGAAAAAAAAAACACGATTGCGCGACAAATAGATTAAGAGTTTAAATTGAAATTAAATTGAGTGAAGTTAATTTATAAAAAAATATTTAAATTCATGTATGGTTAAACTGATTAAAATGAAATAAAATCTAATGCAAGTAAAGATTTAAAAACAAATTATTCACAATAATTAATTAATTAATATAATATATATATTTTTATAAACATTAACAGGTCTCTCGTTACCTTCAATTAAGCACAGACGAGCAGCACGATTCACGTTTGATTGTTTTTGAGTTCAGAAACCTTCCTGATCAGTTCACCATCAGGAAGATGCCAAACGGACTGAAACACAAAATCTTTTTGAGGGCACTTACGAGCGATCATGTAATTATTTTTGGTGCATTTTATCAATTTCAGTCTAATTATTCAAAAAACGTTATTAAATAAATGAATATTTAATAGATATAAATATTTAATAAATATAAATATTTGATAAATGAATATTTAATAAATGAATATTAAAATATGACAGTAATTATCTGATTAAATTGATTTAAAGCAATTTTCCTCGAGTCCCTATTCGTCAGTGATCATCCAATCAAAATCTTCATCTGAGGAGGCGGGAAATCTTCATTCAGAAAACTCGAAGATATTTTTTTCTCTCATTCCAACATTCTTCTTTGTTGTTGCTGCAATCCTCATCGTCTCCTGTTACAGGTTCCTGTTCTGCACTCGACATCTTTTTTTTATTTTTCAAATAGTTTTAAATCTTTTCAGTTTAAATAATTCGGTTTTTAAATTAATTAAATCATATTAGGTGATAAATGTTAAATTAAATTATAAATTATATTTATATTAATTATTATAATAAATAATTCTTGTTAAATCAAATTAAAAATTAAATTACGTTGTATTAAATAATTAGTGTTAAAATGAAATGAATTAATTATTTATTATTTAATAATTAATTAAAGTTAATAATTTGGTTGCAATACGACTTACAAAAAGTTTGAAATGCCATTCACTTGATAATTACATATTATTATTTGTTATTATTACATATTATTATTACTTATTATTACTAACTTCATGCTTATTATTATTACAACTTATTACACTGGCTTCACCAATGCATTTCAACTACAAGTGTCAAATAAATTCTTTAAAATTATAATAATATAATATTAAATAATAATATTAATAATAACAAATAATAATAAATAATTATATAATTATATAATTATAATAATATATTTCACGTGAAGGCACAAAGTGAGGAAAGCCAAGAAATACAAGGAGTTTTTAAAAGATGAACACGTGGTCATGCAATCCGAGAAGTTCATTTCTCAACCGACAACTGACTTCAATAAGCCATCACCTGGTCTCACGAGTTCGATATTTTAATAATAAAGAATATAATAATAATAATAATAATAATAATAATAATAATAATAATAATAATAATAATAATAATAATAATAATAATAATAATAATAATAATAATAATAATAATAATAATAATAATAATTATCTCGCGTCTCGAGCGAGTGGTCGTGCGGCTGTTTTTCGCGAATTCTCGATTATTTTACGGTTTTTGCGGCAGTTTTGCTTTTTTTTCTGACCATTTCGTGTCCCCTACATTCCGTTTAGGATTGTGAGACCATTCTCAAGTTCAAAGGGGAAAAACTGAAGTTGAACAGTGTAAATTTTTCTGTCGACGTCTTGCATTGTTCTAGACTCCACAACTTCAGGAAAACAGAAGAGAAAGAAGTCATTTTAAGCTTGTTTGCTTCCGAGTACGTCTGCTAGTCGATGTTTTTGTGAATTTTTGGATTTAATTCAACTTGAAGAATCGTCGGAAAGAACAAGAAGTAAACAATGCAAACCCGCGCGCGCACCTTGTTGGCTCTCACAAAGGTGAAAGACTGTTCTGGCCCTTCTGAGACTCCAGTGACTGCACAGCCAAAGTGCGAATATTGTGATGCGGAATTCAAAACATCAAAAGGAGCAAAGATTCACGAAAGTCGCGTCCATCCAGTTCAGTGTCACGCAAAAAGGTCAGGGAAAACCTACGGAAAATGTAGATGGGATAAAGAGGAATCCCATGTGATGGCAATGTTGGAGATGGAACTGAAGCAACAAGGAGTTAGATTCATCAACATTGAACTCCACAAACATTTCCCTCACCGAACTTTGGCCTCCATTCGAGGACATAGGAGACAGACAGAATACAGAACTATTCTCCAACAATGCATCAGTAAAACCAGGTCCTCAGAAAATATTCAGACGTCAGTAGCCGAGAGTCCAACTGAGCTGACTGCGAGTAGAAATTCTGTTTGCGAAGAATCATATGAGGAAGTTCACTCGGGACATTCAAAAGAGCTATGGAGGAATATGTCGAGAGCTGAAGCTGGACTTAATGATCAGGAAAGGAAGAGAATCAATATCGCCCTCTCCAGACACTTCCCGGATATGAGTGTTAGGCGCATAAAGAGAATCAGAAACAAGCCTGGTTATAAGAGCCTTCTAAGCAATGCCTTTCAGGATTCTGTGGCCTTGAGAAAGACTGAAAACCAGATTTTAGGAGTGCCGCCTACGAATGGGGAGCAAGAGAAAATAATCAGTAACTCAATGGCAATAGACAATCAGTTGAAGTTGAAACAGTTTGTGATTGAAAGATACCAAATGATCCATCTAGATGGTGAAGAGTTCTCCAACCTCATAAACGAGAAGCTCCCGAGAACAGAGAGAATCTCACTGATTAATAAGGAATATGAAAAGTGGATCTCAATTCAGGTTCCACAAAAGATCAATAGCAGTGAGCCCAAACAACCTGCCAATCGTGCTGAGAGTGCCCATAGAAACAACGATCATGTCCAAAGCAAATCAGAAAACCAATGCAGAACTTTCCGGAAGACAAAAATCAGGGTGTCAAAGAAGGAACAAAAAAAGTTAGAGCGACAGAAGTGCTATGCTAGTCTGCAAAAACTTTTCCGAAAAAGTCCAACATCTGCAGCGCACTCGGTTTTGAAAGGAGAATATGAAGTCCAGACAGGCGCTTTCCCTGCGGGGTTGGCGGATTATTGGAGCGAGATCTTTGGGGAGACATCGGTGGAGGATGACAGGCCTCTGGTGTCTATCAGAGACATCGCAACAGAAATGCAAGATCCGATCACCAGATGGGATGTAGAGATCGCATTCCGGGGACTAAAGGACAGCAGCCCTGGACAGGATGGTATTCGAAAAAGGCATCTTGCAAAATTCAGTAATGACGATCTCGCTGTTCACATGTCTCTCTGGTTGCTAACAGGAGTACCTCCCGCATCATTCAAATCGGGAATCGTCACATTCATTCCGAAGAATAAAGAGGCCTCGACTCCGAGCGATTATCGACCTATCACTGTTGGTCCGATTATGGCGCGTCTCTTCCATCGTATCCTTGGAGGTAGAATGTTGGGGAATTGGCCCCTCTCATCGAGACAAAAAGCTTTCTGTCCGGGGGATGGCATCGCACAAAATCTCTTTCTCATCAAATCAATAATTCAAAAAAAGAAAGAACAGATCCAAAAACTTAACCTGACATTTGTCGACGTCACCAAAGCTTTCGACTCAGTATCCCATAAATCTATCCTCAGGGCTGCTGCCAGACTCGGAACTCCACCTCTCCTCCTAAACTACTTAGAGGAACTGTACAAAGAAAGCGAGGTTCACTTTAAAGTCGAGGGAGTACTTACTAGAGGGGTACAGGTGAAAAGGGGAGTTCGTCAAGGAGACCCGATGTCCCCTCACTTATTCAATGCGGTCATGGATATGATAACCAGCGAACTGTATCAATCAATTGGTGTCACGGCTGACAGAAATTCGGCGATCACATGCAATTATATTGCATTCGCTGATGATCTGGTAGTGATGTCAACAACGGACATCGGAATGAAGAAGTTGATGGAGCAACTTGAAACTGCAATGGGCAGCGCAGGACTTAAGATCAATCCAAACAAGTGCGCCACACTCCGAACGGAAACTCATTGCAAGGAAAAACGCTGGATAATCAATCCTACGCCCTACATTAAATTCGAATCACAGGATATCAAAGCAATAGACGTCTCACAGACTTACAAATACCTGGGGATACAGATTGGAGTTCGAAAGCAGCCAGTGTCGATAGGTTGTGAAATTCAAAAGTCTCTCAACTCCATTTCAAAAGCACCAATTAAGCCTTTCCAACGCCTATATATTCTAAAAGTCCATCTGATACCAAGCCTCGTTCACCAACTTACCTTTGGCGAGGTCAACCTCGGTTCTCTGAGTTCCTCAGATACCGCGATTAGGAAAGCAACAAGACAATGGCTTCATCTTCCAAAGGATGTCCCAAAGCCATTTTACCATGCTCCCGTCAAATCTGGTGGTCTGGGAATACTTCCACTTAAACAATGGGTTCCCCGGCTCAGAATAAATAGATTGACAGATATCTTCTCTGAGACAGGTGGTCGTAAAGATGAATTCCTGTTGGATGTTCTTAGGAACAACACCCTGATCATGAGAGAATTCCGGAAATTTGGAACGTCGGAGACAAAACAAGCAAAACTGGATTGGAAAGTGGCGGCTTCAGAGAGCCTATACAAAACTGTAGACGGTTATGGATTAAGATCATTCACCAGAGGAATTGGAGTGAGTGATTGGATTTCATCAGCGGTTCCAAGAGTTCCATCTGGCCAATACATCAAATGCATAAAAGTCCGAGCGGCCGCCCTTCACTGCAGACTCCGAGCATCGAGATGGAATCCCCTGGCTTCAAGGAGATGCGGGGAGGGCTGCAATTCTTTCGAATCGCTGGGCCACATGATCCAGAGATGCCCGAGAACGGATGGCCCAAGGCACGAGAGACACAACGCTGTCGTTAGGGAATTAGAACGGGAATTACGAAGAAGGGGTTATACTACGGTAATAGAGCCCCGTATTCCCACAGAAAAGGGACTCAAAATTCCTGATTTGTGTGCCTGGACACGTGACCTCTACATAGTGACTGATGTTGCCGTGACATCCGATGATTATGATTTAGACAAGTGTCATGAGAGCAAGGTTTCAAAGTACGACCTTAAAGATGTTCATGATTGGATGCTGAGGAATGCCCCAGGCGGCGTCCAAAGAATGCTTCCGAAGGTTGGCGCCTGCGTTTGCAACTGGAGAGGAGTCATGAGTGCAGAATCATACAGATTCTGGAGAGAGTGCGGCGCTTCGAAGACGAGTTTAATGTACGTTGTGCTCTCGGTCCTCAGTCACAGTTACAAAATCTGGAGGGCTCACAGGTGCCCACTTCCGAGGGCAATCGCACTTTCTCGGACTGCGAATTCTCAATGACATTGGCAGTTGACGTTACTCGGCGCGTTCGATCGTGATTTCACCTTCTGACCGAATGTCCAGGGTGATCTCGGGCCCTAGTGCGGACACTAAACTTTGGAGAGGCCGTCGGAATATTGTTGTTTGTGTTTTGGGTGTGAGGCCGAGAAAATAAAATTAAAAAAAAAAAAAAAAAATAAAATAATAATAATAATAATAATAATAATAATAATAATAATATTCAAATAGAATAAATTCATTAAAATACCAATTATAATACAATAACTATAATATAATAATTCATTAAAATACCAATATTAATTATTTAAAAATCTTTTTTTCTTCAATTTTAATTTTAAACCATAAAAATGACTTTAAGTTTCCGGCAACTGCAAAGCCGTCAGTCTCAAGAACTTGGGCAAAGTGCTGGAAGAATTGAAAACGAATGAAAGTTCAAAGTTGAGGATTGAATACGAATCAATCGATCCTGGCCAACAATTCACTTGGGAGGTTTCGACCAGGGAGGAAAACAAGGCTAAAAATAGATATGCTAATGTAGTGGCATACGACCACACCAGGGTCAAGGTCATGAACGAGTTGAATGGTTCCGATTACATCAATGCCAACTTCATCGATGGATACTGCAGGACTAAGGCTTACATCGCCACGCAGGTTTTTATGGACACAAGATTTTAGTAATTTTTTAAAATAATGCATATGTAATAAAAATTAATGCATTATTACATAATGCACTAAAGGTTGTTAACCACGTTGACTTACAACAGCATCAATAAACTTTTTAAATAACTTTAAATATTGCTAATATAATGATAATAATAATAATAATAACGGGACAAGAGAATATAATAATAATTATTATTAATATTAAACTCAGTAAAAATTGGTGAAGAACATCTAAAGTTATTCCATGCAGGGACCCATGCAGAACACAACTGTTGACTTTTGGAGGATGATTTGGGATTACAAATGCGACACCGTTGTCATGGTTTCCAATGTTTTGGAGAGAAACAGGGTTTGTTTGAGAGTTTATTTCTGTCGAAATAAACGAATAAACTCTTTTTTTTGCAAAGACGAAGACAGCCATAGTCAATCAACTTGAATATCTATTAGTTAAGAGTTGATTAGCTAATTTGTTAACTAATTGAAATGATCATATTATATTTATTTACATTTTCTATTTTAATAGAATCGTATTTTATAGTATATATTTATTCATCAATTTCAAGATAAAATGCGACCAGTACTGGCCCCAAACCACGGAACTTCACGGCATGGTTTACGTGTCTTTGACCGACACTGCAACGTTTGCCACGCACGTCATCAGGACATTTCAGTTGACGAACGTGAGAAATTACATTCTTTTCTGTACTTCTGTAATCAACTCCGACTATCATCATCATCATCATCATCATCATCATCATCATCATCATCATCATCATCATCATCATCATCATCATCATCACCACGCAGGTGAACACGTTGGAGAAGAGAATATGTTCCCAATACCAATACACGTCCTGGCCTGACCAAGGTGTACCTTCAACTGCAACTTCCTTCCTCAACTTCGTGAAAAGAGTGAAAATGGCCAAACGCATTCATTCCTCACCTCTGGTTGTTCACTGCAGGTGATGATAATAATTATATAAATATTATTTGTATTTTGTAAATATTGCATTTAATAAATACACTATAATTTAAATATCCATTATAATATATTAGAATAATTACATTATAATGTAACTATTGATTATGTTATATTTTCGATGTTGTTTTGTATTAAATCAATAATTTCTTTGGAAAATTAATTCTAATCGTTCATTAATTAATGTGTTCGCGTTTATTATTACGTTACCTAAATTTATTCGATTAAGTAAATCAATTATTATTAATTAAAAAATATTTAAATAAAAATAAAATAAAATATTATTAGTTAAAAAAATAAATAATAAATATGGATATAATATAAATAAATAAATAGATTTTAATATTGATTGATTGATTGATTTATTGATTTATTGATTGATATAATAAATATATTTTAATATATTTATTTTATAATTATTTATAATAACTGGAAGCCATTTATTCTTTGTGAAAGTTGCAGGTGCGCCTTCACGGCAGAACTTGTGAATATTCATGGAAAAAGATTTTTTTGTTACTTTAATAACTTCCTAATTAACATAATTGCTTATAAAAATATAACCTTGAATCATCATCCACTCTCCATAGTCTTTGATTCCATAGATTGCGCTGGTTATTATTATTGTTATTAATATTATTATTAATATTATTATTATTATTACTTCTGCTAATAATAATTTATAATATTATGTTTCTTATTGTTGGCAGTGGATGTTATATTATATATAGATTTATTTAATTTTATTAACAAAATGATTTAATTATTTATAATTATATATTTCAATTAATCATGATATTATTTACAATAATTAAAACCTGTCAATTAATTTATAATAATTAATATAATAACATATAACCAATATAATAGCATGATTAATGACTTAATATCGTTGTAATTGGTTATGAAATTAATTTTCAGTGCTGGCGTAGGCAGGACGGGCGTCTTCATCGGAGCGGATGCCATGCTGGAGAGAATGGAATTCGAGGAGGTGGTTGACATTTATGCCTATGTGACCTTCATGAGATCGCAAAGGAATTACATGGTACAAACTGAGGAGCAGTACAAGTTCCTGTACGAACTCGTGTACGAAGCCGTTGAATTCGGTGGAACGGAAGTGGCTGCCGATAGGTTCCTAATCCGTGTCAATGAACTGTTTGCACCCGTGGTTCACGCGAGGGCTGGTTACTCGGAAGTTCAACTCGAGTTCAGGGTTGGTTCGAGGATAATTCACGCGATTGGTTTTCTGTTAACATATTGATTTTCTGTCTATTATTTTGCAATATTATATTATGCATTTTATTAGGATTATATCGGGTTTACTGGCTACTTTTATTATTTGTATTATTTATAATTTTTATTAATATTACTATTTAATTTAATATTAATCATTATTTAATTTATTTTATTTAATATTAAATTTTTATTATTTGTTATTGGGAAACTGATTGTCTATTAAGCAATAAATTTGAACAGAAACTACAAGACCTTTTCTCGTCCTCCACTCAAACGTTGAAAACAAATCAGAAAAACAAACATCGATCGATGATCATCGGTGAGAAAAACTTGCTACTTGAATAATGTTAATATTGCCTCAAATGATAATATTAATATTACCTTTAATAAATAAATAAATAATAATTATAATAATAATATTAATTATATTATTATTATTATTATATATTATCATTAATTATATTAATTAATACAATAATATTATCATTAATTATATTAATTAATATAATGATATTATCATTAATTAATACAATAATTTATATTCTATTCTAATATTAATTAAATAATTTTGACGACAAATATTTTTTAAAGCCTAATAATTGCATTTTTTTAACATTTTATATTTAAATAAAATAATTGCTAAATTACATAATATTTAACTGACTGATTGTATTTAATTAATTGGACCTCTGCAGGTGATGAAGACAAACAGGCACTCATTCAGAATTTGGCAGATCTGCCAAACACGTGTCTCGTGGATGTAAATCAATTTTATTTTTAAAATTAAATAGATTGTATATTTAATTAAATATATAATTTAATTACATATAATTAAATAGATTGCATTTAAAATTAGATTTAAAAGATTTAAAATTATGTAAATAAATTTTATTTTTAAAATTAAATAAACAAATGATAATAAAATAATTATCAGCCCACGGATATCCTTTACTAATAATAACAATCGCTGGTAGTTAATAAGCTTAATATAGTCTAATAGATGATAATAAATTACCGCTGTTAATATTATTAATAATTATTATGGGTGGATTTAAAACATTCAATCTTACTTATTTATTACAATAAATAACATAGTAAAACATAGTAAAACCAATTTACAACTTAAGAATAAGTTTTACTGAACTCTATTTAAGCATAAATTATGTTAATTTAGATAGTTTAGTAAGACACGTTCAATGGAAATTATGTAATTATTCAGTTAAGAAGAAGGAAAGTAATATTAATATTATTGTTTCATAGTTAATATTAATATCAATGTTAAAGTTTCAGAATTAAGATTAAGGATAATGTTAATATTTCATAATTAATAATATTATAAATATTAATATAAATGTTAATTATTCAGAGTTACAAGGACAAAAAGGCCTTCATAGCAACAGAGGCACCGCAATCAGGAGTGACTGATGAGTTCTGGAAGATGCTGTGGGACTTGAACAGTTCGGTCATAGTTATGATTGCCAAACCAAAAGATAATGGAAAGGTTAGCCAGAGCTAAACTAATTTTCAATCTTCAAACATAATTTAGTCAAGTTTATTATTATTATTATTATTATTATTATTATTATTATTATTATTACTATAACAAAATATTATAAAATATTTTTGAAAACATTAATTAATTTCTTATCATCGCAATCATATATATATATATATATATATATATATATATATATATATATATATATATAAAATTTATGGTTATTATTATAATTAAAAATAATATTTTAAACTATTATTAAAATTTTAAATTATTATTATTAAAAATATAATTTTAAATTTCATTCCATATTCAGACTCTGCGCCACCAATACTGGCCTGAAGGAAGGTCGATGAGATACAAGTACTTTGTTGTTGACCCTGTGGCCCAATACAGCATGCCCCTGTTCACACTCAGAGAGTTCAAGATGACTGACGCCAGGGTTAATAAGTGCTTACTGTCGATGAACTTACGGCTAATTAATCAATTTAAATTGATAAATAAAATATTAAATTTAAATAATCCAACAGCTTTAATTAATTGCATTTTAATCATTTTTTTTTAAATATTTAAACATAAAAAAAATTTATGCCAGGATGGACAGTCCCGTGTGGTACGTCACTTCCATTACATCGAGTGGCCCGAACACGGAGTGCCCCCGTCAGGTGATGGATTCATTGAATTCATTGGACAAATTCAAAAAACAAAACAACAATTTGGATTAGATGGACCAGTTACCGTTCATTGCAGGTGAAAATTCACTATTACAATATAGAGGTTAATCGATCCAATATATTTTATAAATATCTTACGTTTTTATGAATAATAATTAACATACTAATTAATAATTTAAGCTTAAAGGCCATTAGGCCACAAACACTTGGCAACTTATAGCTCTCCGCTATTAGCATTATCCGCTATTATCTCCGCAGTAGGGTTAAGTAGAACTAGTTTCAAATTTAAAGATTATATGCCTCCGTCACATCGGACAAATCCAGAAGTAAATGTTTACAAATTTCACTTTATTACGCCGATAAATAACAAGAATCGAAGGGCGATTGAAAAGGCAAATTCAATTATTCTCACTTAATCTCAATTAGTCTCAATTAATAACTCAGCTGCTTATCCAGCAAGATGGAACGCATCTCGAATGAAACAATTTGTTGAAACGATTGCTAATTGGAATTAATCGTGGTTTCTATCCATTGAAATCGATAATTTCTATTGAGTAGTTAAGCAGTTAAGTGATCTAGCCCATGTATTTACAGAAAAGAGTAATTTTTTTCTAGAAATTAAAAGCAATAAATATAATTCAATTACGATGGCATTACGATTAATAAAGATTTAATTTTAATGTACAGTCATGGCGATGACAAGACAGGAGTGTTCATGGCAGTTAACATCGTCCTCGAGAAGCTGAGATTTGAAGGAATCATTGACATTTTCCAGGCGATGAGGTCCATACACAACCAGAAACCATCTTTCCACCCCTCGGAGGTCTTTTCTTAAAGTTATAATTTAAAAAATAATTCATAATCTTATCCCAGATTCTTCTTTTTTTGTAGGAGCAGTACAGATTCTGCTACCAGGCGGTGTTGGAGTATCTGAGTTCCTTCGACCACATAATTTCATGATCGAACGATTCAATTGTACATCGATTCCATTCTTTAAATGTTCTTTGTTGAAGACTGTTTAGTAAATGTTTTCATAATGTTCACCGATCAAAATATAATCTTTTGCTATTGGACCACGCGATGACATGAATGTAGTGGAGGAAGAGTACTATTTGAGTCTGATTTTTGAGGAAACGAAATTGCTCATAAAAACTGAAATGACCTGCATTTGGAAGTGATGAAACGATAACAGCATGAGATAACTAAGATGGACAACTAAAATTAGCAAAATAAAAATAGCCTTAAAACTGTTTAAAATATTGCAATTTCTTTCGCGGACAGAACCACAGCGACCACACTTTCAAGCTCCTAAATAGAATCCGAAGAAGGACGTATGGTAACCGATGGAATTGCTCGTCACAGAAGAACCTCTTTCCACGACCACCTTTAGGGCGTCGTTTTGGAATAGCTGGATGACAATTCCTCTGCCTAAAACATCGACGCCGTCTAATGAAGTCGATCGTCTTTCCAATGTGAAGACGACGTTTCCACTTCTTTTCAAAGTCACCGAGGATATCTGTCTGCTCTTAGTTCCGATGCTCACGTACACGTAATAATATCCAGTCATGCTTATGTAAACTGTCGCCCTGTCCGAAATCTGAACTCCTTGGGTAATGACCCAGTCATCGAATGACAAAGGATCGGCCCCGTCTGAGTCAGAGTTCCTATAAGCGGCCCAGGCTGCCATTGCCCCGAATTTAGTGTTGTAAGGGAAGGCCGCGAACGATATCAGATTTCCATTGGTTCCCGGAGTAATAGAGCCAAAATTCAAGATTACTTTCACTTTTGAATTGCAAGGAATCAGAATCGACCTGGATATTGTTGTCAATCCGTTCATTAAAGTGTTCCTTTGGGCAATGTAAGTTTTCTCTAAATTATCCAGCACCAGCTGGGCTTGTGAACCGGCGGGAACACCCGCAGAGAAGGTGAAATAATAGAATGCATTATTCCTGCATTCGTAAGTGTTATCGGCTGCATTCCATAGTACGCCAGGATTTAAGTGAATATTTTGGAATCTGAGGACATCGTAGCTAAAAATATGATTTAAAGTTAAAACCTAATTCATTACAAATTACAAAAAAAAAAAAGCTGAACCAACACTGAAAAACTCTCAGAACTGTATCCACTGAAAATAGCCGAAGGATCGAAAATGGAATTCGAGATGCTGAACGAAGACCATCCCGTTTGTTGTCCCAAACTGTACAAATTGCCAGTCGTGAGGTGCAAGCTGATGCCAACTCCGCTGGAGAGGGAAACGACTGCCGACCTACAACCGGTCTCCACGTCGTTCTGATCCACTGACTGCCATTGGAATGATATCGGTGTCGGATATCCTCCGGAAGTTTGAAGTTCAACGCGGGTGTTACCAGGGATTCCGGCACATATTTCGACCAAGGAACGCGATTCTTGTAAGCCCACGCGACAAGTATCGCTGGTTAGCACCAGGCCATTCAATCTGTTGGCATAGACTTGATTCAGCAGCAAAGGAGAGGCGGGTCCGTTTACGTTGTTTGTCAGAGTGACGCCGAAAGTACAATCGTTGCCTGCGAGGAAGAGTTTCATTTTTGATAAACGATTTTGTTGATCACGGTAGTTGTGGATATAACATGGAATAAATTTCAGACGATCGCATTCTAACCATTCGCAGGTGGGCCAGCAGTCGATGGAGGAGTAGGAATTCTTGTTGTTGTTGTCGTCGTCGTCGTTGTTGTCGAAGTTTGAGGCCATTGAGTGGTTGATGAACTGAGTTGGGCTAAAAAAAAAGAAGCGAATTCAAGTGAATGGAGTAATTTTATTGAATGGCAACGTCCAAAGGAATCCGAAGCCTACTTTGTACGAAAGAAGTGCAGGTGAATTGATTGACGAAGAGGCTTAAACTGGTGAAAGTGTCGCCGATGGTTTGAAAGGATGACGTCGATACGTAGCCACCAGGAGAGGTAAACTGAGTCAGTTCGTAGGCGTTGACTTTGTCTCCAACTCCAATGGCTTAAATTTTTAAAAATTATATTTAATATTGTAATGCATTTAGTGCAATATATATGTAATTTCAAGTAATCAGTTAAATATTAATTCAAATAATTAACACGTCGTCTTATGGGTTTGTAATTGCCAAAGAATCATTCGATATTCTCAAAGTTAAGCATTAATAATCAGTAAAATAAACGTGTGCACAAATTACTGAAGTCATTAAGTAAATGATGAGATATATAATTATTAATATATTAATAATATTATTAATTAACTACAAATATAGTTCTTTTGCATAGCTAATTACCATAAGTCAAGTCCTAAGCATAATGTTATTAAATTTTTAAAACCTCAATCAGTGAAATAAATTGGTTCAATAGAATGAAGAATCTCACCAAATCGCTTGATGTTGGTACTGAGCAAAGAATTTACTTGTGGTCCGTAGTTTCCCGCCCACTCAGGAGTGATAACTCCATCGGTGATCAAAACCATGATTTTGATGGCATTGGGCCTTGAACCGTACATTGGATCTTGGAAGACTGTTCTGCCTAATCCCAAGGCGGCGGGAATATTTGTCTTAGACCCGTAAAAACTCATGGATTTGATAGCCTTCACAAGAGAGGTATCGTTAAAGTAGCTGTTGAAATCAAAGACCACGTTTGCAGAATCAGAGAAAGTAATGATTGCCAGACGGTCGAGGTAGTAGCCGTATCTGATGGCTTTCCAAGCGATGTTTAGTGCGAAATTCTTCAGAAGTTCCCAGTTGTCAATGTCCGTGTTCTCGTTGATGCTGCCCGAGCTGTCCAAGATTAGCAGCAAATCGATCGGACATTCTCCTGAAATCGTTTACATTTAAGTTTCAATCGGTAGGTTCTTTTCATCGCTAACAATCGACATTCTTACCTGGCGGTAGTGTTGGCAAAGTCGTGGCAGTTGCTGACACAAACACAAATGGATGTTTAAATTTTTATTAATATTGGAACATTTAAACATTTACTTACTTGGCGTGGGTAGGTCCGCCCTGTTGATACAGAAATTCCTGATGTACAGAGTTGCTCCTGCTTGAACTCCAATGGTTGAGAATCCACCTTTGAAGAAGTAGCACATGGAAGTGGAACTGAAGTAAGTAAAACTCGTGCAATTTCTCGATATGCAAACGGACGAGCACGTGTCCCTAGTTCCACTCATTTGAAAGTCATTCCCATTGATGTCAGGCGTTCTTTCAGCAAAGATGGAAAACTGAGACGAACATTGAGTGGGTAGATCTGAGAAGAAAATATGACTTAATGTGAATGTAGTCATAAAATATGATTCAATGTGAATATAATTACAAAATGTGTTTTGAGGTAATCATAGATCGAATTGTAATCAGAAATTATAATCTTTGTTTACATTATTTGCAATTTGAATAAAAATTGTTTTATTCATCATGTAAGCTAGAGTTGTGACGGACGAGGAAATTAGAAAATTTCATTTCTCACATGCAGAATTGGTGCAAATGCTGAATCGGATGCAACATCCATTGGCCGAAACGCCGTTGGTGTTGGTATGCAAGTAACAACTTCTCGTTTGAACGGCATAATCGGCTGCCAAGCAAGTACCATCGGCGCTGCACGTTTTCAGGCAGTCATCCTCGGATATGGAACTCGCCACCTGAACCCCTGCGTCTGAATTCATTCCGTAAGACTTGGTGATCGTCGAACAAGCTGGAAAGGATATTAAAATTTATTTTTAAAAAGAAAAAGAAAATTGATATTCAAAATTATTAAAAAGAATTATTTTCTGACCTTCTAATCACTGCTCGCCTATTCCGCAAATTTAAATACTCTATTCATTGATTTTCTTTACATTTTCAAACAGCATTTTGACATTATGAAATAAGTGATAACTTAAATTATTTAACAGATACCGGTGCAGTTAGAAACGAACTTTGAAAGAAATAATAAAATAAAAATTTGTAAATAGATTTGCAATGTTTTTGATCACGTACTTGTTGGAACAACCACAGGAGGTGTTGTACTTGTTGAACCTGCAAGAGCGAATTCAATTAATGTTTTTGATGGGTTATTGGGTACATTTATCATTTCAATTCATTGATAACCACCTGAGCAACCCTGCTGGATTCGAGTGAGGTCGTAGTGCGTGACCCCAAGAGCATAGGTCAAAGGTACAGCATTTATCAGCAGATAACAAGCCATGGGGGCATAATTTCTGTCGATATCCACCCCGATGCACGCGTCCAGAGCAGTGCAAGCGTCGAAGCAACTCTGATCAGTTGTTGCTCTGTTGAAAGTTCCACCCGCCATGTTTCTGTCTATCGACGGACGCCATGAATACGTCGTTTGACAACCTTGACAAAGTCACGAAGTTACTTTTAAAATTTCAAATCCGATAATTTTCTAAGGTCTATGATCTTACTAAAAAACGATGAAAAGAATTGAATAATAACAATATATTAATAATAAGTAAGCTTACTATAATAGCAATGATACGATGATTTTTACAAATCAACTGAATAAATTGTTGCAATGAATTGTTTGAAAATATAATAATAATAATAATAATAATGATAATAATAATTTTTTAAATGAATTAAATACTCACCAGTTGTCGTCGGAGGAGATGTTGTCGTAGTTGTTGTCGTTGAAGTGGTACCAACGGTGGTATTCACCCTTATCGAGATCGTCGTCGTCGTTGTTGTTGTTGAGGTCGAAGAGCTTTTCGGAGTTGTCTGTCGTGGTGGGGGAGTTGTTCTCCTCGTGACAGGTGAAGTCGGTGTAATCGTAGTTGTACTTGTAGTTGTACTTGTGCTTGTACTTGTTGACGTAGTGTTTGAGGATGCTGAATTAGGAATAAGTTCATCACCGATTCTCGAAGATTTTAGATGAAAATACTTAACTTGTCACTTTCTAAGCAAATGCAAATAATTTAATGAATAAGATTTATTAAATGTACTCACTATACCACGTGCCGCAAACTTTATGGTATTCAGTTATGGCAGGATATTTTGGGTACAAATTGCTCTCCAGGAAAGGACTCGCTCCCCTTTGAAGCCAACAGACTGGGATTCCCGAACTAGTTTCGATTTGATAAGATTTGCAGTCAAAATCGCTTTGGCATGCGTCCCTGCATTGTGCCTCGTTCAGCAATGGTCTTTCCTCAGCTCCACGTGATACAAAACCAGACATATCCTCTACGAAGTCTACTCCTCTGAAGCAGTCTGAAATTATTGATTATAAACTTTACATATTAATATATATTATATTATATTATATTGGTCAGGATTTTAAAATTAGACAACATTGGTTGGAAAGGTATAGCGATAATTTTTTTGATCTTCATATAAAAAATAAGTCACTCAATGGACATTTACTGACGAAGATAGGCTCCTCTACAACAATTTATTAGAATTTTATGTTGAAAATGATGTTTAACTTTGAGAGGTTTCTGTCTCTCATACATTTGCAATATTGTTTTGAAACTATTTCTAAAGCAACAATTTTCGATACCAACCTATCGCGCAAATTTTCACGTATTCGAAGTACATCATGTTGGTGTAATAAAGATTATTCATGATGTTTCCCTGATCGAGCTGGTGCCAGCATTGATCTCGAACTATCTGGTAAGATCGACACATTGGATCCGACGTGCAATTTCCTTCGCAGGTTACAGTGGTCAAAGTACTTCTTAGCGTAGCATACAAGGAAAGGTAACCAGGATTTGGTATTTGATAGATGGTAGAACATCCTGCAAAAGAACCAATTAAGCTGTAACCAATTATAAAAAAAAACTAAGTATTATTATACTATATTAGGAGACATAATAATATGTCATAGGAGAAGATACCACATTTTGACAAGTACTAGTAATTCATAAAATAGCAGCTGGAAATACCTGGGGATACTTTTGACGTTGTTGTTGTTGCAGGAGCAACAGTTGTTGTTGTTGTGGCTGACGTCGTTGTGCTGGTCGTTGTCGAAGAGGTGCTGGATTGACTTGTAGAGCAGTTGCTTCTCTTAAAGTATTCAATTACGTTGTCCTGGGAGTAAACGTCTCTCGAAGTTGGATTTCTTTGGAGCCAGCACCTCACTTCATTAGGCCTGTTATTTATTTGATAGGAAAGACAATATACGTCCTGAGTGCAGGCTTGCTGGCATTGGTCGTTCGTTAGCAAGAAAGGAGCTGGAGTTGCTCCGGCAGTTGCCACGAAGGGAGTGCCTTGTTCGTAGGTAGTTGCACACGGCAGGGCTGAAACTTAGAAATTTAAATAAAATGTTTGATAATTAATTGTTGGGAAGTCAACAATATTACAACTGTTTCTTGAAAATTTTGGACATATTAAACCTATTCCCTAGAATTAATTAATTGAAGGTGGACAAATCGTGGCACGGACCAGTCGATGTCGAGTGATTATTAGATTATTATATTTAGATTATTATATTATTACTCTATCAAGAATTCTAAACAATAATTTCTCATTTAAGAATGAGCAGCTGAAATGTCTGACCAGTTGTGACGGATTGTAAGCAGACTTTCTTAAATTCCTGGATTCCATTCTGATAATAAAGCTGGTTAAAACTGGCGGCATTTTTCTGGTACCAACAAAATCCAACGTTTGCATTCGAATTGATCTGATAAGAGAGGCAGGTTGGATCATTTAAGCAGCCGCTTCTGCAAAGATCTTCGGTGGTATAAGGTTGGAGCTGGGCGCCTATTGTGGTCTGGCCTGACCGAAGTGGTTCGAAGGTGCTGATGCAAATCGGTGCTGAAAATATATCAACCATCAAATGCACTCTTAATTGTTAATATCTCTTAAATGTTATATTTTTTAAATAATTTAAAAACGACATCTCGTCAAAGCAGAACTTATTTGTTTTCTAATTAATGACACTAATTAGAAAATAAATTGAATATATTTTTGTATATACCAATGAATTATTTCACAAGCGTACCTGTCGATGAAGCATCGGCACAATACTTCAAATATTCTGTGACACTCGGGATCCGATAGAATTGCTGGAGGGCGATGGAGTTTTTCTGCAGCCAACAATAAGGATTTGGTGGAGCTGAATTAATTTGGAAAGAGACACAGGTGGAATCGGCTGTGCAAGCTGCTTGACATTCAGAAAATGTTTGAGCGCTGACGGACTGGGCTCCGAGAGAACCTTGATTCGGAGGGTTTGCCTTGTATTGTACATTGCAGCTTGAGCTTGTACTAACTGAAGGTTAAACGTAGTTCGTTAGTAAATTTATAAGTTAAAAATATTATCAAAATTTATAAATTACAAATTAAATAGCAATAGCAAATATCATTTGCTTATCTATATGTTCTCATTATCGAGCAGATCCTATAAAAGTCAGACATCATACACACCTTTAGGAGTCGTGGTTGATTCTCCTGCGCACGTTTTGATAAATTCAGTTACACCAGCTTGAGCATACCTGGGCCCCGAAAGCGAGTTCTGGTCGAATTGGAGCCAGCATAAGACTTGGTTACCATTTGAGTTAAGCTGATACGAGAGACACTTGCTGTCCTGAAAACATGCCAGTCTACAAGAATCGCTAGTCGGAAATGTGGCATTCGGAATGGCATTAATCGAAGCTCCTCCAGGAGCTTGTGGAAGGAAGATGATGTTGCATGGAGTGCCTGGATTTTACGTCATATGGTCAGTTTTATACCATGGAGAAGAATTAATTGAAAGTACCTGTGGTAGCCACTGTACTGTAGAGACAATAGGTCGTGTTTTTAACATACTCAATAACCCCGGGACGTAAAATCAAGTTGGCTGGATTTAAGCTGTCCGCATTCGTCTGAATCCAGCATAGGGAAGTTTTCTCTATAGTGTGGTCTATTTGATAAGAAAGGCAATCAGATGCCGACAGGCAAAGGTTTCTGCAGTCAACTTCGGCGATGATGCCAGGTCTCGGCGAAGCAAAAGGACTCACGTAGATTGGCTTTGGTTCGTTAAAAGAAGGAGGACAAACTACAATTTTAAAGCTAATTATAAGTTTTCCCAGCAATCGAAATTGAACTTTGGTAATTTCTTACTTCTTGAGCTAGTAGTTGACAAGAGGCAGTAGGTGGTGTTCTTTAGGTATTCAACTACACCTTGTCTGCTATACAAGTTGTCTAAGATGTTTGAGTTAGTCTGGATCCAACAAAGGGAACTTTTAGTTGGAGACTCGTCAATTTGGTATGATAAACAACTCGGTAAAGAGACGCAGAGGTCATTGCAAGCTTGTTGGGAAGGGATATCTGGTCTAGAAATTGCTCCAAGGCTTGCAAGGTTCTTCGTTAACGCGTTAAAAATGGGTGGACACGCTGGAAAAGCATTTTTTTAAACATTCTTCGTTTTTTATGAATTACAAAAAGTTGCATGAAAATGTTAACAACCTCCGGGGATCGATGTGCTTGTGGATGGAGTCGTTGTTTGAGAAGGACAAACTTTCACATATTCGAAGACATTCAAACGCAGGTATAACTGACTTTTATTGTCAAACTGGTGCCAACAGAACACGTCACCGAGATTCAGGTCCAGTTGATAGGACACACAATTGTTGTTGATAAGACATGCAAGCCTACAAGTCTCGTTGGTGTAATACATTGGTGCCGCTGTGGCCAATCCTGTTGCGTAATTAGGTGTCCGTGCCTCGAAGGTATAAGCACAAGTTGGGGCTGAAATTGTGCAACAATTATGGAATAATCGATTAAATGAATACATGGTTAAAGGGATTTTCTTATAAATACAAATAATGATGCAACTCACCGGCCGTTGTTGTAGTCGCGGCGGTGGAGGAAGCGACGGTGGAAGCGGTGCAGTAAGTCGTGTCTTTTATGTATTCTGAAACACCTGGTCTCGAATTGAAGACGTTGTTGACCAATTTCTGATTATTCGTTTGGAACCAGCACAAGGCCGTTCTGCCTATGTTTGAGTCGATTTGGTAGGAAAAGCATTGTGGATCGGTCGAACATGCGTTCATGCAGGCATCGGTCGAGGTCAGCAAAGGTTTTGGTGTCGCTTCCGAGGTGGCGATATTATTTTGAAAGAGTCTAAATTGCGGAGGGCACCCTGGAATGTTTCATTGAACTTGTCAAATTTCAAATTAAAAGTTGGATTGCTTATTCAACTTCAGATCGACGATTCATTTTTGTGAATTAAATTTATAAGTTTCGATGTGCTGATGAATTCTAGAATTAACTGAACCAAGTATAAAGTTCTTTCACCTAAATTTGAACAATTGTAGAATTTCGTGTACTCTATCACGCCTTGTCTGAGATAATAGTCTCCTTTCGTGAATTGGATCCAACACAAAGAGGAACTAGACGGAGAACGGTCGATTTGATAGGATAAGCAGGTTGGCTGGTTGAGACAATAATTCTTGCAATCTTGATCACTGATAAGACTTGGATACGGAGTTGCTCCGACAGTAGCCAAATTGATGCTGGCATTGAAATCCGTGAAGCAATCTGCAAACATTTATTATTCTATATATTATTATATAATGTATAAATATTAATTCCAAAAGTAAAATGAAAAAAAATTAGACGACTTTCAAACGTAAAAAAAAACATAAAACAAATTAATACATTAAAAAATAATAATTTGTATTGCATTGCCACAGTCATGCCCCTCCCCACTAGATGCTGCTCTTTGCTATTATTCTGTAAAGCCATTAAATTTCAATCAAAATACTACTAATATAGAAAATGTTCAAGCTTCTATAATTCTCATTAATCAATTCATTTGATATTTCAGTCGAATTGCCAAGTAGTGCACGTATCTTTTGTAATTGTTTGCATTTCTGTTACAGAATATTTAATTTATTTAATTTTATATTTCTGAACGTAAATATTTTTTGTAAAATATTTTTTATTTAAAATAAATTTATTGTGTAACTTATTTCGCTTATAAACCCTCGCCAGTCGTCAGGTTTTAACGAAAACCTTGTTCCTTCCTACAAAAACTTTGCGGACATCCGTGGTTATATTTTGTCAGTCTTTTCCAAAGCTAAAGGAAAGGTGACTCGTTGTTAATATAAAAAATAAAAAATAAGTGACTCAAGAAATTAAAAGGACAAGGAAAGTAATGAAATTTCTTAAGAAAAATAAAAATAAAATAATAAATTTAACGGAAAACATTTATATTTTATTTCCATAAACAAATCGCTGAAAAGGGACTTTTTGGAATTCATAGTAATAATCGATTATTAATTGATCAATTTGTCAATCAATTTAGAAGAAAAACCAAACAACTAACTGTTGCAGGATGTGTTCTTGATGTATTCTGTGATTTGATTGTCAATGTATCTGTTGGTATTGACGAAGGGATTATCTGAGAGCTGAATCCAGCAGAATTGATGTCCTGTATTGTAATCCAGTTGGTAAGACTTGCAAGCGGAGTTGTTTCTGCAAGTTTGTTCACAAGCTTGAGGTGTGGTGTCCTGGGTTGACGTAGCTCCCTTTGAAACGACGTGTCCATCAACCGGTGTGAAAACGGCTGGACAATTCTCTGGAACTTTATAACAATAATAATAATAATAATAATTTTTAATATGTCATTATACCAGCAATAATTATTATTATATAATTAATAATAATGACGTACATAATAATATTATAACTGATATTATTATATATGTTTATTTTTATTGTAATTAAACCAAAATTATTATTTAATAATACTACTATTATAAATATAATCATAATTATTAATGTATACTATTATAACAGATAAAACTAAAATAATTAATTATATTATTATTATTGCCGCTTTTTCCAGAAATAGGTCCACGGGGTGATTAAGCCCTACTCTGACGTGAGGACCCAATTTTGATCATACGAAGTAAAACAAAAATGTACTGAATTCAGTACTCAGTAGAATGTCTGTTGCACGATGATGTATTTTAAGCCGAACCAACAAACATAGTTTTTTTTTTACTTGCATTTGCTTTCATGGCTTTCGTTCATTTGTGTTCGCAAAGTTCAAGGATCAATGAAAATCAGCGACAGAAAAGAGAATGTCTCACATGAATTTATGTGAAGCTTAATCTGCAAAAAGTTGTCACTGGCAGTAATGATCTTTTAAAGAGGGTTCTGTTGCGAATTTGAGATTGGAACCAACGGTTTACAAAGATTGTGAGGTTTATGACATCAACGTCGGAATTTAGAAACTTACGATGATATGACAGAACACTGGAGTTATGAGGATGTTGCAGAAGACACGACTGGCATTGATTAAAAGAAGTTTGTTTCATAAATAAGTTAATTGGACGATATTCTAATAAGGTGTTGCTTTTAATGAAATAAGACTAAAAATACTTAAATTGAACGATATTCTAATATTTTAACTGACATTTCTTTCATTGGAATGGGCCTAATCACGTCCCCTTAATAATATTTTTTTGACTAAACATGTTTATAAACTTGGAGTTGTTCAAGATAACATTATTCTGTAAATTGCCTTAAATTGGATGCCTTATTTTCGAAGAAATATGGCATTGTTGCATACCTTTGAGGTTCATTATATACTCTGGTGAGACATAATAAAATATTATTTGCTAGTTTAATAGAGCTCTATGTCGTCCGTCAGTCCAAAATAAATTGCTTTGTGAGATTATTTTTAGAATAGACGGCTCGATATGAAAAGCATTTCAAATCAACATAAAATCAAATGAATTTCTACCTCCGCATGTCGTATTCTTGATGTATTCTGTGATTTGATTGTCAGTGTATTTGTTTGTAGGAACAAAGGGATTATCTGAGAGCTGAATCCAGCAGAGCTGATGTCCTGTATTGTAATCCAGTTGGTAAGACTTGCAAGTGGAGTTATTTCTGCAAGTTTGTTCACAAGCTTGAGGTGTGGTGTCCTGGGTAGCCACAGCTCCCCTTGAAACGACGTGTCCATCAACCGGTGTGAAAACGGTCTGGCAGACTGCGAGTTTTTAATAAAAGCGTTTTGACAATGAGGTTTAGATTTTCACTTACAAAAATCATTTTCAGTCAAATTCAAAATCCAAAGCAAAATGTATTTTTTTTCTCATTAATGAATTAAATTCATGTGCAACAATGTCATAGATAAATCGTATTGGATTATGTTTAGATTTTTAAGTAATGCTAACTTAAAAATAAATAAATAAATTGGTTCACTCTTTCTTAAGAACATAAGATCTGCTTTAAAAAAAAAAAACAATTCTTCCCATGCTTAGTAATTCCAAAGACTCTCGTTAGTACTTTCTCTGAAATTAACTTTTAGTGGGATACGTTCCTAAATCATTGGCTCACTAATTTCGTAGGAAATAAGACGAGATTCAAGGAAGATTACCGTTTACAAGAAACCGATTGAAATAATTCATGGTCATGACACAAACCACTCAACCTTACTAGGAACCAGTTGTCATTGGCGTTGCTTATTGTAACCTTCAGTGTGCATTGTCTGACCGAAGCCTCTAAGAGTCTCTTGAATTACATAGGAGAAAGCACAAGTTCGTAACTTAGTTAAGTATTTAGTGGAACCGATCAGCCCAATTTATCATCTCTTTTATATTTATTATCTCGCCCACTTTATTCAAAGTGATCTATTTAAAATATTTATAAGTAAAATAATTTAATCGAAATTATTTATATATAGAATAATTTACTGGAAATATTTAATTAATCGAGAATTATTAACAGGTTTTACAAGAAAGAACTTGCTTAACTCCAATTTCAGTAAAAGAATTCTGAAGAATTACTGCAACATTTTATTGTTTTTTTTTAAATTGTGAAATTGAAAGGGCAAGAAAAAAGTGATTGTTTGATGTAACTGAACCATGTGACCTCTGAACCCACCTACTAAGTAAGGCGCTTATTGAAAATAATTTTTAAAAAATTGAGGGATCATTATCAAGGAGCCCTTGCATGAGTAAGTTTAAAAAAAAATTAAATTAATTTAATCCTAAACTCAAAAATCTTGTAAAATATTAATTGTAAACAATAAAGAAATGACGCCAAAGTTTTATCAAATTCATTAAAAGTATTATGTCATTTTGGATGGAGTTTTTTTGTGATATTGTGGAATACCTTTAAAGAAATTATATCTCTGAATGCAATAATAATAATAATAATGATAATAATAATAACAATAATGACAATAATAATAATAATAACATTAATAGTAATATTAGGCGGTTCCTTCTCAGAAATCCCTCTTCCCGCCCATCATGACAGTCTCAAATAGTTCAAGTTTATAAATAGTTTCTTTCATGACACCTTCGTCAAATCATTTGAAACCAATCAAGAGCCACCTGCCCGCTAAGTTCACATTTTCCCACAAATTATTTTTTAAAGACTCAAAAAAATCTCGATTTGAGTCTATTGTTGGTTTAGTACTCTATAGGTTAGTCATCGTTGTGATGCTGTCACGCAAGCAAATATTTATCATCATTCAATACTATATTATTACTAAATTAATAAATTTGTAAATATTTGTTCAAGCTAAATCACGAGTTCGTTATCAATTTACTAATAATTTACTTGCCTTGTGCCACTGAAATGCTTGGGAATAGAAATGCGATGCAGAACACCAGCGTCCAACACGACCTCATTTTCCCAAAAGTTTGATTCCTCTCTCAATTCCAAGCGATGTTTCTTCAGAAATTCACTTTTAAAAGATGTCGATAATTTTCTAAAAATAAATTGTTCAAAATTAATAATAATAATTCAAAGTAATAAGAAATTTTACAAATTTTTCTCGCATCAATTAGTTTTCTTGCATTAGTTTCAAGAAATATTGGAATTTATGCTGCGGAATTAATTCCATTATTGCATTTGAAGAAAGTAAAATATGAAGGTCACGAAATGGAACTCAATGGCACGATCGCGGCAATGAATTGTAGGCAGTAAATATTGACGAGTGTCTCATACTAAAATTATAACAAAACATGTAATCTCCAATTACGATTTTAATTAAAAAACTTATTTATTCATTTATCAAATGAAATGTCTCATTAATGAGCTGAAAATATAAACAATTCATTCAAACAAACCAATTCGTTAAAGTCCTTCGGTGCTAGGAGAAAAGAGCCTGTGCCAGACAGGCTTTGAAAGGTAGTCCGAAAGCAGAAGTTCGAAACGTAATGAAATAGACGGCATGTGTCTCTAGGATCTATATCTCGCTTCGTGACTGAAGTGTCGCAGCCGGTCATGCGTGACCATTTCAGGCTGACAATAGAATCGTGATGGGGTTGTCTTTTGGCATGCGGTTTTCAATGGCCGCCAGTCGAACGAACCTTCGCCTGCACATTTCTACGAGCATTGGATATAATTAGGCAATTCATTCAACGCTTTAAGTGACTGCTTTGTTTGAACGATTTCTTGAAGATCGACCTCTTTATGGAGATACGAAGGACTCCCTTCTTTTGGCACAGAATCGTGATGCCGGTGATTTGTGCCATCGAAATGTCAGCTGAATAGTTGTTCGAGTGAAATTATTATGACTGCAATTAACAGTCATTAATATTGTAATTAACAATATGACGCAATTTAATTTAATATATTTATTAAAAAATAATAATAATAATACTAACTGGATTTTAGAATTTGTATTTCAGTAACACTATAATAAATTACTTGTGATGTTGTTATTTGTATTTATTAATAGATGTTATGTGCATATAATATTTGTAATAAATATTTTAAACAAAAGTATTTAAGTATATATACAAAATTATTTTAAAATTTCATACAAAATTATTATTTAAAATCGCTAAACATATGAAGTGTTTGGTTAACGTTTAACAAAAGGTCGTTTGCGAATGATGGTCGAATAGTGTCTTCTCGCCTTACCTCCGCGACTTATTATTATATTTATTATTACTACTATTGCTATTATTATTATTATTATTATTATTAACCTTCTATTGTTATTTTTATTAGCACAATAATTACTAATAATTGTAAGTAATTAAAATTAACAATAAGTGTAATTAGAATTATGTATTATATTATTATTATTATTATTATTATTATTATTATTATTATTATTATTATCATCATCATCATCATCATCATCTCATTATCATTATGACTAATCATTTCTAGCAACGAATTCTTTTAAGTTCGACGGAAACAAAATTATTACGAAAACATTAAGGGCATTATTAATTTTTAAGTCCATTTTATTAACTCTATTTTAGAGCTCCAGCGTTAATAATAATATTCAAATATAATTCGTTTATTATTCAAATAATATTTGTAAATCATTGAAATAATATTATTCACATAATGTTTACATAGTATTCAAATAATAAGGCACTTGAAATGTTGGTAACTCTTCATTTTGCTTCTTTGAAGCAAGTTAGATGATAGTGAATGAAATTCGACCTGTGAATGCATTATGTTGTTGATATTGGCATTCACTGAATGTATTCAGAGGCCTCAATATGTAGTAAGTTAACTTCTATAACTTGAAAGTTTCTCAACTTTATGCTTCCTTCTTCGATAGTTTTATATATATATATATATTCTACCCCATGAGAAGGCAAACATACTGTAATAACCCGGGGTCCTCAAACTAAATATAGAAGGTCAGGTTTATTGAAGGTTTTTCAGATGCCTTGGAAGATGTAAAATGCTTAATTGATTAAGCCTTGAAATCTGCTGTTCCTCTAATTCTCGCTCTACTTTTCGAGATAAATCCATTTGTCAAGGTACATAACCAAAGAGTCTGAATAGCACCAATTAATTCTCAAATTATATTGCCACTAAATTTAATTAATTATTAAATTAATTAATCGGCAATATAATTTTAATTATTCTTCAATTTATTGGATCTAGGGATCCAACAATACATAACTCAAGAAAAGTAATAGTTATTTGAATATTTAATAATATTATTAAAATATTTAATAATATTTATTATGGTTAATCCAGTTAACAATTTGGAGACGTGGTTCATCAACTTGATAATATTTCATTTGAACACGAATGTCGATTTTAAGTTGCTTTTCATTTGTTTAGTATTTTTTTAATTCAAGAACTTAAAACTTTAAACTCATCCAATCAATTTTATCTCAAGTTTATGCTTATCGTTTCTTGTAAATTTACTTCTTAAAGGAGACTTGGAAGCGACTCAATGAAGCCTGACATTAAATTCAATGTTTCAATCGCAATGTTCGATATTTTTCTGGAACAAATTGATATTCTCGAAATCAATGGAAATCCCTCTCAAACAGCCTCTGAACATCTTCTTGAAAGCTGTTGGTAGGCCTTCGAAATCCTTGGCTGAGCCACCTGAAAGATTTTCAGTGATATAACATTTTAATACTAAACATTTCAATGAGAACCTGAAATCGACTAAAAAAATAGGTAGGCAGGATTAAAGAGGTTTTGATGCGCGATAAACAAGTACGTTTTAAACGCAATTCGATTGGAATCAATTGGCTTTTCATTGAAGAATAACTGAAAAAGTTGAAAACCAACCGAAAGCAATGATTCCGTTCGAGTAGAAATTCACTGCTCCAGCGGTCGAATGAGTGACTTGTGCCTTTTCGTCGTCGATGAAGAGTTTCAACATTCTGCCTTTTCTATAGGAAATTTGAATATTTAAATGTTAAACGATGATTAATTTGATTTAATGTTCCAACATTTAACCACAGATTTTCAACGATTATTTAACTATTTTTTTTTATCAATTTACTGTCTTTTGAAATAATAAACTTTACAAATCCATGGAAGGCACTTTTCTTGGAAATATTTATAATTATGAATATTATATATTGAATAATATTGAAATTAAAATTGCGCAGAATTTCCGAAGTGATCGATTTTTAACTAAGACATGTCGAAGAACCTTGAAGAACCTCGTCCATCCCCAGCAACTCTTTGACCCCTCTGCGACACTTCATTCAAACGACATCGTCGAGCAAACGAACCTTTCTAAAATCACAGAATGCCAGTCGTTGTCGTTGACTTTGACCGTGGATTCGACACTTGGCAGGGATTCTGATGAATCTTTGCCGAGGTTGAAAATGACTTTCAATCTTCCACCTTTGATTCCAATGGCAATGAAATCCGACGAAGTTGACAACGATTTCGATTCCAGGGATACCAGGCCATCACTGGAAACTGTTTTCAATTCCATCTTCATCGACGTTCGGCGACTGAAACAAGTTGCTCAGATATTTAGATTTTATTATTATTATTATTATTATTTGATCAATTTGCTACTACATCATTTAACTGCAATCTTTGATTTGGTACATTTGCAATTATTGATTGAAAATAAAATGCGAACAATTTCTAAATTTAAAAAGTATTTTGTGAGAAATAATTTTATAAAGTAAAAATAAGAAGATGTAATTAGTCACGAATAGAAACGTCATTTAAGTTTGAAAAAATAAAATATGAACGATTTGAAAACAACTCACCCATCCCTGATTTTCCTTTGAAATTCATGAAAAGTGAATCCATCCATTTTCATCGAAACGTGGTTCGAACCTTTGAAAATCAGTGACTAATTGCAAACATTTCCTTTAATTGAATGCGATGCATTCTCGCTCATTTTATAATGGACAACTTAATAATTTAATATTTTTATAATTTTTATAATTTTATGTTAAGTCACGATATTTCAGTCGAAGGCAATAACACAACAACAAGAACAGCAACAACAACAACAATAGCAGGAAACCAACTGTTGCTGCTGCAGCTTCCGACATGCAAAACAAAGATGTGTTTTTGGAGTCTGCAGGCAGTGTGTTCCACGTGGCACACGGATCTGTACGTCTTTCCGTCACCCGCACAAACAGGTGTCACGACCTTTTCGTGACAAGTCCCTCGGCAAACACAACCGAATGTTTTTCCCAACTGCACGCATTTCCCTCCAAATTTGCATTCTTTCTGACATCCATGGCTTTCCACTTCTTGATGATTTTCTGTGGGTTTTTTGTTTTCATTCGACGGAATTGAATTAATTCATTAATCAATTAAAAGTAGAGATTGCTTAGGATATGTTTTATTTATTCCTATTATTTCAGGTATTTATTCGCTAAAGTATTCATTTCGTAAATGTCTTAAGTCGTTTATTAATAAATGTAATACTTATATTATTTAACCATTATTAAATCATAAATTGTTAAATATATTATTTAAATCTCCACACCGATTTTAGACCCCGAGCAAGAGTTGTGCCAAACCAAACTCCCGTCTTTGCAAACGTGGCATCGTTGACCCGAGAATCCAGGTTTGCATCTGCATTCACCTGTTGATTGATCGCAATCGCTCCTGGATGATCCTATTTCTGAACAATTGCAAGCTGCAAATTAAACGCAAATGAGTTTCGTCAAATTAAATTATTGTCTGATATTCTTTTATCAATGTTTTATTTATGTTTAATATCATCGTGATATTATATAATATAGAAATTATTCAACATGGCTTTAAAAATAACTTAAGCAATGATTAGTGATTTAAAAAATGTAATGAATATAATAATTAAGTTTTAATATGATATAATAACAATATTGTAATATTTAATGAATATAATAAGTTGTGATATGACATAATAATGTTATAATGAATGTAATAATTAAGATTTCATAAAACATAATAATTTTATAATATTTATTTAACTCACCCATGCAACCATCGTTTCCATCGACGATTTTGGAAAATCCCCAGAACGAGGTCTCGCACCTGTCGCACTTTGAACCCCCGACCCCATGTTTGCAACGACATTGAAGGTCAACGAGGTCGCACTCTGCACCCAATGAACCTATTAAGTTGCACTGACACGAACCTGAACGAATTTGGAAATGATGACTTTCATTCGTTGTTATGTTTTTAAAATATTTAACGTTCTGGAGAAGTAATAATTTAATAACTTATATATTATAAATTATAACTCAATAATAAATTACATAATTAAATTACGTCACTGCAGTAATTTATGTATTATTCAAATTAAATAATGCACATTAAGTTTTGCATAGTCGTAAAAATTCATGGAAGTTCATTGAGTTTGTTTCGAAATTAAATGATTATCCGAAATTATTCGACTTTTTTCTCGATGATCTGACACGATGAGGAAAGACAAAATATTAAAGGGTGTTGTAAGAAATTGTGGAAGAAATTATAGAAGAAATTATGGAAGACATTATGTAAGAAATTGTAACAGGGACATTTCGGATAAGTTCCGGATACAACTACTTATCCACGAATTGAAATCAATCTTTACATATTTTTATATGAATATATTCTAATAGATTGCTTTTTCTCCCGCTCTGTTTCTGCAGCTGAGATTATTTTAATCCTCGGTTCATTTTAAAACTTTGACGACATGGCTTTTACCTGATTCAGCTCCATGATTACGTAATAAATAACGCACGTTATCAAGATGTACGTGCTGCAATAAAAGTGGATTTTTATTTCAAAATATTCAAACTTCATTATATGAATATCCGATATTCCCCGAAATTATCCAATTTTCTCTGAACCTTTTCTAAAATAGTTTCGCCGAATTTCCCTGATTGATGAAATAAATAAATATTTTCTTGAAACCGATCCGAAATTATCCGAAAAGCCAAACAAGGACCGTCAATATTCAGATTAAATTTTAATTTTATAAAAAGTTTGGAAGAAGATTTGAATTAAAAGGAAACAAATGGAAAGAATTAAAAATCAAATGCAAACAAAAACGAACGAACTTGGGCATCCGAAAGCATTTGGACCGAGTGCAGAATGTCCCACGTCATGTGGACAACATCCGTACTTGCTTTGTTTGCAGTTCACTGGGAATTTAAAACAAATTTAAAGTAAATAAATCAAATAAATCTAATTTAAGTGACCTTGCGACAAACAAAAGCAACAAATGAATTGCTGAGTGAATCCAACATTTGCTAGTCGCGTTTAAAAAAAAACCCCTTTTGTACCTGGAGGTACTGAGGGTGATCAGATTTAATCTTCAAATTTTTATTTTTAATTTGTATTTTAATTATTTTTTTTAATTTTCGTGCATTTCTATCTTTTGAAATAGTGAAGAATCAGTGGCCTATGATTGATAAAACACCACCGTAAATAGAAATAATTCCAGATTCTCCACTGAAATAATGAGTTGTGAATCGTAAAATATCTCGGGGGAATGCGACGAGCATCATTGTCTCCTCGTCGACTTTAAATTTAAATTATAAATATTTGCCACAATTAACTAATTATTTAACTATTTATGTTAATTGACTATGTATTTAATTCAACCATTATTTAATATAATATAAATTATAATTATTAAATTATAAATAAATCATTCGCCAAATGCGAATCACGTGGACAACGTCGTTGTACCGGAAATTTAAAAACGTCACTCGGTTTTTAATCATAAAACATGCGAAAGAAATAAAATTGCAGGAAGGGTCACTGTTTCCAAATGTACTTCTTCATCTTCTTCTTATCATTATTATTATTATTATTATTATTATTATTATTATTATTATTATTATTATTATTATTCATTCAGAACGTTTCAATAAATAAATAAATAACAAATAATTAAGAAAACAATGGCCATCAGATGTGACCTCAGGGAGATAAAATCGAATTCTATAAATTAATTTCATAATTTAATAATTTCATAATTTCTGAGAATTCTTTCTGCGAATCTTAATTGATTGTTTTACGAAATTTTCTGACATTAGAAGTCGTTATCCACTTTTGACGATGATTTTCTTGAAAATTATAAATTAATATTTTATTAAATTATATTTCTTTGAAACTGAAGCCATTTTCGGATGTCAACCTTTTGAAGTCTTTGTTTGGAAATCCACTCGTGGATGGATTGACTTTCGATTCTTAATTTAAAACTTGTTCAGCAAATTGCTGGGAATTTAAGTGATTAATTAATTAATTATATAAATACATATATATATATACATTTATTTTACATTTATTTATTTATCTAATATTTAGATAGCAATATATATACATATTTTTTATTTATTTATTTATTTATTTCACCACAAACGTACAAAGGTTATAACAAAAGACCACTAACACTGTTCGGGGACATACGATAGAAGTATTCAAGAAGCTCAGTTCACAGTTTTCTTAGCAGAACGAATATTATAATATTAAATAATAATATTTAAGAATAAGACAAGGATTTTCAAATATTAATGAGGCTTCGAAAGCGGCCATAGGTGGTGATGAAATTGGTAGTTAAGAATCATTTGGTTAAAAGAAAAATAATTAATTAATAATAATCTAATTAAAATTTATAAAGTTGAAATAATTTTTAATATTTAATATTTAATGCTGCAAATAAACAAATAAACAAATGATTTAATTAATCGTTCGATATTTCATTACTTTTTTTCGTCAATACTTCAGTATTTTAATAATTTCAAATATTTTGTAAATAAATCATTATTTGTAACAAAACAATGCACCTAAATGTCTATTTATATCCAAATAATAATAATAATTATTATTATTATTATTGCATGCCAAAGTTCGTACTCTCAAGTCATTCAAAATAATATTGGAAGCCTTCATTCACGGCTATCTTAGGAATTGCAAGCAATAAATTAGAATTTAGTGGTATTTTTGAAAATATGAAAACACAATGCAGCAGACAGCATTCAATTCTTGGTTAATAAATTTTCCACTCCAATCTTAAGTTGGTGGTGTTGTTGTTGGTGCAAGGAGTGAACATAAAGTAATATTTATTTATTTATTTATTTGTATATTTATTTTTCCATTTATTTATTTATTTCATTTTATTTGCTTATTAATGTAATTCATTTTATTAAGATTTGAGGATAAACGTAAATTACTGGAATTAGTTTTGAAATATTTCAACGTGTTTTTAACGTTTAAAAATGCCTGAAATGCAAAAACTGAAAATTTCCTACCACAAGGTCGTTTGTATTTCAAGGTCAACTTCTTGTTGAGTCGACAGCTTTTCATTTTCATTTCGCATTCGCTGTTGTACGTTTGACCATCGGAGGCACAAACCTGGATTTAAAATCAAAATAACTTTTAATTATCGATTAATTGCTAAAAATTAAGTTAATTACATGAATTACATGACAAAAACTTTTAAATGTATTTATGAATGTTTTTAAAATGGAAAATGTTGAGGATTAAAATATAAACAAAATCAAAGCATAAATATATCATTGAAATAAAAGCATTCTTAAAATAAAATATTCTTAAATAAATAATATTCTTGAATAAAATAATTTTCTAAAATGAAATATTCTTATAATAATAATAATAATAATAATAATAATAATAATAATAATAATAATAATAATAATAATAATAATAATAATAATAATAATAATAATACTAATAATAATAATAATAATAATAATAATAAGTCATTTATATAGCTCCGTGCGCGTAAGCTACACTTTTAAATAAAAGATTTTTCTAAAACAAAAATATTCCTAAATATTAAAATAAATAAAATATTTCTAAAAGAAAAAAAATTCCTACCGGATCGACCGAGTCATTGGAACAGTCAGGACATCGACAAACGGCTCTTCCGAAGTGAACGACACATTCACTTCCGTGGTGACACTCAATCTCAGAACAAGATGGCACTTCGCCACCTTCAAATAAACAACTCGGAAAGAAATTAAAGATATTTATTTTTAAGAACACAATCAAATATTTAATTAATTATTATTAAATAATAATTATTTATTATATATGAACCAAAATCATGGGCCTCCACAAATATCAGAAGCCTAATCAGCAAAAGAGAAGAACTATCTTTGTTTTTGAAAAGCCACAACCTAGAGGTTTTTGGTTTGGCTGAAACTTGGTTGGACAACGAACCCGATGGCTTATTTCTGTTAAAAGAATATCAGGCTTTTCGTTGCGACAGGGGCTCTCGGGGTGGAGGTGTTGCTCTACTTGTAAAGAAAAATCTTAAAGTTAGACAAATACCCATACCGTTGGAGTACAAATCCATTGAAATCGTTTGTGTTGATATTCTTACGTGTTGTTCAACTTGCCGAGTTATTACCTATTACAGACCAACCGGGTTCAATTCAAATTCCGTTGAGTATGCCAAAAAAAGTGTACAGTGTTTGGACTATCTGTGCAGGAGTACTGGACTGGTATGCGTCATGGGAGATTTCAACCTTCCGTGTGTCAACTGGCAAAACCACTCCCACCCCAACAATGAAATCTATAATACATTTATCAACCTATTTGACGAGATGGGACTTCACCAATTTGTCCAGTCACCAACGCGACAATCTAACATCTTAGACCTGCTCTTCTCCAACGATTCATGTTTCATATCAGACATCAGGATAATGCCACCAATCTCCCAGAGCGACCATAACACCATTGTCTTCAAAGTGAATCTTCCAACCCAACCAGTCACAATTCATAACCTGAGATACAGACACTTAACTAAATCAGCCTATGAAAATCTAGACAGCTACCTTTGCAACATAAATTGGAATGAGTTGTTCCAATACTGCTTCTCTGTTGATGACTGTTGGAGAGTGTTTACAGATATTGTTAGCAACGGCATCAATAGCATCGCTCCCGAACGTGTCAAACTCGGCACCACTATAAAATCACTCAAGCCTTCCTACCCCAGTTTCATTCTAAAGGCTCAAAAACTAAAGCTTAAAGCCTTTCGCAAGTGGCATCAAAGCAAAAGAAGCGAAGACAAAATTATTTTCAACGCTTTCTCCAAAAAACTCAAGAAAGTCATAGATGAACACCACGAAATCCAGGAAAACAGGCTGGCACTGACCGGCAATTTAGGACAGTTTTACCGCTTCATCAACAACAAACTTTCAGCCCATAACCCAGTGCAAGAGCTAAAAGCCCAAGATGGACTCTACACATCAGATCCAGATAAAATAGCAAATATTTTCAATAGATACTTTTGCAGTGTTTTCACAATCGATGATGGAATATGCCATGCTATGTCTCCACGCATCAGCAAAAAAATTGATCAATTAATGTTCACTCCTGATCGCACATACCAGACACTCCGCAAGCTCAAACCGTCCCTCTCATCTGGTCCGGATGGAATCACTAACACTCTCCTCAGAAACTGCGCTGCTGGTCTCTGTTTGCCACTCTCCCATATCTTCAACTTCTCCTTCAATATGCACGAATTACCCCTTGATTGGAGATCTGCCCATGTAACCCCCGTACACAAAAAAGGGGCCACTTCTGATCCTGGTAACTACCGACCAATATCGCTCACATCCTCCTGCTGTCGAGCAATGGAACGGATGATCAACAAAGACATCTTAAACTACCTTCAAGCTAACAACCTCATATCACCTGAACAGCATGGCTTTTTAAATTCCAGATCTACGTGCTCCAACCTGATTGAATGTACATATGATTGGTCGGCATCAATGAACCAGGGAACAGACATAATATACTTTGACTTTAGAAAAGCCTTCGACTCGGTGTCTCACCTAAAGCTACTATCTAAACTTCAGGCCTATGGCATCTCAGGCAATCTACTTTTATGGCTTGAAGCTTTCTTATCCAACCGAACCCAGGCAGTAAAAATTAATGGCCACCTTTCCAACGAAATGGACGTGATTAGTGGCGTGCCTCAGGGGAGTGTGCTTGGACCTACACTTTTCCTTATATACATTAACGATGTTACCGATACGCTTAACGATAACTACGTCAAATCAAAACTATTTGCTGACGATATCAAACTGTACTCAGCTTCACCACTCACTCAAAGTTCCTCCCTGCAGTCTGCTATTAATAAGTTGGTGTCATGGAGCAACAGGTGGCAACTACAGCTTGCTCCGGAGAAATGCATCCAAATCTCTGTCAGGTCAGCTCGTACCAGGACTCCACCTAGACATTATACAATTGCATCACAAACAGTACCTCTATTAGAAACTACCCGGGATCTCGGAGTCCTCATCGACGACAAACTTACTTACAAGGCACACATCAGCAATATTGTCCACAAAGCATTTGTGAGGTTACATTTGATTTCCAAATGCTTTCGCACCAGGAACAAAAACATTTTAACCAAAGCATACTGCTCCTTCGATCGGCCGATTATCGAATACTGCTCCCCAATATGGAACCCACACACCAAACAGCTTAAAACTAAAATAGAAAAGGTGCAAAAATATTTCACAAGAATGATTCCTGGTCTCAGAGCTCTGCCCTACCCCAACAGACTAAAACAACTCGGACTCAAAACACTCGAACATCGTCGCCTCATCTGTGACTTATGCCTATGCTACAAAATAATCCACGGCCATACTATATGCAAGATTCCAGAGTTCCCTACATTTCTAACTTCCAGAACCCGTGGTCATCCCCTTCGTCTACGCCAAGAGAAGTGTCTCACCAGTCACAGGCAGAACTTTTTCACCAACCGGATCATCAAGCCCTGGAACTCCTTACCCCTTGATATAATAAACTCCTCAACTTTATCCCGATTTAAATCCTGCATCTCGACTACTGACTTCAACAAATACCTATCAATTTAAGCTTGCTTCTGCACTTTATTTACGCTCAATTTGCTGTACTTATTCAAATTTGTGTTAGTGGTCATTGGATGACCCTTCAATTTGTTGAGAAATAAATAAAATAAATAAAAATATATTATTATACATTTTATTTATGAATTATTTCCATGAAATGTTGGTTTCCCTGACGAAAGAAATAAATTCGTGCCAATAACTTTATGTTTACCTCAAGAAAACATACTCGCAATCCATCAAATCATGTGCCAAAAAGTTAGAAATACCTGTTCCTATTTATATTATAATAATAACATAACAAGGATACGTGTTTCTATTTATATTATAATAATAATAATAATAATAATAATAATAAATTATGTAACTGAGATTTATATGAAATATTCGTACAGGAAATAATTTTTAAAGAATGAAATAAAATTAGATTTAAATTATATCACTCTATTGGCAGTTAAAGAAATAAATTAACAAATTATTAATTAAAGAATTAAATAATTCCAAAGAATAATTCAAAGTTATTTGAAATAGCAAACCCAGCGTCAATAATTACTCTAGCATTCTGAGGTCACCTGTATTAAAGGTTTAATCTCACCTGGACGGAATTATTGGGAATTTGTTGAATTTACGAGTTTTATGGATTTTATAAAAAGCGTCACGTGATCACCTGGAGAAAGGGACGAAGGAATAACAAGGAATAATGTCTCACATTTCAATGTGCATTTCCAAAGTAACTGGACTGCGACGGGGCAGAGTTAGGGACGGGTTTATGGAGGGGTTAAGGGAGGGGTTAAGGGAGGGGTTAAGGGTGGGATTAAGGGTGGGGTTAAGGGTGGGGTTAAGGGTGGGGTTAAGGGTGGGGTTAAGGGAGGGGTTAAGGGAGGGGTTAAGGGTGGGGTTAAGGGTGGGGTTAAGGGTGGGGTTAAGGGAGGGGTTAAGGGAGGGGTTAAGGGTGGGGTTAAGGGTGGGGTTAAGGGAGGGGTTAAGGGAGGGATTAAGGGTGGGGTTAATGGAGGGGTTAAGGGTGGGGTTGAGGGAGGGGTTAAGGGAAGGGTTAAGGGAGTGGTTAAGGGTGGGGTTAAGGGAGGTTTTAAGGGTGGGCTTATGAATTTTGAATGGGGTCATGACTCGGGTTAGGAGTTAGAATCAGTTTTATCATATTTTAAGAACTAATCTTTTCTGTAAAGGTCATAAATATGTGCAATAGCAGTCCATAAATACTGTCGCATAAATTATTTAAATCGTCGGTGCTAATGTGCAAATAATTTTCTCCAATTAACTCTTAATTTGAATATAGCCTCAAATTTGCAAGGGAAATTGAAAGAAATTGTTCCAAATTGAAAGCAACTTAATTCAGTTTCTCTACAATACCTTTTTTCTCACGATTTGCAGATCCATTAGTAAATTCTTTTACCTTGGATGGATGGATGGATGGATGGATGGATGGATGGATGGATGGAAGGATGGATGGATGGATGGATGGATGGATGGATGGACGGATGGACGGACATTAATAAAATAAAACGATGTACTATCAAGTAATTGGTTCTAATTAAAACGTAAATATTTTAATTAAACGATTATTTAGATTTAATAAATTTATTAACGAAAATAAAATTATTCCATTGTTGGATTTAAATATATAATAAATATGGCGTCCAAATACAAGGAAAGTCTTTTGAATTAAAAAAAAATTTTTTTTAAATGGAAGTTTAATTTACGTGACTTATTTTCAATCTTTGAAATTTTAAAATGGACGCCATTTTTTATTAATAAATTGTAGGATCACTATCATCACCGGCTGCACTAACTTATTAAATAAAATCAACATTTAAAAATAATTAACGAAATAATTATTTATTATTAATTATTTATTTATTTATTTATTTATTTATTTATTAATTATTAAGTTAATTGTGCGATTAAAATATGTAAATGAAGCAAATGCTGACATTAAGGTGCAAACAATATCACATGAATTATTACAGAATAAAACTTATAAAAAGTTTTATTATAAATTTATCATAAATAAACTGAACTAATTAGGAAAACATTCTAATGTTCAAATGAAATCGGACTCAAAGTAAACTGTGCCTTTTATTGTAGGTGCGCCTCAGAAGTTGTGCTTGAAATTATTCCGAAATATCTTACAAGTGCTCGAAATTATTTTAAAATATTTTCAAAGCGTATGTCATAAGGTGAAGATGAAAATAATAGCGTTCAAAGACTCTCCTTTGGAAAACTTACATGGCTTTGCTTCACTCGGCCCATCATTCACTGCGTTTCGCGACAAACATTTGTTTGAATTTAAAAAATAAATAAATTTCTATAAAATAATAATAATTTAAAAAAAAACTATTTATTTACGAATTCAAAGAATTCAAAACAAACCCGTGATGCTCGGACGGGCTAGCAATTGGTTCTCTGTAGAATTTTTCAAATATTTTCGTCAACATTATCATCTCATTCGCAGGAAGTAAGAAAATCATCATCATCATCATCACCGCAAAGTCCTGCCTTGGAGAATGTGATCCACTTTCTCAGGGCACAGGACCGTCTCTTCATCTCGCACACGTTCTCGTAGGATCTGCCGTCACTGGCGCACAAGGGTCTGACGAACTTTTCGCAAAACTCCGGACAAACGCATCTCGGTTTCTCGTCGATGCTGAGGTGACATTCGGAGTAGTAATCGCATTTCGTCTTCTGGCAGATGTTCACTGCTGGGTTAAGGTTAGGATTATGGTTAGGGTTAAGGGTTAGGAGTTAGGGTTAGGGTTAAGGTTGGGGTTAGGGGTTAGGGTTAAGGTTAGGGTTATCTCAAGCGATGATTACGTTTCGATTGCTTTGCTTGATTTTTTTTTATACTTTCGAAGATAATTTAACCTTTCGAACAATTTCCCAAGTGAATGATTTTCAAGACTCTCTTGGTCCTGCAGGCTTCCAACTCGACCAAGCATTTATTTTCGTATATTTTTCCGTCGCTGGCGCACACGGGGGAGTAGTTGTTGGAACAAACGTTCATACACTGACACACGGGATTCCTCCTGGCATCCAGTCTACAAATCTGCTTATCGGGACACGCAACCCCTCGACAAGGATCTGCAAACAAAAAAGAGGGATATCGTGGAATAACGAGCAGTTCAATTTGAAAGCCGCTCTTTCTTACCGCATTTTCCTTCGTATTTCTTGGAGATGTCCCTCATTTCTCTGCACGACGTTCTCCTCAATTCGCAAGTGTTTCCATAGTCGACTCCGTCGGTTCCGCAGAGAGGTTGGCCGTCTTCGCTATCGCCAAAATTGTAGCACTTGTCGGGGCACTGGCATCTCGCCGACAGACCGTCTAGCGAGGAGACGCAAACTGCCCCGAAGCTGCATTTCCGACCTACGCACGGGTTTTTGATGTCAGCTGGAAAAACGTAACATGAAATCGAAATTTCCAAACAGACGGTGAAAATTGCTTGCAAAAACGTTCCAATTTTCACGGCAACCGCCATGTTGTCCTCGTAGTTTCCAGGAAATACTCGCTCGAGTCTTTTGAAAGCGGTGTCGCGCGCGGAAGAGAAAATTGAATTAAAGAAAATTAAAAGCTTTTGCTCGAGTGGATCGATAACCTCACCTGTTATGGAGAAAGTTGGATGATGATCTTTAATTTTTTATTATCTCGTTTTAAGTGTTATAAAGTGATTCTTAGCGATAAACCATTGAAAAAAAAATTAACATGTTATTGTGATTGGATCCGAGCACTTCCTGGGCATCAGCGCCGATGACATCAGAAAAAATCTAATGAATATGGAGATTATCTCGAATTTCCATAAACATCCATCACAGAAATGAAAGTGCTTTCGCTGTTGCTTTTTCTTTTGTTTTCCGACTCAGGCATATAAATATATATATATTTATTTTTTTGAAATGCTATGAAATTCCTTGAGCGATATTAAAAGTGCTCGATCTTGAACGAATGTATTCAAAAGATACTTATTCAGGGTCAGGATAGGGGAATGCGTTAGAAAGAATAAAAAATGTTGATGCTTATTGGAAGGCAGTTTGGTTCGAAGACACACTTGTGTCACAGTTTGACAATCAGGGAAAGTGTGAGAAATTGGCGATGTTATGGCGATTTAGGGCAATTACTTTCATTGGTGGGCCGACTTTTCAAGACAGACATGGCTATAGGGCCGCATGCTTATGTGAACATTGTGCTTACGTAAACAGCATATTGATAAGCTAATAAAGTTGATAGGAAAAAGATGAATATTTATTTAAAAATCCAATATTTTAAGTAGAAAAGGTTGCACCAACATATCGAGAAAACATATTTCATCATTTTATTAATAAATGGCCTATAAACATTAAAATCGAAAATCTTGGAGTCACTTGGGGACTGATTCAACATAGTTGAAATGATGGGGGTTCGTCCACCCCTGATCTGCAGGGAAATAAGTAGCAATGCGAAGAGATAGCGAGGCCTGCCTGACTCTCCCTCGCTGTAAAAGTCTAATGTAGTTTCTCTTTGAAGATTTTAAATGATATATGTAAAACTATGTAATATTGTAATTAAATAATTCCTTATAGAACGCAGAGTAAAATCGTATTTAAACAAACCAAATAAAAATCTGCATATCAACAAAAAGATTAAAATTTTAAATTTTAAATGAAATCGAGTTGTTTATTAAATAAATTACAGTGTTCTTTCAACGGTCTTTGGACCAACCACCGATAGGAATTTTGTTGTTTGCTGCAATCAATCAGGGTTGAACGATTGAAAAGCTGTTAAAAGTGAGTGGATGGCCAATCGAACAATCAGAAACATATCTATACATGTATATCGGCGTTCAAACACTCTTCGTTTCCAATTTTGAATTATATTGATTTGAAAATAAAAATAAAAACATTTACGTTACATAGAGGAAATAAATAAGTTTAATTTTGAATTTAATAGCGATAGTCTAATAATTTAATGAGCGATAATTTTATTGTAGAAGATTTTAAGAAATGTTCTACGACGAACGGGCGGACAACGCAGGTATAACTCTGCAATTTTGAGCAAAAAATCGATTTTTATTGCAAAATGCACATTTCACGGAGACAATGAGAAACGTTACATGTTTGCAGATTTACATGGACTCCTCAAAGTAATAAAGAAATATGTCAGGAAAATTATTTTCAATGGTGCGCACAGCGAAATAATGGTCAGGAATGCTATCCCAGTCTTTGCGACTTATTTTCACAGTTTCAGATGTTTGCATTTCAGCCATCCAAAGAAGTATATCAAGAAATATCAAATAGCATGGGGTTTGTATAACAATTTCTATCTAGTAGTTTTAATTGATTGTCTGACTGGGAATTATAAACGTTTTGTGTTTTAAATGTATTTAAATTAGAACTCATAAATCTTGAAACATGTTGAAAATGTTTTCATTATCAATAACTTATTTGTAATTAACAATTTCCAATGCTTCCAGTTTATTCCTTCCCAAAATCTCAGATCCGATTCTTTGTGAAATTGACGACCTAATAATACCTGCCCTAATGCCGAACTATAGCCAGCCTAATGACGATGCCATACGTTAGTGGATTTAAATTCCTACTTTGATATTTTAAAATTTAAATGTTGAAAATTTCGAAATACTTCAGAGTTGCTTAGTGCCAGGGATTTAAAATTGCTCGAGGAATCCACATCAGATTTATTTTTAATTTCAGCTGGCGTCAAGGTGAATTTAATATTTCTGTTATTTTCTTTTCGATAATGCACAAAATTACAATCATTTATTTTTCCAGGACTTTTTTCCAAGGCTAGGCTGGAATCTGATCATGCCGTTAACTCAGCTGGTTGAGATTAGTAACGATTCGGATATCCATAGATCAGTTTTTGGGTGACAAAATATTATACCATTAAGTTCAAATCCAAACGACAATACTTATTTCCTAAAGTGGTTCTAATATTTTCACAGTATTGCAATTTCTTTAATTGAGACGTGGAAACTGGTTGAAGCATGCCTTGCAGTGAAACTGATAAGAATATTATTCAAGAGAAAAGTGGAAAAAATTCTTTCTGAAAGTATTTGATATTTTTTATTACCCGTCTAAGAGCTGCGGGCTTCACTTAATCAATCTATCGCTTATCATTTAGCGCCCTTATCCGAAGGCAATCTTTGTTGTTGTAGTCTGGTTTGTCAACACAATTCACTACAACTGTTGTTTTTGCTGCCGCATTCAACAGACTTTAATGCCTTTAAATATGTAACATAAAACTAGGGGTGATACTGTTTGGCCTTTGTCAATTATATTAATTATTTTAATATGGATTTAATAATGTTCGGTTGAATTATTAACTTTGATTCATTATCCTTTCATATCCTTTAGACATGATCAATTGGTTATCAAAAGTATTAACTATGCCAGAACCAAAGTGCCCAAAAAAACAAAGAATCGCATCGTGGATGAGGCGTCAAGGTAAGAAACATATATCGTTACTACAAACAACTACAATTACCTATCGCTTAATAATGCAATACATTTGCAATACAATATATTTTCAATCGTAAAATTCAAAATCAATTTTTTTTAAAATAATTTGCTTAAAAAATTTGATTTTAGCCGACATCTTAGTTGGTTCACTAATCACACCTGAGGAAAGCGCAGGTATTTGGGGAAGAAAATTCTTTGCAAATGAGGTTAAACATTTAATAATTATTTTCTTATTATAACTGATAAAGGAAGAATTATCTCATACAAATCTCATAACAACTTTTAAACAGCTTGGCCCTCCAAACGATGTGGTCGACCTGATCGCCAAGAAATATAGGTACTTGAAGGATGAACTCGTGCACTCGTACTTCATGAGTTCAAACGACGAACGTGAAAGAATGAATCTCATTGAGAATTTCATAAAAGGATGCTTGGAGGTTGTAAAGATTTTTATCAGAATTACTATTGGAACTTCTGAAAACATTTTCAATCTATTTAAGCACCCATTTAGAGCAAATTTGAATAAAGTCATTGTCTTGTGCAATCAGCTAAATTATTCTAGATCCGCAGTGAATCTTTAGATGTTCGTTAATTCCAATGAGTAGAATGTTGTAATAATGGTGTTTTACTTTTTTTCTTAGGAATATCACGGAAGAAAAGAAATAAAACGTCGAGAAAATTCTATACCCAGTTATCTATCCTTTTTAGAAATCTTGTACGATTTGGTTTCTGTTTTCTGTCAAAACTTCGATCGGCTTTTATCGGTGAGTTAATTTTTAATCGATAACATTGACATTGATTTTGTTTCTTCTTAATGTCATTTTAAACGGTTTACTTAAATTGCATTTCAAGAAACATCATTTGGAATGTAAATGGAAAGAGCTCGAGAAATTCCTTCGTGGATACAAATACAAACCGTACTTGTCCGAAAAGATTGGCGAGTCCGATGGTGTTCGGATTTGGGTTGATGAACCTGACAAAGAGAATTTCAAAGATGCATTGACATCACAATCATCGTCGGAGGACTTAACTATAGAGGAACACATTTTCTTCAATTCCTTTTTGAATGGTCTGGAGCTGATGAACATTTTAGAAATGACTTTTTGGAAGACCGCTGAAGTTCTTAAGGTAAACCGGTGATATGTCAATTTGCAGTCAACCATGAATGTCCGTGATCACCTACTTAATTGTAATCCCTTGAATCGTTTTAGATGGATGATTTTCCCGATATTTACGAAACACTGCTCTTCTGGAATTGTTGTTCATATTTTTCTTTAAGGAATATGGCTAGTATAGCCCTGGTTAAGCCCAAATCGTTAGGCGTAAGATCGAAATGGCATGAATTTATACTGAAGATATGGTTCGTAAATGACTTTGTTTTCATGTATCTTAAGTCGTTAATTGCATTTTTAAGTAATTTAAAACTGATTTGGATTCCCGTCCATGCAGTCCATTCTTATACCTAACGAGAGAATTTAGACATCTTGCCGATGACTTGATGAAAGTTATAAGAGGTGAATATGTTGATGAGGTGTGGATATGTTTTAAATTTAATTTCGACTGGAACCGATTTTAAATCTTTAATCCATTTAATCACTTTAGGCGACACGGGAAGATCTATTCTTCGCACTGAATAACGTTCCTGTGCATACGTACTTCCTTAAATGAAAATCCAGAAGAATGTTTGAAAATAATCAGAAGATGAGATTGTTATAACCTCCTCTGTCAATATTTTTTTGGTGTTTGGTGACGGATGATGGCTCTTTAAACGCCACTTCAGGATAACCTTAATTTAAACTGTAACTCAAATAATGATGACAATAATAATACCTTTACTCGTCTTTCTTTGCACTGTTTACGATGGTTATATAATTATATATAATTATATTAGGAGACTCTGATGCCCTACCCATGGCGCCACATATATGACATTATTATATTAGTATTATGTAGTATTACTATTGTTGTTGCTGTTATTGTTATTAGTGACTAATGATATTTAAGTTATTATATTTCATTAAAAATTTACATATTTTCCATGAAGATTTTTATGACGAGTGGCATTATACATGCTCTGTGTCATAGAGTGGCTGATAGAGATCTGCTTGTTAGGGCAAAAATATAAGGACACATACTATTTAAGGGTCAAATCTGCTTCCCCGGTCTACAGGCATAAAATAATGCTCTGTCCTCTAATGGCTATAAACAATGAATCTAATTACAATGGAAACATAAAAGGGTTTCAAATTGCTTGCAAAACGATCCTTATTTAGTGACAAGCTTCTCTTTTTTTAAGACAATCAACTTGTGTCTTATCACTGTGACTTTTTCAGTAACATTTTTCTTTAATAATCACTATTCAGTATTTACTGTCACAGTTCCAGAGGGTGGGGATAATCTATCGAACGGAAAATTCACCACATTATAACTTGTATTGTCCCTTTCAACGAGTCAAAGTTCGATTATTAGTCGAAGACTCATGCCCTACCGCAATACTTCTACATATAGTTTTATATTTGCATTTAATTTCAGTCTTAAAGATGGCGTTTAAGTATTGGTGGATGCTGGAGATAATCAATCAGCTCAAAATGGTGTCTGATTGAATTAAAATTGTGTATATGACCTTAGAAATATAAAAGGAACAAATTGCTGGGATTAGAATATGCAATTTAATAAACTTTTTAGCATCCCAGTATACACGTTAATGTTAATATTAAAGTATGAAGAACAATGTTCAAAATTGCTAGCCTTAAGACTACGACTTAATTAGGTTGTTGAAAAGTTATAAATAATATTGGCCAACCAATAAAGACAGTAAAAATGGCAGTGATGAATGAATTCCGAGATAATCTCCACATTATTAAACTGCATTTAAGAACATTTAAAAAGCATTCACTACACAAAATTCACAGGACTGTCCACTTCGAAATTTGGAACAAGTTTGTTTTTTTTACAATGTTTGGATTACATAGAAAAATCAACAAATTATTTATGCACAAACCTACTTAAGCTTGACCTGATCTTACCTTAAACTTATTTGACAAAACATGTTGAAACTTAAGGCCACCAAAATATAGCCTTCCACTAACTTTAATTTGATACAATTAGTGATCTCCCACAACAAAACTTATAATGTCTTGACTATTGCAAGGCATTGTTGGCATGTGGTCAAACAAAAGAAAATTAAATTGTGTAATCTACATGTGACAGAGAGGTGCAACTGATATCGTTAGGATCTAGCATTCAATTTACCAACTTACAATCTTCTGAAAAAGGTATTAAAACTTTGTTATTGCAGAGTAATTTAATTGCAATTCCTAGGTTCGCTGGAGCAACTTACTGTATAACATTTTGACTAAATGTGATTAAAAGCTACAATCAGAAGTGTGCATAACATTTGAAGCATTTTGGGAAAGAATCACGATTATTTCAAATTTTTTGACCAATAGCACTTGTATAATATAATTCTTATCCGAAGTATCGTATGGACAAAAATTTGAAGACAAAGGGTTTTATTTTTAATGATCCATAAAAAATGAAATAGTTAATTCAAAAGAAACTGTGCAATCAAACTATCCTCTTCTTCTTTGAGTGCTGATGTACAACACTGAAATTAAAAGCTAATTTTTAATTCTGTCAACAAAGAGAGACATTAAAAAACAAACCATTGTTGCCTCTTATGAAGGCATCACCATATTTATTTTTCAGTTGACCACCAACATATTCTTCTGTTTGTTCTAGAGCAATGTTCATGTAGCCATCCAGACAGGCAAGTACACCTTAAAAATAAAGGTTTTTCTTAAAGTTCTTGATTTAGACTGTCAAATTGAAATAATCCAAATATGCTTCCAATAAAATAAAATAATTAATTTACGTTCTGTCAGTCAATACTCCGACAAGATTAACTCCAACATAATTAGAGTTCAAACACAGTTGCTCAACTGCAGTCACTAAGATTGGCATCACCCAGGGAAACTCATGATTCACTCTAAGACATTCACCATAATTTCTTTAATCTTATTAAATTAAATATTGTATAATTTATATTGTTTTTACGATAAAACCGTCAAATTTCCCCCTCCATATTCATAAATATCTAGAAATTTGACGGTTTTACCTGGTTTTACTAACTGCAAAAACAAATGCTTGCATGATGGAACCCTGTGCCTTCTCATATGTCATCATTTGTTAACGTTTTACGTAATATATTGATACATTAAGAGATCATATTATTTTTCATATTTTAAACAACCTAAATACATTTTGGAGTACAAACCATTCGAACATTTCTTACTAAATTCCTTAGAACCCAAAACTCACTACCCATATTACAGAGACTTTTTCGAAACAAGCAACTTTAAAATTACCTCTGTAATCAACTCCTGAATTAAGTTTTACCACAACCGGTCGTCCAATAATTTGTTTCAAAAAATCACTCGGTGTTTGCTTTCGACTCATATTTTATATCGCTCGATACCAAGAAACGAAATCCTTCCAATAAATAAAACTCAATTGTTACAACAAAGACAATTATTTGTTTTACATTACCGTGTTTCTCCGAAAATAAGACATTGTCTTTTATTAAATTTTTGCTACAAAATAGGTAGGGGTTATTTCCGGAGATGTTTTACAATAAAAAAATCTGTCGGCACTTTTAGTCTGTGTCTTAATAACATGAATACGTATGAACCCTGGGGGCTGACTGATAACTGAGATCTGATATAAGTGCAAAACTTTCAGTTTTAGGTATTTTAATTTAATAAAATTTTTGTAAATAGCGCTTTCGCCAAAATTGACGTCTTTTGATTATCGACCAAGAAGTGAAGTCTTTGTTTATACTTTCTCGCGTATAACATTATTTTTATTGTTAGCAATGTCGAGGGCTGTCAGGGCCGAGACGAGGAGTAGAGCAAAGGAAGATATTAAGAGAGTCATAAGCGCCATCGATAAAGTTAGGAAATGGTTGGTTTTGAGTTGATAATTTACTGTAAGAGTGCAACTTCCTTTGTATAGGGTCAGGCTATCATAATGTTGAACATTATAACTAAGAATTAGCTAAACATTAAGTTTTCATGTTGATAGAGTTATTTAATAATTAGTATGAGATATCACACCAACTGTGTTGGTATTACACTTATGTTCACACTATATTAGATTTAATCAGGTGTATTTTATAACATGTATCAAGACTGAAACTTGTAAATGTTTTTTTCTTTTCAAATACTAAGGAACTACTTAGTTCTGAAATTATTTAAGGGAAAAAAGATGGGTTGCAATAGGTGACACGACAATGAAAATATTCAAATGGGTTCCAGGTAAGCATAACTTATTTATATCTCATGGAGATCATTATTTAACTTCTCAAGTTTTACTTAATATAGTTGCACACCAAGAAAGTCGACAAGTAATGTTTCTTTATTTCTTTGTTGATTTAAATTATTTGCAACAATGTTTGATTATATTAATTAACTTAATTTCAGAACCTAAGCAGAAAGAATTTGTTTGGGAAAAAGGATAAGAACTCTTTGAATGACAAAAAGCTCCAAATTGCTTCAAATGAAAATCAGATACAGCAAAATGAGGATAGCAACTTTTCTCAAGGAAGCAGCAATTTAGGCAAGTTATTGGTTATACCTTTGGTTCTGTGGTTCATTTGCAAAATAATAATAATAATAATCGTGATTAAATTATTCAAAACATCTTTCAGATGAGAATTTCATGCAGCAGGACGAGAACACGAGACAGAGTCAGGATTCCAACTTCAGTGAAGAAGGTCGTCTGAATGAATCCTCTTTGAGGGATTCCTCGTTCATTTCTATTCAAGACCAGGCAACTCAGGACAGCAGTAAAGCAGAGTTTTAGTCAAATCATTGTGTTTGTTTTTAAAGCTAAACTTTTGAAGTTTCGTTCATAATTCACTTGTTGCTCCTTAAACTCCTGATACTATATTTTTTTTTGGGAGGGGGCATGTGAATAAAACTATTTTAGAATGAGTTAAGTTATACACAGTGTGTTTATTTGTTTAATTTAATTCAATTATTTGGCATATATTCTTTGAATAAGAATGGAGTTTGAGAATTTGTCTCGTCAGAAATTGATCGTATAATTTATTTATCGTGTGCATATTGTGGGGTTTTCAATTGTACTTGTGAAGTTTTGAAATTAATTGATCTCGATTGGGGAATTCCTTTCAATTCAATGTCATATTGTTTGACATTTCATAACATATTGTCATAAGGTTGATTCTACATGAATAACATCCCTAAAAATTAAAATGAATTCCACTATTTACAGAGATTTAAAACAGAAATGTCACAGAATAAAACACTTGAAAATGTTGCTTCGATGTTAGTATAGGACATTAAAGTATATGTTTCACTTGAATTTATTGGGGGCAGAACAACAAGAATTGTGCAGATTTTCCTTAAGAAAAGTTTTATTGTCTGGATAATGACATTAAACACAGCCTTCCTTCGTGCATTGTATTTATCATTAAATGTAATGCATGCATGTGGCACATGCCGAATAGAAGTCTTTCAAAGAAATTTTTTAGGGAAATAACTTAAGGGACTCGAAAGGAAAGACACATGTGCCTGGAGAGTAAACTATTGAAGCGTAGAAAAATGTGAGAAAAGATTTGCTCAATTGCGTTGGAATTTCGGTTTGAATGTCGAGGCTTTTATTTAAAATTAAAACCAATCAAATGACGAGGAAATATTAATAGAAACATGATGCAGATTGGGAACTTTGCACTCCGTTTTGACCGGTAGCAGTGCAAATGCTTCACTGATGGATGCAGATCACCTCTGGACTGGATGTTCAACTTGATGAATGAGGAGTGCTGGGAGATTTATCTCGAAGATGAAACTGCTGCAGTGAAAACTCCTGATAAAGTTGATTGATTTTTACTTCTGGAGCTGATTCAAGCATACCTTTTTTTTTAAATATTAAAATTAAACGGAGACAGGATTTTTTTTTGCTAGCTTGTTAAAATCGCAAATCAAAAATATTTTCAAATTGTGAGATTGCCTGATTCCGTTGCAAAGATTGTGCGAAAACAAGTTGCAAGAAAGAATGACATCTGAATAGACGGATGATTGATATTAATTGGTCGTCTGCTTTTCCTTGGATCAATTGTCTTTTTGACTCTAAATCTTATGGTCGATATCGTTCTAGACATTTATTTCTTGGCCAAACTTTCTACAAAAATTAGAGGAACCATGGAGGACGATGTTTTTAAAATTTATCTCCTAGAGATTACTCGTAGATTATAATTTAATCTAGGATGTATGTTTCAAGTTATTCCAAATAAAACAACCTGATTGTGAACGTGATTGGCGGAAGAATGTTTACGCGCTACTGTCTTGTATAAAATTATTTTCCAAACGGGGCTTAATTATTCGAAATAATTAAGAACCAGGCAAGAAAGAAATCCTATCTGACGTTGTAGGAGCTCGATTCTTTGTTGGAAGTCAGAAAGTCGGGATTGGATTCAAACCGATCAGTAATTGAGCAACATGGTTGGGAGGAATTTTTCGGGAGAAATGTTTTCCTCGGGAGAACGAGGTTGCTGATGAGCTTCGAGATAAAAGGGGGCATACATGGACGAACCAATTAAGTGCACTGTGACATTTATGGACGCTCCATCCAAAGTCGTACTTGTGCCACCCGAATACCCATCCGGAGTTGAAACAATGAATTTAAAATTGGAGGCGCCCTTTGTATAGCACGGATGTGCTTGCAGTGAGGCATTTTAAAACCTTCCACATCGGGCTTGCTGCCAATGATTTAAATTTCCGATGAACTTACGATGAGATCAATTTTGAGATACCTTCTTTAGGAGTGTTTACGATCAACGAATTTCTTTGAAATTACGGCTGGATTGAATTGTTTTTCATGTGAAGACGTTTCAATATATTTCAACGATGTAACGTTTTTAAATGAATCGGATGAAAATTTTAAAACATAATACTTTCTTTCCATCCTCGCATTTGATGGACATCTGTAAAATGCAGGCGAGGAAGGATCTCTCAGTGCTCTTGTGCAACGTAATTGTTCTATGTCCATAAAATGTCGTGTACGAGATTGAAATAAAATTTCAAAGACCTCAGAAAAGAAAGAAATGGAATGTCTGCTTTCTTATAAGGTGAGTGACAATAGAAATAGTTGGTCATAAAAAATGTAGAAAATCTAAAAATGTTGAAAGGCAGTCGTATCTAATGAAGTCGGTTAAAAATCTAAATTGTATCGCCTTCGTCGGTCGTAAATGGAGTATCTTTAGAAACTTAGCTCGGAACATTCGCCAGAATAGCGCTATATCAAGAGTTCATATCCAAAAGAACTTAGATCGTTCAAACAGGTCTGAACTTCCTGCAACAGTAATAACAATTCACAGGTCATGTTTTCGCGACTTACAACATTCAAAATTCGGAAGCGAAAAGTCTAGCAGGATGAAAAGAGAGACGGATGACACCCAGGAGTGTCTGCTTCTAATTAAATTCTACTCCCCTAAAAACCCATCTTTGTCCATATCCGGATCAGTGGTTTCAGAGGATTCTCTGCATACCTCCCGAGGAATTGAAGAAAGGTTTGATCTGCTCTCAGCCATTAATCAGCTGAATTTGACGGCAATCTCACAGACACAAATTTATGCAGATTTTCATATTAGCTCTACTAGGGATTGCATCTGAGCTTGAGTCGTCAAGAATGGAAACAAGCCGATTTGAATAATGCGCGCTTCGTGCGTGCAATGTGTTTGGAAAACTATTTCATGAAGTTCATTTTTTCCTGTGTTCTTGATTGACGTCAGTTTCAGAAAATTGCAGCTTTTTTTTATTTATTTATTCCTGGTGACACGTTTCTGGTTATGATTTTATTGCTGCAAAATTATTTCAGGTTTTTACCACCGTGCTAATAAAAGTCGCTTTTAACGATAGCTCTTAGTACCTAAAGATAGCAAATAGAGCTTGAAGATTTGGCTGCCTTTTGAAACTTCATAGCATTAATGAGGCGATTGACGTCTGTCGTTGGAGAATTAATGTTCAAATCGATTGTTGCATTTCGAGATGTTTTCTAAAGTTTAGTTCGAACTTTGATTAATTGCTAGTCCAACGATTTTTATCGGCCAATCCAGGCGCTTAAACTTAAAAAAAGGAATCGTTAAAAGCACTTCAGGTGAAGTTAAGAGGAGATGAAGAGTGAGACGAGGCATTTCCATCTGTTGGAGTCGAGCCAGGACGCGAACAAATCGAGTTGTGAGAAATTCCTCCTTCCACTTTCAGTTTTCATTCCCCTTTCGAGCCTCATCGTACTCCTCCTCACCTTCAGCTACCTCAACAAGCAGGTTCGCAACTTTTTTAATCAATCATTTAAATTCGCACACAAAAGATTCTTATTTGCCAAATAAATGAACGTTGTTTAATTAAATTTGTACCGATTTAAACGTTAATTCGAACACAAATATTAATTACTCAGTATTAATTTGTGAGCCATTTTTAGAGTCTCCATACATAATCTCGAAATCATTGTTCCCTTGAACCTCTGAAGTTTGGAAATATTTTTCGCGGCGAGATATGTTTCTTCTGCTCACTTTTATGTAACAACAGACAAATATTTTTCTTGGAAATTTAGAACTCTGAGCAAAAGATTATTGTTATCGAGCTATTTATTCCGCCATTTCTGTCCAAAGACGCCTCATAAAACTAAGTGGCTTTGGAATTTCCGTGGTATTTTATTTTTAGATGTTTTGTTGTTTTAAGTTTCCTTAATAATGGGGAATTTTTTTCTAATTACTACTTTCGCTTTCGTCCGAAAGTGCCTACGTTTTTATGGACAAGACTTATTTACCAAAAATTGAAAAGGACGGATCATAATCGAGACATAAATTCATTTATTGTCGATAATATCGTTATCACCATTCATCCGCTTCTAAACGATTAAGAAACGTCTCTTAAGAAATGCACTGAGTGTTCAAACACAAAATCGCTTGAATGGCTTCCGAGAACAGCTGTGAAGAGCAAACATCGAAAAACGTTAGGATCCGACGATGATTGAAGAGGAAGCAATCACTTGCCACTTGTAGTTCCAATGGATTCATTCCAGCATTTATTTCCTTCGGCATGCATTCCATTAGCGAAGAAATTCTACGAAACATTTGAAGTTTTTTTACTTTTATTTCGCAAATTTAATTTAATTAGCTGAAATTCAATTCAATTCAATTACAAATATCCTGTCCAAGTCCAAATTGCACGAAGAAATGCATCCGAGTCGTGGTTGAAACTTTCTCAACTCCAAGAAAAGAAATCCTTCATCGATGTGCGCGGGCACCTCGTGCAACTGGTTGCAAAGAATTGTTACAAGTTGAACATTTCTTACTAAATTAAAATCTAATTTAAATAATTATTTCACGATTATATTATTTGAATTGTTTCCTAGAGATCGCTGTCTTTGTAATATTACGTAATAATTTGGTTAAGCAAATAATATACTGAGTATTACCAGGAGTTCGTTATATATACTGCACCAATTTACTTGCTGTACCATATTTAAGAATTCAGCTTATTAGCATCGGAATATCTTAAAATTTGCGACAATTCGACGCATAATTCCGAAAGATTCGTTTGTGCCTCGTAAAACTTCCGATGAGAAAGAATTGAAAGACGAAATAAAATTCCCTCCCCGAGTGCGTTCTGTAGTGTCTCAGAATTGTAAAGGAAATTTTCGACATTTTTCTAAAGAAAAAAATCGATCAAAAACATTCTGACTTTGTTTTGACAGAGAAAAATGCCTTCATTCGTTTAATAGAAGCCAAGGAAATGAAAATATTTCTGAATTGCTTTTATCCGTTTTCCTTCCTTCATGAATTCTGCAATAAAAGCATTCTTAAATTGTCCTCAATGGTTTATGAGTCCAGTTATCCGTCGAAAATGTTTATGAAATTCTCTCAAAACAACTCCACCCCGTGGTGTTCCGCGCATCCGCTCCTGGAGAGGAATGCATGAAAGAATTGAATTTTGAGGAGAATTACGAGGCTCAATAGGAAGTTCGCCGATTAAAATGCAAGGCAGTTGTCTGTGTTAATGATGGTTACTTCGCCGACACACCTGCCTCTCTTTCAGTCGACAATTCAGCGACAAACTCGAATTATCCTACCTTTGTTAAGAGCTTTTTAAATGTTACATTTTAAGTTAGATTTTAAAATATTCTGTTTTATTCTTCTGAACGTTCTGAACACCCGCTTCCAGACCGAAGAAAGGAATGCGCGGAGTTGATTGCCCGAACACCGCACCGCCGGTGATTTCACTCCTTCAGGAAGAATTCTTGAAACACTGGATTTTTTTAAAACAATTTCCATTCCTTCCTCCTATGAATTTAGTTTATCGCCTGGGGAATATGAAATCAACAAACGTGATTCGAGTATGAATGTCACCACTTTCTTTTCATTTGCTTCATTTTCTCGGTTGTCCCAAGGAAATGCATGAAGGGATGTTAAGGAATGAATTAATGTCCAGAATTGCATAATCTTTATGATCAACATTCTCTCATTTGACAATAACTTGAATAAGTAATAATAACTATAATAATAAAAACAATAATAATAATAATAATAATAATAATAATAATAATAATAATAATAATAATAATAATAATAATAATAATAATAATAATAATCGCTCCAATAACATCTATAAAGTTAAAATTTATTGTATAATATACAATTGTTATAGATAAATATGTAAATGTAACACTTTTAATGAATCCATTGTTGACATTGAGTCGTGTTCTTGGAGTAATTTGAGAGTCTGGTAATATTCTGATAGTTTTTTTTTGTAAATCAAATATTTGCTGTGAAATGCTGGAGAATTAACCTCGAAATGAATTTATCCTGAAACGTTGTTTGTCCTCATTTGGAATTTATTAGCTTAAATAATTAATAGAAGGAAACAGTCCGTGGAACAAAGCAAGTGCAAATAACACCTTCGCTCTACTCGCATGGCTTCCTTAGAAAGGATTAAAGAACGGCATCCATCAATTAAGAATAATCAACTCGAGTCCGTCTAAGTCATCCGCTGGAACTGCTTCTGGAACTTAATTCTTCGGTTCGAAGCGATCCTCGAACGGACGTAGAGGACTCATATTTCCTGTGTTTGTTCTTTTTTGTGAAACAAGCCCTGAAGGCTTGCAATCGAAAGAGCTTATCACTGGAGCTGTGCGAAATGGCAAACCATCCAACATGCTATTGAAAGGGATTCGATAGTTCTCATTCGTCTCCCTTTTTCCTGGAATGAATTCCTTCTTGTCGTCGGTCGTGTGCCGGCGATTATTCAACGCTGTGTCTTGATTTCACTTCGATTCGTTAACAATTTCGTTAACAAGCAAAAAAAAAAAGATTGTAACCGATGAAATCATTAAAATGCGCCAACTTCTTACTGCCTTTATCTGCAAGGCTTCTTCGGCAATTTCTCCAAACGAGAAGGAATGGGAATCGCTGATGAGAATGAATTTTCGTGTAAGTTGTTTGCTGCAAAGGAAGGGATCACATCATTAACTTCTTCCTGAGGAAACAAAAATTATTCCTAATCTCCGGCGAAACAAAAACGCCAACCAATTACATATTTCCACAAAAGAATCTCTATTTACTTTTTAAAAAACCAGATCCAGTTAAAGCAGATTTATCCATTTTCTCACTGGATTACTTCCCGCTTAATCAACAAGATGCTCCATCTTTTTAAAACCATCTTTTTCTTCTTTTTAATGTCAATTCACCAGGTTGTCGATTGCCAATCCAAAAGTCGTCGGATGACAGGAGATTCCTTTCCAAGTGACAATGAAATTTCCGATCACAGAATGGCAGCCATTTCAGTTTAATGTCTCCAACATGGGCTGGAATCATCACGTTCGCGTCCACTACAATTACTGCCAATGTTATTATTATTATTATTGTTATTGCTATTATTATTATTTATTATTATTAGTACTGTTATTATTATTGTTGTTATTATTATTATTTATTAATTCTTATTTATTATTATTATTATTATATTTATTATTAATTATTCGACTTTTGTATTCGAATGCGTTGAAAGATACTTGTGTTGAATTATTTCCTGAAAATGATTATTTTGAGACCCGAGGAATAAAAAATGAGCTTGATTGAATGCTGTACTTGATTGAAAGTTATGGACGGTCCAAATTCGTGCTTGACTGACGGTTATGCATGATTGAAAGTAAATTGTGCGTGATTGAAAGTTGTGCTTGGTTAAAAGTTCAAGGAGCATCGTCAAAAATCCTTGCAAAAAAATCCATCTCGTGCGCATGGCTGAATCCTTTTGAAAATTTCCAGTCGTAAATTATTTCCTTGTCGTGGCAGCGGAGAATTTTTAATTATTTAAATTATTTAATACCCCATTAATTTGTATTGTTAATATAACTTATAATATAAATATGTAAACTAATAAACTTATTTATATAACAATTTGATTTAAAACGAGGAAGAAATAATCCGGAACATCAATCTTACCTCACTCTAAGTGTTCTTCATTGATCCAAAACTGCGACACGTTAGGATGCCTCGAAGATTTGTGAATGAAATATGGACTCCTTGATTCCAGCATTCCTGAATCTCACTCGCACGAGACAGAATTTCGTGAAAATAAATATAATTTTAATCTAATTCCGTTGCCATCGTTTCCTGGGAGGTATGAAAATTATGACCGCTTCTCGATTGAGACTCGTCGAAAACTCGTGAGAAGGTAGCGGCCGATCCCCCAAAGAGAAGCAGAAAAGTACTTTCAAAGCATTAATATTTCACAGCAATTTACCTTCCTTTAATGGATCCTCAGATCCCAGCAACTGCTGAAGTTCTAATTGCAGAGGAGATCAGAAATGCCGCCTTCAAGTGTTTTACAAACTTCTTCTAAAATCTTTAACGACCTCATTGATTCCCCTTTATTCTCCCTTAGCGACATCTACGAAGACGCGGCTTTTGAATTAGAAATTTGTAACTCGAGGCCCGGTTTTCGTCTTGTTTTTTGGTCAAAAGTTTGACTTTTCGAACAAATTCCAAAGGACTAGATTTCGAGATGAGATTCTTGCTTCGAGTGACTGGAGAGATCACTGTATCAACAGATGCAATCATTCTTTGCTTTCGACTCGTTCAGTCAATTTATTTCAGACAATTGATTGTTTCAATTGGTTGTTTCAATCAATTGGTTGTTTCAATGAATTAGTTATTTCAATCACCTCCCTTCTAAAACCGATTGCTAGAATCAGTCAGTTGACAGATGTGACCACAAATCCTTCCAACTTAGGTGAATGATGAGGCCCTAAAAATGCGCCTTTTTGAGTTAAATTATATTTTAAATTATAAAATAACTTTAAATAAATTACGTAATTTTTCAAAAATTCATAATGAAAATAAAATTGTTAAATCATGTGGATTATATTACTCGATTTGTTGGAGATCATCACCAGGATTCATCTGGATTGAAAGTGCTCGCCGTACAATTGCTACCTTTGCAAATGTACACTGAAGAGTCCACTTGATGATGATGATGATGATGACGTTGGTGATGATAATGATGATGCTAATTGAGGACAAGATTGGAAGGATGAGCAGTTAGTGATTAAATTTCTATTATCACACATTGCATACCAACATACACTGTATTACTATATAATATAATATAATATAATATAATATAATATAATATAATATAATATAATATAATATAATATAATATAATATAATATAATATAATATAATATAATATAATATAATATAATATAATATAATATAATATAATATAATATAATATAATATAATATAATATAATATAATATAATATAATATAATATAATATAATATAATATATAATATATAATATATAATATAATATAATATAATATAATATAATTTAATATAATATAATATAATATAATAATATAATATAATATAATATAATATAATATAATATAATATAATATAATATAATATAATATAATATAATATAATATAATACAACACAATATAACACAACACAACATAACATAATATAATATAACATACTTTACAAAACGTACATTGTATGGTATGTTTAACTACTTATATTTAAATACATAAATGTATTAAATAATATTCTAATGTCATACATAATGTCTGCACATTTAAAATCAAAGAACAGAAGTTGGAAGTTGAGAAAATCCTTTCCTCAAAAGATTTAAAAAGAAACAACTGGCTCATAAAAATACTCGCCACTCATTTATTTATATATACATATATACATATATACATATGTACATACATATGGGTTAGGGTTATGGTTATATAGATTATATAGTCTATATGGTTCATATTTGACTCGCTACTCACTCAAGATAGTTTCATAATAAGTTTAGTAATTAATAATAATACATTATAATAATTAAATAATATATATATAATAAATATATGTAATAATACATAATCATCAATAATTTAGTAATAATAAACTCTAGCATCGCTTAATCGAGATATTAGCAGGTAATATAACCAATGCCATTATTGTGTCAATATAACCACCTCGGTACCTTATAATTGGTCAATATTATACTTATTCTGGAACCCCTTTATACTTTTATTATTTTTTACATAAATACGAGTTTTGTGTGAATTTCTTTTTGTTGTGTCACGTTTTGGAAATATTTTTGCGAGTACAAATAAACAATTGATTTTAACTCTTAAATGCAGACAGAAACAATGTTGGAAATCGTGGGGTTCCGTGAAAGCCTCGTGATCTTTGTTTTTAGAAACTGAATTAGCGACAAAATAACAAGAATTAATATGCAAATAATATTACAAAATAAAGAAGTTAAATATTATAAACGTGTTAAATAATTTAAGACAACAATAGAATAAACAAGTCAACTAATGTTACACAGCAACTTGTAAACAGCATCGAGTCTAAAATCGTTAGAAATGGAATTGATTGATTTGGTTGGATGACGATTTCTTCCAACGAGGACATTTCAAGTGAAGGATGCAAGGATTTCAATTAACGCTTGATTTTCAGTCCGTAACGGTTCAAATGTTTCACGGTTCGAACGTCCATAAATCTGAGGCCTGAAACAACAACAACAAAACAACAACAACAAAACAACAGCAGCAACAACAAGAACAACAAGTTCTGACAAGTTCGCTACTGATTCAAGACTTCCATGAAACGAGTAACGTTTCATCCCGAGTTCATCCCCAGTTCTGCAATAAAACAGCGCCTTACACGCCGAGGGTTCCAATCGACTTTCGGACACGTTGTTCTCCTTCGTGCTCCGCTGAACTTCCACACTTTGCCATTGGAAAGTCATCGTTGACGGCCTTTCAATCGTCGTCGTCGTCGTCGTCGTCATTGTCTGTTACTTATTTGTTTCCTTGTTGTTGTTTTGCTATTTGATGCTGTTGCTGTTGTTTTTGTTGTTGTTCATGCAATAATTTATTATTAAATACTTCATTCAGAGATCACACCACCACCATCATCGTCGTCATCATCATCATCATCGTTGTCATTATCACTATTACGACCGTGTTCATGATCATCATCTTCGTCGTCGTCTTCAAAACGATCCAGCTCGAAGTAAACTCCTTCTTCGATTATCGATCGATTGGTCTCCACATGGTTCCTGTTGTTGTTGTCGTTGTTTTTGTTGTTGTTGTTGTTGTTGTTTATGTTTATGTTGTTTGTTTCGTACTTTGTAATCCTTGAGGGCGTGAAATCAAACACGGTCAACATCTTCTTTCGCTTTTATGAATTTATCTCATATATATCTTTATTGTTATAATAATAATTATAATAATGTCGCTATAATATAATAATTATTATTATAATGATTATGATTATTTCACTTTTGACAAAAATATTTACGTGACATGTTGAAGATAAAAATCACAAAAATTCAAGACAAAATTTTAAAAACGGACTCCAGGACTAATTATTATTTATTATTATAATTAATGTTGTGGTATAATAATTGATAATATAATATAATTAATATTAATATTATAATATAATAATTAATAATAATAATTATTATTACTATTTATTATGATAATTATAATTATAACATAATAATAATAATTATTATTACTATTTATTATAATAATTATAATTATAATATAATAATAATTATTATTATTAATATTTATTATAATAATTATAATTATAATATATTGTTGTGAATGCAGTAATCGTTGATCATTCTGAATGTGTGCTATTAGATCTGAAATTAGCATAATTTATGATAACCGAATCTATTATTAGCCTCATCTTCAACATGGGATCATTGATGGCGAGATTCAGGGGTTTATCAAATTTACGACATTCTAGAACGATAGGAAGCACTGTGCACGTGTGCGGACGTGTGTGCGTGTGAGTTTGTTTTCTTGAAAATCTATTTATTCTCTCGAAGGATATTCTTCCACGTTCACTGAAATCCTTCCTCCAATAAATACAACTCTAAAGAGGAGATGTAAACAGTTCAGATCAATTCTGGCAGGTGAATTATCGGCGTAGGGCGTGAATTGTACGGATGTGAATTAATTTACATGGCGCATGTGAATTGCTTGCTTGTAACACGGACGTTGATTAAATATTAAACCTGAACATCACGTGAATGGAAGCCTTGCACATCACTGATTAGAATTTCTCATTTCAAACTCTTCGAACTTTCAGTGAATGAGACCATTTTTTTTTTGAGAAAATATAAGTACCGAGTTGTAACTCCGTAGACTCTTCGTTATCGTCGTCGTTATTATCACCATCATCGTCGTTATTATAACCATCGTCGTTATTATAACCATCGTCGTTATTATCACCATCGTCGTTATTATCATCATCGTCGTTATTATCACCATCGTCGTTATTATCATCATCGTCGTTATTATCACCATCGTCGTTATTATCATCATCGTCGTTATTATCACCATCGTCGTTATTATCATCATCGTCGTTATTATCATCATCGTCGTTATTATCATCATCGTCGTTATTATCATCATCGTCGTTATTATCATCATCGTCGTCGTCGTCATCGCCGCCATCATGTTCTGAAATGATATCTTATGAAAATTTATTTTCTCAATCCAGCAATTCATTCATTCAAAGGCTTTCACAAGAAACAAACGTCATCCACCTGTTGGGAACATAATTTGTTGGTTAATTTGGCTTTTAAATTTAATTACCAGCTGAATATAATTTCAATTTGAAATATTCAATGACATAATAACATACATATTCATGACATGCATATTCTTGATGCGCCACACCTGAGCTTTTTCATCCCAATTTAAAGACTCACTTGTTTATTCAATGTTATTCTTAAATATTTTAGTTTGCATATTTTTTTTATTTTATTTTTTTTTAAATTGTCTTTTGTTCTCATTATTTCATTACGTTGTGCTCGGTCTATCCTAATGTGCGTCGGCAGTGCCTTGACATCCTAGGACTTGGATAAAAAAAGGCACTTAAAATATTGGAGGAATTGAATTGAATTGAATTGAATTGACATCAATAAATTGTCATAAATAATCATCATAAAAAAATATTTAATCACAGTAAAACTAGTTAAAGTTCATTCTGGATTCAACATTTTACCAGGAAATTCTCGTCCTTACATTTAAAGACTTTGTCATATATTCAACACACAATACATCTTTAAAAATAAACTCCTGTATATGTAATATTCTATTAAATTATTAATATTACATTAATATTTGCAGAAATATGCAGAAATCCATTGATATATTATGTAATATTATCACTTGTTAAATACCCACTGGTTGACCAATTGGCTGGATTGCAATCCCTTGTGGCCAAACTTAAAATTAGCTTCGATTTTTTCCTGTTTCCAGGTTAATAAAACAAACGAATAAATAAATAATTTTATAAATAAACATTTACATAAATAAAAATTAATTTATTTTTATTTAATTTTCATTTTATTCAACAAACTGACAAGTCCCACAGCTAATACAACTTAATACAAGTCCGTACAATATGCAGATTACTTATATACATAGAATAGAAACAATACATACATACATACCGAATAACTATGTAATTGGACATGTATTAAATACTTAGATGGATGGATGGATGGATGGATGGATGGATGGATGGATGGATGGATGGATGGATGGATGGATGGATGGATGGATGGATGGATGGATGGATGGATGGATGGATGGATGGATGGATGGATGGATGGATGGATGGATGGATGGATGGATGGATGGATGGATGGATGGATGGATGGATGGATGGATGGATGGATGGATGGATGGATGGATGGATGGATGGATGGATGGATGGGATGGATGGATGGATGGATGGATGGATGGATGGATGGATGGATGGATGGATGGATGGATGGATGGATGGATGGATGGATGGATGGATGGATGGATGGATGGATGGATGGATGGATGGATGGATGGATGGATGGATGGATGGATGGATGGATGGATGGATGGATGGATGGATGGATGGATGGATGGATGGATGGATTGATGGATTGATGGATGGATGGATGGATGGATGGATGGATGGATGGATGGATGGATGGATGATGGATGGATGGATGGATGGATGGATGGATGGATGGATGGATGGATGGATGGATGGATGGATGGATGGATGGATGGATGGATGGATGGATGGATGGATGGATGGATGGATGGATGGATGGATGAAGAGGAGTCGACTGACAGTATGGATTATTATTTCATGGATCTGGATGGAAATGATTAGTTACATGGTGCTTCGATCTTATCCGAATATTAAACAAAATAATAGTCAATAATTACTTAAATAATTAAATGTAAATAAATAGATATTTACATAAATATTAAATTAAATCAGAACATACATGTATAGATAAGTGACTGTTGTTTAAATTAACTAAGTTCTAATTAAATATTCAGCAGTTAATATTTAATACTAAGCAGCTAATTATATATTCAGCAGTCAACAAGTCAATGCAAGTTTTTTGTTGTTGTTGTTGTCGTTGATGTTTCGATTAAATTTCTTTTGAAAGAAATTCGTATTTAATTTTCAAAAAAATTCAAATCTTTCTTTTAAAAAGCTGTCGGGAATTCGTGTCGCCCTGAGAAAGATTGAGTTGATTTCAAGATGTCCTTTTGTCGTGTTGTTGTTTGAATTTTTTGTTTGTGATCATTCATTCATTCATTCATTCATTCATTCATTCATTTTCCTTGCACGCTATCAATTGGATGGCCATTGGCTACTGTTCGACGCATTTTGAGACGATGATGATGATGACGGCTACAGTAATGATGATGGTGATGACGACGACAATGATGATATCCATCATGGAAGCGCTGCTATAAGTCTGAAATGGTTCGTGAATAAACGGAATGTTTAAGTGAACCTTCCGCCTAAGTGGGGTTCCCCGAAGTCACGTGTCCCATTGTTCGTCACACGTGATGATGTTGACATAAAATGGCTGCAACCATTCACCGCATATTTTCCAAATTATTCTTATACCTGGATATTACTTCTGAAAGAATTATTAACAAGAACTTCCGGTCTGATATTGAATAAGAACATTTTCGATTTACTGCGCAGAATAATTTCATGCTTTTAAAACAAATTACGTTTTACTTGAAGGCCTTTTTTTTATCTTGGATCAAAATATTCTTAAAATTTCTGATTAATCAGCCATCTAATTGATGTTTTCGTGAACAATAAAAAAGTAATGATGAATATTATTCTCAAATTATGATGGTGATTATTATTATTACTATTATTGTATTGTTATTATTATTATTATTATTATTATTATTTATATTATTATTAAACATCGTTAGTAATGTCAATTTTGAAAATAATAACTGGAAAATGTTGGTCCGAAAGGTACATTTAAGAAATGTTCATAATTACTCTCCTGCTTCTCATTTACTAAAAACACTAACGTGACTTGGAAAAGTATTTATTTTAAAAATTTAAAAAGAAAAATTATTTTCCCTTGTATATTAAAATGCATTATATGCGAATCTTGGCATAGCGGAGCCCCACTCGTTATCATCATCGTAATCGTCATCATCATCACCATCATAATCATCATCATAATCGTGATCATCTTCCCTTCACATCTCCAGAGTCCGCCAATACACGGATGATTTTCAACCACGTCTCCTCCTGATAATGATCTAACCCATTCATCTTTCCATCCATCCATCCATCTTTCCGGTTTGTCAGTCATAATTTTGTCGTCTGCGCGGCTTTAAACGTTCCCTCCACCACTCGACATGTCGTTGCTGTTGTCGTCGTCGTCGTCGTCGTGATTGTGTTGTTGTTGTTGTTGTTGTTGTTGCCTGAGAAAAGACGCCGTTTGTTTGAGGACCGCCTTGAAAATAAGCAGAGAATTTTTTTTTGTTTTTGTATTCCTCGGTCAACTGTTGCTGGCAATATGCAAGCAATTCATATTTAATGTCTTCGCGCGGGATTAACTTTTAAATCGCTCCTTCAATTATTAACATTTATCGACACCTAAAGACGTGTTTCACTTCGCGTTTCACGTTTTTTTCTTAAAATTAATTTTTCAAAATTAAACAACAAATTAAAAAAAAAACAAAAACAAAACGAAAACATTTCATTCGAAAGTAAACAATCGTAACATCGCAACGACATTTTTTTCAATCCGTTGTCATGACAGCGGATGACGTCATCCGACGACGAATCGAGTTGACTGATGGCTTGAACGAAACAGGGATGTGCTCGGTCATTGTTGCACTCGAGAAATGATTTCTTGCGTGCGTATGTGCGTGTGTGTGTGTGTGTGTGTGTGTGTGTGCGCGTGTGTGTGCGTGTGTGATTGCATGGAACTTGAAACTTCAATTAGTCTTTCTCATTGATCTTTTGTTGAGTTTTCATGATGATGATGATGATGGCGATGACGATGATGGCGATGACGATGATGGCGATGATGATGATGATGACAAGGAGGAATGTTAACAAAGACCAAACCTAACACGAACTTTGTCTTTTCGAAATCAAAGACCCCACTTTCTCTACAACCATCATCATCACGGTCATCATCATTGTCATCGTCATCGTCATCGTCATTGACGCGCTCCTTGCAAATCGAACTCGGTGTATCGTGATTGTAAATTCAATCATCCCGAAGTGAAAGACACTGATTGAGTTTCTTCAACCACGAATGTTCCTTCAAACCCCCCATCGAAACTGACACCTGAGCAGTTCAAGGGGACCTTCACCTCCATTATGATTCCGTGTCCGATTTCCTGTTCCTGAAAAATAACTCCCACTTTTTTGCTCTTCGATGGAAGCTTTTTTGGGTTTCGACTTTTTGGCCATTTGTTTCATAATTAATTCAAATCACTCCTGCATTCGAGAAAATTATATGAAAAATTTTTGCATTACGAATTTATAAAAAAGATTAAGCAGCTTCAAAGGGATTTATAAAATTATTACTTGAGTTATAAAAGTATTACTTGCGTTCGCCACAGCCTTACAGGATTAGTGGCGAAGCAAAATATGAGGCACAACCTGATTACACAAGTCTTTCCAATGAAATACTCACCTTCATTCATTTCTTCACAACATCAACATCACCATCAACGACATCGTCGTCATCATCTTCTTCATTGTTATCATCATCAATACTAGCCTCGATTGTAACGGTTGTTAGATTCATAAAATTAATTTATTCTTAAGTCAAACGATGCAAGGCAGTTAACACAATTGTGGTCTTCTCGTGATTCGCTAAAAAGTGTTTATAACTAATTTACAAATAAATTACAAACAATCAAAATGTTGTTTTTTAATGCAAAAGAAAATTTAAAGTATTTTTAAGGTTAAACTTAAAGTTCAAAGCTTTTTGGTTTTGTTGATGTTTGTTATGTTCTTATAAAATTATTAATAAGCATTTCGTTCATAAATTGCGCAACAAGAAAGTGTAACAAAAAAAACAAGATTTAAAAACTTTTAAATAAATTTGAATTAAAAAATGTTTTGATGCCTGGTTTCAAATGTAGAAATCTTATTCAACGTGCTTTTGTTTCCCGAAAAGTGAATGTTCACGTTAAGTAATCGCAATTTCATTGTATTAAAATATTATTAAATATAATGAACATATTAAATAATCTTTGTCGTGGTAGATTAATCAAGATAATTTAAAAAAAAATGTAATTGAGTTTCAAAAGCGGTTTTTCAAAAATATCCGCGATGATTAATTAGCGCGTAGTTTGTTTTATTGTTTACGGGGAAAGAATTCTCTGCCGGCATGTTTTTAGGGGCTCTTACGATCGAGAAGTTTATGATGTGTTCTGGATTTAAATACAATTATACAACGCCTAGGATGTTTTGCGCTGTAAAATGAAATTATGAATTTTTATGGCTTCCTTGCACGGCGAAAAGCAGACAGCAAGAAGATAAACCCGCGGTTCTACACTCCCGCACGAATGTTTATTTTACATCTGAGGAATCCATTATCCGTTTAAAGAATTTATGCAAATCGCACGTTTAATGTTGAAGATGTTGAAGGAAACATCGTTCTTGTTTTATAACGTTATCTATTGAGAATTGTGCACATACAAAGAGAAGGGAATCCCGTGCAAACAGACCACCGAGTGATGGTCTCGTTCGTGCTGTGATAACCTGGTTGCAACCTCGCGTGATTGTGTTGAGTTTAGATTGGTTCCTCGCATTTCTCCTAACAGCATCGAGGTGGGGACTTTTTCTTATCCAGTTAACCGGTTTTATAGGATCTGCCACGACGAGAAGAATCTCAAATTTGAGTCTCGGATGATCTTGACGAATGTGTGACCGGCATACTCATTCGATTTAATATCTTCGATAAACGTTAAAGTTTTCTTTTTTTTTTAATATTTCAAAGACGACAGTCTACTTGCATTAATTGAAAAAAACGAAACTTTAGGCAGGACCCTCCTGAGATTTTAAACAGCCTTTAAAATGCACGTTCTTAACTCCCTCGAAATTGCTTCATAATTTCCAATTAGAAAAAACTTTCGCTGATTAGTAAGCCAAACAAACAGCTATTTTTATTACAAATAATTTCTGTTTCGTGTTGGAGTCGAGAAAGATGTTTTTATAAAAGTGGTCTACGCCTTAGGACATCGAAATAGCAAGCAAGTTTGATGGCAAGATTTTTTTTACTACAATAAAATATTGAATTGCTGCGCAAAGAGCAATCACCATAACACCCGCCAACAATCGCAGAATCTCGACCTGAGTGCAAGAACGAAGTACCAGATCTGCCCCCAAACGTTGCACATCGGGAGGCTCGTGGTTGCCCTCAACAACGAGAGAGGTTATGAAACCTTGCTAAAATACGCGGAAATACGAATTGATCTGATTCTCTAGAAAATGTTATTGTAGACTTCACAGTTCAAGTTGTAACGGACAAATCAAGGGAGGTATCGCAGTTGCTCATCAACAAACGCCAAGCAATTTATCAAGGGACTGATAATTTACTCTCCAGTCTCGCCGGGTCTTGGCCGCACTTTTTTCAGAAAAGAAACTCTACCATGTTTCGCTCTGCCCATTTGTTTCTGGCCATCTTGTCAACGCACAGAGCTTCAGTCAAGGCGGGCTCCTACTTTTGGGACGAAATTCAATTCTACGCCGACATCATCGAAGTGTTTCTCATTTGGCTCAATCAAGAGGCTCAACTGTGCAGCAAATCAACTTCTTTCACTTCTGATGCCTCGAGACTCGACCAGTCGCTGGAGGCCACGCTTTTTGGTGTTTTAAACTCTTTTCTTCTGCTCATGACGTCGCTGACCTATTTGGGAGCGGAGCAGTCCATGTGTTTGGCATTTCACGCCGTGGCCTGCTTCAGTCATAAGGAGACATTCCATTACGCCAATTTCACCTTCGGTGCAGAGGCGGCGTTTCGCTCCTATCAGCATTCTCTACTCACCTTGAACGGACCTCGCAAACATCACTGGCCGAAAGATTATAAATCTCTCTTCCCGGAGCTTTCCTACTGCAGGCAGGAAATTCTGGCGGAAATGGACAACACCGGAGAGCCAATAAACCCTTCCGTGTGCAATCATTCTAGGCGCAACGAGAGCTACGTCATCGAAGTGACCCACTTGGCAACGGCCGAAATTCATTTCTTTTCGTCGTTGCTGGAAAACGTTCTCGAAAAACAAAGTCTTTCCGAGGGTTTTTGGTTCAACGTATGCATACTCCTCCTCGTAGCAGCAGTCGCTTATGCCCTGGTGATCGGTTTCACTTGGTGCTTCTATTCGAGGTGCCGCAAATCTGCCCTGAACAGGAAGCAGAAGTCGTCGAGATCTGGCGGCATCTCTCTGCGAAAGTTTCCCAGGTTCGAAAGCAACGTACCGACTTCGTTGTTGCAACGAAATCCTTCGAACAACTGTTCGGAAACCTTCCCTCGTCGATGCCACAAACACGAAAACCACGAACAGATGGTCACATTCGGTGCCTTGAAAGTCGCGTCGGTTTAAAGATTTTTTCCTCCGCTCGGACGCCTAATTTGTCGATTCGTCAATATTTTGATTCCAAGATTGCATGTGCTTCCACGGATCATAACTCCGGAGTGGATGATCCGGAAAAAGACTTTCCAGACGAGGAATAATTAGAAAGATGTCCACCTTCCTAATCACATCCTCACCTGCTTCCTCAGGTTACTCGTTTGATTGTTCGACCAGGAAGAACATGCCGAGTTTATTTTTGTCATCACTGTCACCATCATCATCATCATCATTACCATCGCTCCTCTGATCCAGAAAAGTCATTATTATTATAATTCAAGCACGAATCTTGCAAAACAGTTGAAATAATTTTCTTTAAATAATTAAATAAATAATCATTTCAACTTCCTGTTGAGTTCCAGAATATTATTAAACAATTACCACATGTCGTTGTTCTTTTTATTATTCTTCTTCTTACTATTATCATTATTATTCTTCAAATATTATTATCGTTGTTGTCTTTAAAAATGTAAATGATTGATTGTTCAGGTCCTCGCTCGCGAAGAGACGGGCACGGCTTTCAAAAGAACGACACTCGTGGCTGGCAGTTTGATCCTCAGAATCTTCGTCGGATTGTACAAACCGAGGGACTTCATTTCGAAGACCTCGAAGACTTCGTACGTTTCATCGAATTTGATGTCGGACAGCGTGTCCAACGTATAATCAAGCAAGAGAGGAGCACCACTTTTAGAAAGGCTGAGCAAACAAATGGCTACACTCCCTCGGGGCAAAACTGCTTTCTCCCATGCCAGGATCGAACCGCTCTTGAATGAAATCGGAGTTAAAATTTAATGCCAAAATATGGATAAACGAAATAAATTTAGCGAGATAAATGTAAATCGTCATTTAAATAAAAATAGGAACGAAATGGTTGGCTGGTCAGAATTACTTTTCATGCTTTTTCAATAACTGATAAACATGCAATTAAATACAATTAACATTTATGTATCTTTTTGCCTGCCTCCCCAGAGGATCCTGATTGATGGCGATGACGTTTTTGTTGAGCAGAATCTTCTTGGACGACTTGCTAATCTTTCTGAGATCGTTGGCCATTATCAACGGCGCGGCCATCATGGCCCACATTGCCATCTGCACCTTTTCTTGATTCTCGCTCAGTCCGTTGTTACCTATGGTCATCTGGAAGGATTTATTTCGGACGGTGAACATCGTGGATCACCCGAGCGCAGTCATCTGTTGAATTTGCGTGTCATTTACTCCTTTCCTGCTCTTAAGTGCCTTTTGAAAATAGCGGACAGACACCTCGTCACAAAATGTGATTCACAAGAATGAACCGCTTTTGTCGGTGTGTGTTCATTTGGTCGACTTTTAAGTTAATTAAAATTTAAAATAATTGGATTTAATTAAAAATTAACCCATTAATCGCTTGTTAAGATTATATAACAATAATTAATATTATTATTAATAATAAATAATCACTAATAACTCATAATAATAAATTCAATGACAATTTTTCCATTCCCAATAAAATTAATTCACAACCAAAGCAATTTCAACTTTTCAAAAATCTAGCAAACCCTCGACGAAACTGGCGATGAGATGATTGACCCGAAAGGTTAAAGAAAGAAGGAAAGAAAAAAGAAAGAATAAAAGAAAGACAAAAAGATGGATGAAGAATGGCTTTTAAAAATACTTGTAAACAGAGGTACTTGGTCGGGATCATTCCATGCTCCTGGTCCAACAACGGAAGAGAAGTTGTAAGGATCCGCGGCCCAATAGAGAATCATGCTCTCCACGCTGTGGTAATTGTAATAGATGTCCGTCAGAGCTCGAAACACGTTGCAAGTCCTGGCAATGGTTGGATAATCCACCTGGTGTCAGAATTAAACAATAAAATAAATAAATAAAATAAAAACAAATAACTTTAAAACGTCCTTTATTTGACATTGTTTCGATTAGAATTCCATTTCTTGTTAATTATTGTTAAATTGCTCACCACGCCACCGAAGTACTTGGCGTACATTGGCCACTGACACGAATAGAGGATCGGACGTCCAGATTTATTGAGAGCAACTTCCATGGCCACAAAATCTGAAATCATTTGATTTTAATTCGTTTTCTTCATTTGTCTTTCCTTCTGGTTGATGGTTTAGGTCCATTGAGCTTCAAAGGACCCTTTTTATGTAGCAAAAGGAGTGCATCTAATGAATCGTTCAATTGACCGATTAGACTTTTTAATTGAATCTTGAGAAGGCAAACAAAGAATCAACAAACGACCAGAAATATCATCATGTTTATGAAAACAGCATGGAACGCCAATGCATAGAAATTATTGATTGAAGAATTATTCAAGAAAACAACGTTCCCACCTCTGGCATAATCTTCAACGCTCGCATGGCAGCCATCAAATTTCAGTTTGTCGATCCCCCACTCCGCTATCGATTGCGCATCCACTTGGATGAATCCGTGCGAACCTGGATATCCTGCACACGTTTTGCTCCCAATTGAGAGATAAATTCCGAGCTTAAGACCCCTGCTGTGTACCTGGTTAAACGGGCGGAAGAAATCCATCCAGGTGTGAATCGTTTTTATGATTGAGAAGAAAATGAAAATCGTTCTCACGTAATCTGCAAGTCCTTTGATTCCGTTCGGAAATCTCCCCGGATCGGTTTGTAGATTTCCATTCGAATCCCTGGTCATCGACATCCAGCAGTCATCCAACGATAAGTAGTTGTAGCCTGCATCGAGATATCCTTCTTCGACCATTATGTCTGCCATTTGTTTGACGAGTCTTTCACTGTAGAAGTGTTTTGTTTTGTTTATAGTCCTTTTACCAACTTGATTCTGTAGCTGGAAGTTTTGTAATTAAAAGATATTTTGGCTCAAGAATTAATGTCGGCGAAATTGCTTTTCGCGACTGCAGAAATGATGAATGTGCCATTTTAACCGTCATTAAATACACTTCGTTCTATCTTCGCTTAATTATATTCATTTAATCACCGTTCGACAGTCACTCGTGCATCGATTCCTAGAGATAGAAAAGCGAAATCTAGGCATAAGCTTTATGGCGACTGTTAGGACGTCTTGGAGGACCTGAGAAAGTCAGAATGACACTTCTAAATAAGCACTTGGGGACCACAGAGAACTGCAGGGAATGAATGCTCAGATATTGGCGAAGGATCCGAGTGTTTCAAGGTTTGACGACAGATAGCACATCGGCATGACTTGATCCTGTTGAATTCTCAACAATTTCAAATTCTTAATCCTATAAAAAAAAAGTAACTAATCTGAAGGCAGGCCGTTTATTTGGATAACCGGGTAAATTAGCCGAAATTTCCAAATAAAGATTTAACGGAGCTTTGAAAGTGCTTAAAAACTCAAATTTTAGACATTTTAGTCGAACAAGGTTGTCGGAGTAAGGAGACATCAATGGCAATATAAAGTGAATAATTTATCGTCCACGTTAGTTTTTGTTTCCCTTTGTTTATTCATGAATCAACTCGACCTTGCCTTTAAAATGACTGGAAGATTCCTGTCAAGTGACTGCTTCCAAGCATCACAACTTAAATGCGACGACATTCTGGATTCAATTCTCAGTTCTCAACGCTCTGTTTTCTGAACTTTAAGAGCTATTTTTTATTTATATTTTACATTCTACTGCTTTAAAAACGATAAATGTTACTTGGATGATTTTTAGATTTTTGCGGCAATTCGGAAGTTTAATGGAGAATAATTTACCTGAATAAATTAATTTAATAATTTATTTGAATAATTTATCTTCATTTGACGTCACCCCCTTCAAGAATCGTAAATCAAAATCAGGACGAAAAATTGGAAAATTATTGAAATGTTCGGAGTTTTTCCAGACGAATGAGACCGCATTTTGCTTCACAGTTTGATTCTTTATTGCTTCATCATCACCATCGTCATCATCACAGTCACCATCACCGCTATCATCGTTATCAATACCGTCATCATCATCATCATTTATTATATTATTATTATTATTATTTTTTATTCCTTCGGAATTTTTTGAGCCAAGATTAATATCCAAAAATAGTGCAGTTGGGCAAAAGTTATAAAAACCTCAAACGGGCATGGGAAAACCCAATGCCCGCTGAACTTAGAATTTACAAAGACATATAACAACTTCCTAAATTAATCAATTTTTATAATATAGTCTTTAATTCAATTTTAATAGAACAATCAATCAATCTCTTAAAAGTCATTAAAACCCAAATTTAATTAATTTAATAAATTAAAATAGAATTTAAAATTTCTCTTAAATTCCTAAATTCAAAAGCAATTGACCTTTTAATCGGCTTAAAATATTCTTGAATAAAAAACTCTTAACGCAAAAGTTAATCATTTAAGGAATTACTTTAATTCTGCAGACGATGTTAGGATGAAAGTAAAAAGGAATGTGCTTATCGTCATCCTTCTTCATTTGTAACTGCCATTAATTTCTCTATTTAGAGTTTAAACCCGCTTAAAGCCTGAGTTTTCGATCGTAAATTAAACTTTATATATCCTTCCCTTAAATACGCTACTCTCCATTTTCTGCAAGGTTTATAACGTAATAATGTAATGATATCAAGCGGTTCAAAGCATTTTCAAAGGATTTGCAAATATTTCAGTCGCACAAAGTTAACTTTATGATCCGCAACAAGGTTTCACCGGGGAAATATTCTAATAATTTGTTTGACCAACTCAATAAACATCAAAAATAAATTTCTAATTTGAAAGACGAATAAAGAGGCATGTTTTTCTGAAATGTGACCATGTATTCAATGCATGACATTCGTTCGAAAGATTCACGAACTTAATTGAACGTTCATCGTAGAACGTTAAACGTAGACAACTACGCAGAACTTCCTGAGGTGGAAAAAGAAGTTGTTGTTGTTGTTGTTGTTGTGGAGTAGAAATTCTGAAACATTGAAAGGCTTCAATGAATCCACTGAAAGTTTTCTCAAAAAAAGCATTTAACCTGACGTGTCATTCGTTGACAAGATGCTTTTTTAAGATTTTCAAAGTGTCGGGTCGTCTAATGTTTAATAGCAGGAAGATATTGGAAAAGGTTTTATAACAACACTCTAACAATGCAGGAACAATACAATAATGTACTCCCGTTAATTTATTATTGAAGCCGATTGTGATAACGATGCTGGTGACGAAACCTAATGTCTTAATCACGTTTCGCATAAAATTACTTATTAAAGTAAACAAGCTTTTGTTATAATTATTATTATTATAATATTATAATAATAATATTTATTATAATAATAATAATATTATTATTATTATTTGTTGTTGTTGTTGTTGGTGAAAATTCTCCAAAATGTTGTTGTTTAAAAGTTGAAAGTGAAAAGGAATCCAATAACGAGGATTTCATTAAAAACGTCACCAAAAAAAGTTCGTAACAGAAATTTCAAATTTGTTGTTTGTGAAACTGCATTTTATGATGGTTTAATTCCATAATTGATAGGGATTTGCAATTTAAATTCATATTAAAATTACCAAATTAAAATTAGATTTAAAATTACCAAGTGACCGCTTCTAACAATTATTCGGCAAAAAGTAGTTTATTAATAACTGAAATGCATCTAACCGGTTATTAAATAGTTATCAATGAACTGACAAAGTAAAATAAAATGCTAATAAATTGACGAACCTGATGCAATTGTCCGGATCGAGATCGCATTCGTAGTTGCATCCGAACCTTAACCAGGACATCCACCCCATAGGTGGGCTGAGGGCAAGTCCATTGTCGAGTGGAAGTGATGGACCGAAGAGGTAGAAGAAGAAGAAGAACAACAACAACAACAGCTTTCCTCCCATTTTTGCAATGTTCACATTAACTTGCGCTAAAAGATATGCTTCGCTGGTTCTTCATTCATAGCGGCACAAAAGAAATGAATTAAGGATGTAAGTGTTAAGGGACTCATTTGCATTTTACAAATGCAATAATAATGTTATTATACATCGTATTATTAATGCATTAGGAAGCTGATTTTTTAAAATTAATTTTCCAACTTTCAGAAGTTATCCTATGAATCGTGGCGTCAAAATTCTATTTTTGATTCAATATTTTAACATAAATTTCTCAATCGGATATTTGATTGCTTTACTCTCAAAAGCTGATCAAACGCAAAGAACCTCACTTTGAGCGTGTTGCATCCTATTTAGTTAATTTTTTGCTATCGCATTACTGTGTTCATGTGAGTTCAAATATCACCATTTTATGTTCTTCTGGCTGATCCTTTTGAGCAATGAACCTGCACACAGCAGGTTAAAGTGGGTTTGTGGTCTTGAAAAACCTTGTGTTGACAAAGCAGAGAAGCTCAAAGGCTAAGCTCAACACTAGACATCAGGGGACATCATTATCCAGCTCCAAACAGAAAGGGATAACTTTCTGAATTTAGTCTCACGGGGGAAAGAATTTATATGGATTAAATGCAATACTGTGATCAAATGTCCCGCTATTTTTAATAGAATATGAGATTTGTTTTGAAATTCCTTGCGATAGAACTTTCTTGAACAATCATGTAATAATCACTTGCTTTGAAGAATTGCAGAAAGCACTGGTTGGGTTAGGAATCATAAAGAAATAACTAATTCACCAAATAGCATTGTTCACGTCGTCCAGTAATCATAATCAGCTTAAAACAAGCAAACCATTACCTTAAAGCAGAATTTTTTGTTGCGTTTTGTCTTAAAATGGTAAGGACAAACGCTCCTAACACAAATCAACTTGAATCGTTTAAATATTGAAAAATATGCAAACATTGTGCATATAATGTACAGTTGCAACAACAAGTATTAATATATTTAAGAAAAGAAAAGTGTAAGCTTAGTTGATCGTCATTTAAAGCATTGAATGTTAGTAGAATCTCAAGAAGAGTTTCGATTTATTCGTGGTTGTGAAAGACGTTCGTGATGTGAATAAAGTGGCCACCAAATGCTGACCTCCCTTCCAACTATAAAAGGTCCAACAACAACACAGGATGACCGGAAAATCAAATGATAAATGATAAAGTTTATGCAACTTTTAATCAGTGTTTGCCGTTTCCGATTCGATTGAAATGGAGGAAAATTCAAAAATTAAAGAAATGAAGAACTTCACCATCGAAAGTATTCTTTCAATTGAGTCAGCTGCACCAAAATACTCTCCTTGTAATGCAGCTCCTTTTATTCTGGTTTCGTTAAATAAATAAGTATTTATAATTTAAATTGTTTTAAATATATAAATTACCGACAGGTTTTTAATAGATTTATTAGATTTAGATAATTTAGAAAAAGTATAAAACAATTTCTTTACCAATAATCCTAACAAAATTACATTGAGACATCATAAAACAGATTTACAGGCCATGTTTCCATCAACCCGTGTCACTCCCGGACTCATCCAATGCGAATCTTTTCATTCTTGGTTTGCTCGTCATTTCTTTCCAATCAACCCATCCATCTTCAATTTCCATCTTCAAAAGCGCTTCTGTAACCCCAGAAGTCTGATTGGCACCATTTCTGGTAAGACTAGCTTGGTTCGATTTTAAATATTTTAATATTTTCAGTATTTTCAATGTTTTATTGAGCATATGACTAATAGAAAATACTATATTATAAGTAGTTACAAATAATTATTGCAAGCACGATTTCCCTTAGCTTGCGTTGCCGCTTTGCATTCTTTTTCCATTCGTAAATGTTATGTTTTTGGTGTAAAAAATGGAGATATTATGACGTGAATACAAATAAATTATGTTTAAAACTGAGGTCCCACAAGGAATGTTTCGTATCAAACAAATCCTTCGCAAGTCAAAACCATGGAGAAGATGAAGAACAGACACAACATGCTCAGAAGATCAGTTTTTTCAGACCATCAGAGGAGGAATTTGGAGAGAGCTTTTGAAAAACAGAAGTACGTCAATAAAATTGACAGAAAGAAATTGGCCGAAAAACTTGGATTGAAGGACAGCCAGGTTAAAAGCATTTTAATGAGTGAATTCAATGCATTGGTTATCATTAATAATAATATTGCTGCTATTAGGCTTATCTTCATCAGTATATTGATTCTTAAAGATAAAATCATTAACTTTAGGTGAAAATATGGTTTCAAAACCGAAGGATGAAATGGAGAAATGCCAAAGAAAAGCTCCAGTTTGGCTTTGGAAGAGAATCTCTATTAAGCAGAAAAATATAAAACTTTTTACAGTAAATCAATTTAAAATGTAAAATATTATTTGTGAGACGACATGAGAAAGTATGCTTCATTATTAACCCAAATAACTGCGACCAATGCAATCAGTTTTCTACTTTAACGATAACGTTTTCGTTATATTTGGTCCATTAAACGAGTTCTCTAGAAAAAAAATTAAGAAAAAATTTGATCATTTGGATTTATTATTGGATGCAACATCACATCTTATGTGATGATAACGTGAGTCAAACATCAGATGCTGTTTGCTCACCAAGCAAAGCGTGGGAAGATTAGTAAAGAGAGACACTTGTATGAATTGATTTCCAAATCTGATAGAAATCTCGATGATTATAATAACACATGATGTATTCAAGGGGTGGTGAGAGTATGTTTATTTCAGTGATTGCTTAATATCTTAAAATAAAGATCAATGAAATGGTTCTATGAAACATCCCAGTATCAATCCCCCAGTATTTGCGTTATCCCTATGACAAAAAAAATGTCTAAATATATCAATATCAAGCTTGATAGCTTCAAACAGTATTGGATCTGAGAGAGCATGTTTAAATTTTTGTTTCATTACTTAGTTTATTTTTTTTTTATTTCATTAGCTTAGCGACTAATTTATATACCCTTACATCCTATCTCCTCACATAAATCTCATCAGTAAGTCAGAAAGAAGATGAAGATTGCAATACATTTTTGTTTGACATTATTGCAGCATTTCAAACAAAAAAGATTTGATTTTTTTATTAATTTGAAATAATCAAAATTTTTAGTGGAAATAAAAACTTACTCATAATCTTTTTTTTTATTTCAATGTACACATTGTACACAATTATTTATATCGGTTCAAACAAAGTTTAATAATGTCTCCGAGTAGCTGTTATGCCCTTGTTTATAATATTCCAGAAGGGATGCGATCCAAAAACTTAAGAAAGTTTTTTCGGAATATCATCGAAAAAAACGATTTTAAATGCTTTCATTTTCGTCACAGAAAGATTTCTACACTTTCGAGTCGCAAATTGGAATTTGTACCTAAGACATATGCTTGCTTCGTCAAAGTGGCTAACCACGAAGCCTTACAAAGACTTAAGTCTGGTTACCACAATAATAAGTGGGCCACAGAAAAGCCAGAAGTTTGTGCTATCGAGTCCATATCCACAACAGATGAAGATCCAAAAGACACTGAATGCCCCATCGACGTTGACAACAAAATTGCAATAAAAACTTTGAAATCGTTAATAGAAATGCGGCCTCCAAGATTTTTGAAGAAAGGTAATGTTGGCACTCCTTTATCCTACCTCCTGACAGAAATTCGACACTGCAGAATGCCTTCCTCACTTCTGAACAAACTAGGAATCAATTTGCAAGAAGAGTGCTACAAAAGAAAATATTTCTGCTTTTCTTGGGATTACGAGCTTTCAGTTGGTTCTCGTCGCCTTGCCATGTCTGATCGTAAACAGGATGAGGATTGTGGGAAAACATTCGATCCCTATGAACAGGATGAACCTGCTGAAGAATGGGAAAGACATGAAGCTCTCCACGATGATCCTTTCAAGCTGGTTCCTAAGGAAAGGATGTTTGAAAGTGAGCAAGAAGTTGTATGGGAGAAAGGTAGCTCCGGTTTGGTATGGTACACGGATGCTCAATACTGGGACAGTTTGGAAGGAAACGATGAAAAAGAAACGGACGACTGGGACGTAATTCCCGACGAAATGGACGACGAACCCGAGACGGCCCAGCAAGCGATCGCAGATCGGGACTGTGCACATCCAAAAGCCAAGAAAAAAAGGAAAAGAGGACAGCATGCAAAAAATGGTCTTGCAGATGGCTTTGGTGGGAAGTTAATGAAACGATATGGATGGAAAACCGGACAAGGATTGGGTGCAAGAAACAAAGGCATGACCGAGGCAATTCCGAACGACGGTCAGAATCCACGCGACAAGAGAGGATTCGGCTACAGAGGATTAAAACTTTTCAATTTCAGGATTCCAGAAAAAAATTCCTGATTCTTTCTGAGACTTTTGTACAAAATTTATTGAACTTGAAGTGAGAAATCAAGATGTTTCCCTGCTTACTTGAGTTAATTAAAGATTTTTTGGTCCTAATTATGTAAAAATTATCACAACTGATTTGACTTCAAATGCTAGCAGCCACGTCGATAAGGCACACACATCCACAACCAGTTGGACAAACGTCGTGCTTGGAAAACCAATCGGACAGGTGGCTGACGTGACCTCCATGGTAGCATTCAAAGCAGAAGACATATGGCCCTGCAAAGAACACACATTTTTGACATCCTAAACTGATTTGTTTTGAGTTTCACGTCATTTCATGAAAATTGCGATCGAATTTTCTTTTGACTCACCTCGAACGGGCATGTGGCAAAGGGAACAAACCTCGTTTATTCTGGCACCCACGACGCCTTTCGGGATTGAATTTAGAAAATAAAAATTCGATGTTGCTGTGGCAACGGACTTAAAAAAACAACCGACCTTCGCTTTTGCAATTGTCACCATTGAACGAAAGGAAGTTGAGCAGTTCCGCTCTTTTGTTCACGAATCCCCATTGGAAGAGAATGTTCGAGTAGACCTTTATAAAGCTGTTGCTCCTATTGTCCAATATGCACTCCAACGTCCTGAAATGCAAACCAACTCTCACTGAAATCATCTGACTCGAGATTCTGGCACGAACATGGCGACGTCGTCGGACTTGTTCTGTTGAATTGGAACACTCGGGGTCAAATAGCGTGCGGCATCGTAGCTCTCAGAACAGCTGTTTGAGTGTTTCCTTCTGCCTTTTGCTAAAGTTTAAATTGAAGGTTAAGAAGGTGCGTTTGTTAAATTATTAATCAACGTCGTTTGTAACTTACTTGCCAAAGATTTTCGGAAAAGTGCAAGTTTCTCCTTCTGGTAGGCCTTAGATAAAAGTGAGGCTCGTAGGTTTACTTTTGATTAGTAATTATATATTGCTATTCATTAGTCACAGGAGACTTTTCTAAATTTATAAAAAAAAAAGCTTAGTTTACCTCAGATTCTATCTTGACAAGTAGTTTGTGATGAAAAAGAACACAACAGATCATCGCAAGTGTCTGAACATCTTTCAATTTACTGTAGTGATCGTACCTGTACATAAATAGAAACATGTGATGATTAGAATAGTGAAACTAAAAGTAAACTGCAGGAAAATGTAATAAGAACCAAGTCTTGATTAAATTCCTTCCAAAAGGTGTCAAGAACATCTGGTTAGGGCCATCTTTCAATGATATTTCAGCCACTTGGTGTGCAAGAAGGGACCACACCTGAAATGCAAATAAAAAACAATATTAAACATTTTTGAAGATATTGAGATAATAACAAAGTAATATGCTTAAGTTGAAACTTATACAACATTTTATAAATCACAATTTCATTAACTTGATAAAGATCCTTCCTCGCACAAGCCAATGCCACTTGAGCATTTTTTTCACACATCTGAAAAGGACTGTCGTCAAAGCTGAAACAAAGTGAAGTGATTTAAAGATATACAATCAAGAGTCCTCCTCAAATATTAGAAACAAACACAAAAGCAGAACATCATTCAAAGTAAATAAGTCTGCTTCCTCTAATAAACTTTCGGTTACATTAATTTTTTACAAACTTTTAAATTGGATTTCTAACATTTAAGACGTTCTTACACGTAATTTTCACCGAGTTGTTTCTGAATCGGTGAAAGACACGACAAATCATAAACAATTACAGGTCCCAAGGTCTTCTTTGGGGATGCTTTTGATTTTGAACTTCTTGATCGCTTCACTCTGGGTTCCTAAATTTACAAATGTGTTGAAATTACTAATCCAATATTAATTTTGAAGCTAGCAATAAATATTTGGATTCAATATTAATTTGTCATTGATCATGAGTTAATATTCATAATTATAATTAAGAAGTTTATAGTATTGATATCAACATTGACCAAGAGGAAATTAACTAACTTAAATACAAAGCACAACTTTAAATCATCCTCATAAAATTTTAATACCTGATCTTTTCTCTCAAAAAACAAGGATATCGAAGGGATGTGAACATCGGTTGGAAAACTTTTGGCAAGATTGAAGACATTTGTGGGTCTTCGGGGTTCAATTTCAGCCAAAGCTGACATGGCCCTAAAATATAACTTAGTATTAACCTAAGTGGTGTCAATCTATTGGATTGGAGGTATAAAAATCTGTAAATCATTGATATATAATACATATATAAAAATCTGTAAATCATTGATATATAATACATATATAAAAATCTGTAAATCATTGATATATGATACAAATAAGAACTGAGATGAATGATGACATCATTGAAGCCTCGACAGTTTCCATTCTTTAAAATCAAAATTATTCAATTGAAATCTGCACTCATTGACTTTAAATGAACCTGGGTGTCACTTCGATGCCCTCCGAAGCCGTTTTCTTCCCTTTCGGTTCATCATCCTCGAGTCCAGGAGACGAATAATCATCGACTTCCAACCACATCCTCCGAGTGAAGCAAACCAGGAAACCTTAAATTCAAAATGAAATTTAAGAACTTTAACTATCCTCGAAGATATTATCAGAATTTGATTGCAAAAAATGCTTGAGTTCTGATTAGAATGCAACATTATGGTGAGGGAATAATTTTTAGAAAACTTAGAAATTTTTTTAGTGAAAATACTACCTGGACCACAGAAACGAGCTCCACTGGTCCTTGGAAATGGTACGTTCTCACCACTCAATCTCTCCTTTGAAAACTCTTGCACATCAGGAACATGGCTGGACTCTTGCTTCTTAAGAGAAGCATAAGATAATTTCAATTATGCTAAAATAGCATTAGCAATAGCAATAGATTCAGACGAAGTTATGAAAAACCAACTAACAATGTCCCCAAGGAATGAAACTAATACTCTCAGACATAGTTCTGCACAGCATCGATTATTTTGAACACATGCAGAAGCTGAGCTCTTTAACTCCTGCAAAGAACATAAATTTATATCTGGTTTAATAATATATCCACAATATTATCCAACAATAATATATCCATGAAGGTAATGAAAATTTGGCACGTCTGCATGTCATACAGGCTGGCCTAATATGCCTTAAAATGCAATGGTCATTACAAGTTGTAATCTTACAATCCAGCAAACATGGCCGTAAAGTGATATTAGTAGAAACAAATGAGGAAGAATGATAAGAGCTTTTAAATACAATTATCAACAGCTGGGAACCTCAAGCAATCTGTTCATGAATTTGTCATCAAGTGATGTTTCTTCAAGAAATGCAAATTCTGGAGAAGCAGAGTTAGGATATGCTGGAGGAAATCTCATTTCGAGTCTTATAACTTCCTTCTTTATTCTGGCACATACTCTCAGCATCCTCTCACAAGCACTTTTCTTTAAAAAAAAACATTTTAAATTTAATTTAGATCCTCACAATTTCAATTCTTAAACAAGCAAAAAGATATCAAATGAAATTACAATACTGCCATCTAACTGACTAATAGGATAACTTTATAAACCTTTTTCACCTGAGTAGTAAAAAAACCCACGAAAAGTAATGTCAAGCAAAATTTGTTAAGTGCAAATTCCAAGGAACATGTCATTTACATCACATTTATTATCATTTTAATTTTAAGATAATTACTAATTTTCAATATAAAGCCAAATAAATATTTACTTTTGATTCAGAATTTGAAACAAAATTGAATAACCGATACTTGTTAACATTTTTTTCAGACGAGCATTCATAAAATAAATCTCCAAATTGTTACAAAAAAGACAAATATAAAACAACACCTTTTCAATTTCAATGCAAGACATGGAATCACTGAGCAATTCAAACTCTTGCACCAATGTTTGAGGATGGCCTGAGACGTCACCCTTCATGGCCATGATTTGTGAGTCGGAGGAATCGCAAAGCTGAAAATTGAATAATAAATAACTTTTGATAACATTTTAATGGCAACCACTTCAACATTTCAGGTTGTAATGAAGCAATACATTATTATTATTATTAACTAGTGGTGCCCAGCCACGCATTGCTGTGGCTCAATATGATTTTTGAAAAAAGCATATTTTTACATGATATAGTTGTGGCATTTATATGAAACCTATATACAAACACTCCTCTAATCGAGCACTATGTTGTGTCAAAATTTCAAAGCAATTGGTCAAGTACTTTCAGAGAACATTTGCATGTTGCAAACACACATTGCATTTTTATTTATATAGATACATTAAATATATAAATGGGAAACAAGAACCTTTTTCAGACCAGGATCAATTTTCCAAAACTTTAGCATTCCATTGCTGCTCCAACCAACTAATTGTGGATCTGACATGAAATTGGAAATTAAAACAAATAACAATCCTTGAAAATACTTAATTTTCTTACCTATTGTTGAATTCCTGAAATCACAACAAGTCATGCCATTTGAATTTTGAAAGAGATGAATGTTCTCTATGGTCGATTTGTTTTTCAATCTCCATAGATACAGATCGTTCTCTGGACCTTGTGCCGCACATTGAGTCAATATGGCATTCCCAAAAGGCTAAAAAAAACACAAACAAAATTCATCTACCAAAAGAGGCAATGTAATTAAACTTTAACTCATTACTGTATATTTCACTCTCAATACAATTCTGTTCAAAGTCAATCCACTTTCTCGATCTTCTTTTGGTTTGTGAACGTTCCATACCTGAGAAAAACAAGTCACTGGGTTTAAATGTCATGTAGAAGAAGAAGCTTAAAGTTCTAAACATTAACAAACCTTTAAAGTGCTGTCCATGGAACAAGTTACGATTTGATTATCGATGCTTGGTGACCAATCGAAATCGTTGATCATTCTCGGATGTGCCGTTATGAGGGTCGAAGGACGTGCCTGCCTCACATTCTGTATAAAAAACAATTACAACATTCAATTGTATTGCAGCACATTTCTGATTAGTCTGTTGTTAGTATTAAACTTTATAAATTACAAGATATCATCAAACATCTATAAATTTATAAGAAGAAAATTGACTAAAATTTTATTCCTGAGTTACCCTAAGATCCCATATTTCAATTCCACCTTCGTGAGCTGTGGCCAAAACCATCTCATTCAGTTTATTCCATTTTGCCAAGGAAGGTGGCACTGCAAGATCAATGAAAACATAATAAGTGTATAGGCTCCAAAACTAAATAAAATTCTAAAAATTATTCATAAAAATAATACTTTATAAAAACAAAATTACGTGTAGACTGCAGGGTCAAACTTGCTTTCTTGAAATCTCTGGAAATTTAATTTCATAAAAATAAAATTGCAAGTAAATATATTATGTAAAATACCTGACATCCAGGACATAACTGAAACAATCTGAAGAGCAAGTTGCAACAAGATTCTGACAAATGGGAGACCAGTCTAAATTACTTTTTTAAAAGAAAATAACATTTTAACCAGGAATTTATCTGGTAATTGATTGAATCAATGTTCACCATATTGGTCTTGTGTGCCCATGGAATGAAGATTTCGTGCAAAATTTACCATCTGCCTTTCTTTCCCACAATTCAACAATTTCTGAAGCCTACAAATTTCAGATAGAGCTTTCTTTTAATGAACACTTTATAATTCCTAACTTAACAATCAAGCTGACTCAGCACACGTAATCTCACCCAACAAAATTACATTTCACAGTATAACAAATATGAATCATTCAATATTAGAAAAATTGTATAAGCTCACAGCTGCTATAAATGCATTTGAATCATTTGGACTCCAAACAGCATCTTGAACAATTTTAGCATCATTTCTAAGTGAAATCAGGTGCTGCTCATCAGCACAATTTTCCAGATCAACTAAATAGACTTTTTTCTGTCTATAACAAATATCAATTTCAGGTTAGTTACAACAACGTTTTAAAGAGATGCTAACCCTCCTAGAATCCCATATTTTCCTTGACAGTCAATAGCAAAAACTTTTCCCTTGCAAATAGTATAAATAGAAATGATATACACATTAGTCAGAAAATATAAAAACACCAACAAAACCTACATGCACATTGTTATATTGAAATCCAAACATATCTTCTTTGTTATAAGAAATAGGCATCGCCTCTGAGACTGTTTATTTTCCAGAATGTATTTGTAAAACGAAACCTTAAATCAGAAATGCAATTTAACCCAGCATTGTCATTCAAGCATCATTCTTTTAAAATGACTATCTCTACAACTTTTAGTAACTAAATAAAACTCCAGAGCTTTTCCAAATATAGATTTAGAAAACATCTCGTCCGTCAGCTGTGCTCGGAACGATTATTTGAAAAATACAATTTAACTTACCGCATATATCCTAAAGAGTTGTCTGGTATTTATTACATCGATCGCAATTATAATGCATTTGAGCGCGACCGTCGCAAAGCGAGATATATTTTGGTTGAAAATCTATAGCATGCGTTGTCTATATGATGCATCCATTTTAAACAGCTGCCTCATTAGGAGTCAATGTTCTCAATTTTCATCATAACAATTTAATAATAATAGTTGAGAAACCATCTCCTAAAATGCTTCACAAATGTTATTGTACAATAAGACAGATCTTTGGCAGCTGTAGCCGGTCAACTTCTTAAAATAATTTTATTTGCTAAAAGAACCCACGAGTTTGTCTAAACTAAGTGCAACTTTTAAAGATCTCTTAAACGTTAAAACAGCTTAATCTAATTTATTTAATTTAACAATATATTGTAGCAATTTTAGGAGATTGCGATAAATCACTCTAATGTTTTCAATAGCATATATAGTCTTAAGCGAGTGTCCCAATCAGATTTTTCAATAAGGATCGTAAGACAAAACCTTAAACGGGAACTCACTCAGAATTTCTTTCGAGGGGAGGGGTATGATCTTACAAGATAGGGGTGTAGGAAATATGATCCTCTGGTCACCCGCGAACTGATTGACCCGCGTACATATTCTTTGACTGGTCTGATCAGTATTACAGTGATCTTGGAGTTACACATGAATGTCATACGTATATGTTGATCCCACAACATATTAGTAATGCTTTATTTATTATTAATATTCATTATTTTGCATAACTTTTGATTATCATGTCTTCTAGAAATATATTTAACAAATATTATTAAACAAGTTATTCATCATATCAGTCTCTTCATGGATCATGCCGTAGCCCTGGCAGGTTGATTAAGCATTTTTGCAACCATTTGCAAAGGAATGTCAATTCCACAACCAAAATATCATAAGCTAATTGCTGAAGTTATTTAAGTCATGCTGTCTTGGTTTAAAGATAAGTCCACCTCATGATTAACTCTTTTTTTAAAAAATGCGAGCTTCTAATTGGTCAAAAAATATTTGCAAACAAAATTTATACTTCAGTAGCAATTACATTGCTTCCTCATTCGCACCAATTTTGGATTGATCCCAAGTTTGATGGACCTCATGGCCATGGCCCTATTGAAGTGTCTCTGAGTCTTGATGTTGTCGGAAGTATTGTCAAATGTGTCAATAGACAGGACTATGCAGCATAGCACCCCAAACACCAACATAAAAATGATGCAGAGAGTGTAATATGTCACTGTTCCTCCATTTTCCATCATGGCCTCAATTTCTTTAACATGCTTCAAAGCTGGTTGAAATCCAGGATGAAGATCAAGTGAATGATGGAAATGCTGGATGGCATTCTTGTGCAGTCCTCGAGCTTTATAAATCTCAGCCAAAGTAAAGTGCTGAAGCCATGAGTTCTGATCAGGTAGCTGGGTTTCAAGAGATCTCCTGGTTAGCTCAAAAGCATCGTCCAGATATTTGAGATTGAACAAAATCCTGGCCAGATTCAAGAGCACATCAGAGTTGTTTGGGGAAAGGTAGAGGGCCCTCCGAAAACATTCAATTGATTTCTGAGTGTTTCCTTCCACCCTCCAAAAGTTTGCTATTTGATGGTAAACCTGTGGAGAGTCTGGGTTCTGAAGAAAAATAATAATAAAACAAATTGTTATAAATCTGAAAATCTATGCTAATTAAATTAATAATAATGGTAAATATGCATATTACATCTCTCTTGGCTTTTTCAAGTTGTCTATTTATTTCCCTCATGTTGATTTCGACTTCACCTTTCTGGTGGAAAATATATGCCACATCAGGTTCGGGCATGTGAGGATGCTTTGATCTGCTCGATACTCCTGGTAAATGGTCCACATCTGTAACATTATCAAATGATCCACAGTCCACAAACTTTTTAGACACTTTCTTGGTTGATGTATTCGTGCTGTTCCTGGATTACAATTAAAATAAAATAATTAAGAAATAAACTGATTCAGTCAATTGCTTGAAGTCATCAATTACATTTTGATTAATCCAATCAAAAGTAAGGCACATGAAATGACACAAAGTCTGTGGCCGACCAGCTTCAATATTCAGAGATATCATCATAATATTAACAAAAAAATAGCTCAGAATACTATTACTTCAGAATTTCATATCTTTATAATCCAGCACTTAAAAAGACAGAATAGAGAAGGTTAGAAATTATTTCTTAAAAACCACTTACACCATATAAAATACTTTCCTTTAATTTAAAACTAGCATAAAAGGGAGAATTCGTTCAATATTTTCAAAATTTAGTTGGTCGCAAAGGTTAAATTACGTTAAAATACCTAAATTGACCATAAAGTGTCAAGAAAAATAAGTGGAAATTGAATATAGTAGCAATGGCACACATGTCATCTTGGAAACACTTAAAATATAAATTACATTTCATGCCATATTTTAATGAATTTTGCAATAATGTCGCCACATATCTACTTTTTTGTGCGAGTTTTGTCGGCAGGCTTTCTCTCCAAATTCTGTTCATTTTTGTTATTTGACGTCAGCGTCCATATTCCATTGATCGTGACAACAGGTTGCGTAATAAGAATCATCAACGGATCGTTATAGAAGTTTTTAGAGTTCTTTTTTTCCGTTGGTTGATACTCATTTTTGTGCCCCGCCACCATAGGCACGACGGGTTGTACTTTCCCGGTGTTGTCATCTAATCGCCAGTGATTCGTTGATTTAGAAGTGAATCGCATCAAGTATACAGATATTAAATATAATTTAACGTAGGTCATCATATCTTATAATCATTGCGAATCAGTAGACCAATCATCAGTGATAATTACAAACACTATGTTTATGCAATGATCATAAACAGGCTCACCAGACGAATAACATATATTTTAATCTGTGATTCGATATTAAAAAGATTAAAGCAAATTTTCAAATATAAATTAGAGGACAATAAAAATCATAGGTTAATTAGGTGAAAGCAGTTTTATCCAATCTGACACAACCACCCAGTAACCCAAATTTAACATGAAATGAATGCCTAATAGAATCACAAGAACCGTGGAATGTGACTCGAGAAGGAATAGAATGTATGAATCGCAAAGTGCAAAGTGAATTTTAATTTTTGTAGAGGATGTTAGCAAAAATAAGTCTTATTTCAACGCACTACGAAGCAACTCTACCAACTTTCTCTAGAGACACGTCGCTGAAACGTTGACCAAATTGAAATCATATTAAACATGTTATACATTAAAATATATTTAATATTAGTCAACGCTCTAAATGCTTAAATAATAAAATAATTAATTATAAATGATGACAATAAGCAAAATTCACAAGTCTGCTTTGCTACTTTTAGTTCTTATAGTTCTTTTGTTGTATTTGTAGTAACATACTTATATCGATCTTCGCTCGTTTAAACAAATCGTTCGTCATGCCTTTTATGCACAATAAAGGAGCGGTCGCCAGGACCCTCGAATATTTGCAAAGAGGAGAAGTTTATTTGGAAAAAAATGTGCGCACTATGATGTTCGCTTTTAATTACGACAAGGTCGCCAAAGAGCCCGCGCCAAGACATAAGGGTTTATAGTGAGTCCAAATTTGTCAATATATCTTTAAATATTTAATTTTTTTAGACTCCGATTTTAAAAAATATTTTTTTGTTGAAATTTGCCAGTGCTACGCAAGAAAATTGAATTAGGCTATCTAGCCTATCTATCACTGTTAAAGTACTACCCGTTACTTTATTATAATTTAATTTCAAGTATTTTAGTTGATTAATCTAGTTTTTTTTAATCAATATCATTGCACATCCATAAAACCTTTTGTAGTAACTACGTTTTCTGGCATGTTCCACAACTCCAATACAAGAATCCAGAAGTCCAGATCTTAACCTTCAACCGAATCTCACCAATTCCTTGGATCAGAATATATTATGGTTGGTTTCTCTAGAACTTTACTTTTTTTTACCTTTTCTAAATCTCCAATTTATTTTTTATGATACTAGGTGATGACAAGAAAGTAGACATTGACTGTGATGGAAGGACAAGGGAAGAGATATTCAACCACATCAAAACCCTTTTTGGGACCAAAGAGTATGACCTCAAAAATTGAATTGAAATTGTTTGTTGTCAAAATGCCTAAAACAGGAAAAATCTTACAGGAAAGATGAAATTGCAGAAGCCATCAAGAAGAGAATAGAACATAACCACTACTTAGCCAACTTTGGTGAAAACTGCATGAGGCATTGCATGTGCGAAGTACCAGGACAAGTGCCATGCCCTGGTTTCGAAGTGTTGCCAAAAAAATCTGCTGAAAACGAGGTGGACTAAAAGATTTGTTCGAAATGAAAGTTGAGACCGAGAATTTCCATCCATTTTCAATTTATATCAAGAACAGAAAATTTTTGAGCCAAGTAATTTATTCAATGCATAAATTATTTGAATAGAGAACATTTACATCAGGACAAAAATAAATTAAAGATGAAATCTGATGAGTTTTGGACTATGACCAACTTAATACAGCTCAATGTCAAAATTGGAAAATTAAAGCCCTAAGCTCCAAGAAATTTTAAAACATGCATGTTTACTGGCTTGTTACAAAGATATGTCATTAACATAAGCATGGGAGAAAAAGATTTTTAATCTCTTGAGTGGAATGCCGACATACAAATCATGATGGGGTCTCCCGATGTTAAGATAAATGCAATGTTTGAACTTCAGTGGTCACATTATAAACGATGTGGCTATATCGCTACATGATTAGTTTCGTTGCTTCTAGAGAAGCAAAATAATATCAATTCAAATGCAGGATTGTTGTTATTTTATAAATATAAATAGATTAAAAGCAAAGTAAATCATTAGAAAACTGGCCTGTTGAACAATGTAGAGAAAGGACTTAATTTTTACAAAACCTGACTAGAGGTTAGTAACTCCTCAAATAAATCATCTCATAATAATCAGATGGCAAGTAAATAAATAGAATGAATAAATAAAAAAATCTTGTTGTGATCTGATGAAGCTGACTTGTTAAAATTTTCAAGTGCTATTGGAGGGTTAATACCTGCATCTATATATATTCCTACCAATCATATTTAAGCTGAAAGTATGGCATTTGCATATACAATTAATCTAATCTAATTTGCATGATAACTGAGGCCTTAACCCCTGCTAAACTGGAACTAAACATTCACCGGCGGATGATCGTTTGCTCTCCTTTTCTTCGGGTAGCTCATGTACCACATGGGGACGGTGTGGTATTGCTGTTTGCCCCAACATAGTTTGTTGTGGGCTTTGGCTTGGAACAGACAGAAAGCAATTATGGAGGCAATAGCTAACAGTACAAGTAGAGCCAAACACGAGGAGAGGATGATCGAAAAGAGAGATATAGGTTCCTTTGGTGAAGGCGTTGCAATTTCAGGTGTGCTGGGCTCAGATGTGGTGGTTAAGTAATCTCTGCTAGTAGCAAAATCACTAATGGTTGTTTGCTCGAATGACAGGTTATAAAAGCTTGTAATAGAAACTAAAGACCGATCAAATGGAGTGGTTGTTGGAGGTGCGGCGGGTGTTGTTTCAGTCACGGTCTCTGTGTATGGTGATTCAGTTGAAGAAGTGCTGGCACTGGTCACGTCATAAGTTGTTTCTTTGGTCGTATGGTCCTCATATGTGAATGATTGGGTGGATGATACAGTTGAAGTGGTCTGTTTCTCAACATCTTCTATGAATTCATGACATATACCTACAGAATATTTTCAAGCAATTTATAAACAAATAAAAAAAATCTTAAAGTAAAATCTAATACTCTGAAAAATTATTAAAATTATTGGACTTTAAGCTTACTTGAGTCAGTATGACATAAGCAGCATGAATATCTAATGGAGTCTGTACAGCATGGAAAGCAGACAGAGGTAGTAGGATGTGGGACTTGAGAAGTCTGACATTTGATGCAGTCAACTGCCTGAGGACCTGAACATTCAGCACATCCTGCATGGCACGACTGACACTCCTGTTTAATAAGATCAACAATGGCTTTTTAAAAAGACATTCATTGACCTGATTTCAATTAGTTCTGCTTGATACCATAAAATATTTTTAACAATATATAATAACAACTAAAAATAACATAAATATCAAGAATATGTTTACATAACAAGTTCGTATTCCCACTCACCTCGACAGTATCATTATAAAAGTAATTGACTTCACACGGAACAATGTACTTCTTGCATTTTCCACTCTGTGGAGATTCTCCATCCATGCATGAGGTGCAAAAGTTGGGCATATATTCTATAAATTATGAAATTATTGTTAGGTTTCCAACTAAGGTCGAACAATTATATTGACAATATTACCAATAACGTAAAGTAAGGTTATTTCATTTAATTATTATTATTTAATAACATTTTACCAAGGCACGTTCTGCAACCTTCTCCACATTTTGAACATAAATTGCCTGAAGGATGGTAAGTGTCAGGACATAATGAAAGGCATGAGTTGTGAAGTAAGTATGGAGTGTCAGAATAACAATTTAGGCAGTTATCCGACGACGGACCAGAGCACGTCAAACATGACTTGTGACATTTCAAACATTTTCCATGATGCACAAATTCCCTGCAGAAGAATTGAAAAATCTTGACATCTAACACTCTGGTATTGTAATCAACCTTCGCAAATGGCCACATTCGTTCATCCGTTCATTCATTCAATCATTAATTAATTCATTCATTCAGTCATTCAGTCAATCAAACAAGATCTAGTCAAAGAAATCAAATAATAGCTTTAGAGAGCTTTACATCTCTTTTTATAAATGCAGTCTTTAAAGCCTGCACCAGCAACATGTAGCATGATCCCTTACAAAAAGGACTTCATTTTAGGCCAAAATAGCCACAACAATTACTCTGCTAAAATAAAAGTCATTTTATATCTACCTAGATGTGCACTTTTTGACACATTGGCCATAGGCATAATAAAGGCCATCTTTGCATGATGAACACTGCATCCCTGAAGCTCCAATGCAAGATTTACATGTAGGATGACATTTGTAGCACTTGTTGATGACTTTGTTGCTGTACAAATCAATGTCAACAAAATATGAATTATTTGGACACCTCTCCAGGCATTGACCTTCAAACAAAGCCCTGGAAATCAAAAGAAATAGAAAATGTGCACAACAAATTTGAATGTTTTTTACATCATTGTATTATGAAATCAAAATTTGGATCTCACCATGGCTTCTCACATTCTGTGCAATCATATTCCTCGGGCCCTGTACACTTAAAACATTTAACGTCGCAGGGTTGACAAACCTCTTGTGAAGGATAAAATGCTGAAACCAGAAAAGATAGGATCATCTCAATTTTTTTTTTTAGCTCTGAGAAGATCTTTGCACAGTTGTACCATCACTGGCTAAAATATGATGAAATGGATTTTTATTTAAAAAAGTACATTAAACATTTGATTTGTGCTTTAATTTATTTGAAATTTGATAAACATTACCAGGGTTAATAACAATACTTTTAATCATCCATTGGTGATACCAATACCTGATAAAAAATTATCAGTATCGCCAACACATCGATACATTTTGTCAATACTTTTTTTTTGGTTTGTACTTGGAACAGCTGACTTGTCTACCACTGTTACATTAATATGAGGACAGCATCAAATGCAAACGATATAGTTTTATTAAAAGGTTAAAAGAATTTTATTTTTTTACACAGCTTCACTAGCTCCAATAAATATCAACATCTCCAAGTGCTGATTGGTCATGTTTCAAAGGAAGTGGTGAAAAATTCTGCCACCCAAAGAAAATAACTTCTCTGCTACCGGCACTGGCTCATAATAATCGGTATTGAAGAAAACAAATATTTTTTGGATGTTTTGATAACTATTAATATCCAAAACATCTGCCAAGGCATCTATTGATTTCCTCCAGCAACAACATGCAATGTTTATCTCTTTGTTTAGATTACACAAAAATGTTACTGGCTAATTAGCTCTGCCTCTGATTTAACTGAGGGGTCAAAAGATTGGACCAAATTTGACCAAAACTTAAAAAAACATCTTCCAACATGGCATTTACTCTTGGACTCAATGCAGTCGAGATCGTTATTGTCTGGACCTCATCATTGGATCGGTACATTTAAAGTTGGAATGGATAACATGCTGCTAACTGGCATTTCTCTAAATCTTTTATTTTTGCCTTCCTTCAACACAACCTTCCAACAGTTCCATCAATGTCAAGCAGGAATAAATATAGTTTCTTTAAAAAAGTTAAAAATTATACAACTTTATTATAAAAATTTTAAAAAAGTGCAAAGTACTGGTTTTGCTTGCATTAAAAAAGTATCGGTGATACTATTGCCACGATACTGATACTTTGATGTTAACAACCCTGCTATTTTCATATATGTGGTTTCAAAAGACAATAATATGATTTGGAAAATTTAAAATCAAGAACTATTTTCGATTGTTTTTTATTTTGTTATTTTCAAAGTTGGTCAAAGGGCCTTCTAAGGGCCTCTTACAAGACCAACAAGCAACTCTCAAGCAAATCAAGAAAACAAAGGCAAACAACAACGTAATTATTTACATAATTATGCTGCACATCGTTACATCAACTATGCATTCATTGAATGGAATTCTACTGAAATACATTTTAACCTCACCTAAATATAAAAATATAACTCACTGGAAGGACACTTCTCAATGCAGGTGTTGTTGTAAAAGTTGAAGGGACTCAGGCAGGAAATACAATCAGTCGACCTTGGACCAGAACATGTGTGACAAGATATGTGACACCTGGACACACAAGTAGCAGATCTTTGCTTTTAAGACTCAATTAAATCAGAATTTCAAAAATCAATAACAGAAATGAACCTCTCATTGATTTCTGAAAAAGATATTAAGTGTTAAACATAATTGAATGCAATATTACAAACATTTCACAAATTGGCAATTTTTTGTTGGAATCTTCGAAGTAGAATCCTTGTGAACAATTGAGAACGCAGAGGTCACCTTCCCAAAGCCTATCGAGAGTGCACGTCACGCAATCCGAAGAATCAGGACCAGAACAAGTTCGACAGCTTTCGTGGCAGGGCAAGCAACTAAAATAGTAAATGCATTTAAAAGCTTCTAACCAACTGCATGCTCTCTCTGGTTATCTTCTATTTGTTTATTAGTAAATATAAAAATAATTTGAGTTTAAATACAGAGAAAAGAAACATTAGTTTCGAAAGTTTTGATTATTATCATCTGTTATTATCATTACAGAGCCCAGGGAAAGAAGATATTTGATCATTTATGATTAATTATGTATAAACATTCATAATTATCATTTCAATTCAGAATTATTCTTCCTACTAGAATTAATATTAACTGATTCTCACAAAGCCCACGATCCCTTGATATTTTTATCCATATACTGGATCTTGTAATTGGTAATTACCAGAAAAAATATTTGCAGTTTTTGATTCATAGGCAGAAGTGTATGTCTAACTAAATGATTCAATGATCCACTCATGAGTATTTAAAATAAAATTATTTCACAGTTGGTGAATAACTTAATAATTGTTATAGTAAGTCAGACATGAATGTGATGATTTGAAGCAGACCTTTTGTTTTCGGCCCTGAAGTCTGATTGGTTGCAAGGAGAATAACATTGAGATGACAACAACTCGTAGCCTTTTACGCATTCCAAGCAAGAATGCCCGTCCTGGCAATCGCTGCAGGATTCCATGCATGGAAGACATTTTCTCCTCTTCACGTCTGAAACACTCACCAGGTGTTCAAAGTTAAGCGAGCCGTCATCATTTTGCAGTCCGCTCGGACGAATCCGATCAGCAACAAAAAGTCGTTACCTCCGTAAGTTCCATCGTTGCACTTTTGCGTGCAGGAGGATTCATTTTCCATTGGAAACTTGAAAAAGAAAGGCGACCGACAACCGGTGCACCTGATTTCATTGCTTTCCAATTCACATTCCTGACATGGTTGGGGACATGGAAGACACACTTTGGATAAGTTGGCATAGGAATTATTTGGACAGAATGAAATGCAGGCCCTACGAAGAAAAATAAAATGATGGAAAACTTATTCTATTTCTTTTACTTTTAAAACCTAAAAGCAATAAATTGTTTAATTGCATAAAACATCTGCAGAGTTTAAAGCAAGTTGTATAACCATAAATTAATAAATAACAACAATAGGCAGTGAATTACAATCAAACTTCGAATTAATGACATCACGCGGCAGGTTATTCATTTAAATATCCATTCCTGACGAAAGCAACCAAAAAAAAAATGCACTGCTGTGCAATGATTTCAAGGAGAACAACTGGGGTCGAGTGAAAAACTACCCATCGAGGAGTTTGAAGTTCTTGCACGAAGAGCAGTTGTAACGAGATGGTCCGTGACATGTGTTTTCCAAGCATTCCTTGTGGCACATAACTGCACCGTCCTATTTCAGGAAGAAATACAATTACTATAATGATCATCATCATCATCCTCAGTTCCTAATGAATAATAGGTGAACAAGCAAAGTACTTCAGATGTTGTGTTTGCTTCAATGCCTTCAACATCCGTACTCGGTGAACTCGTGGCATCTTCCGGAGTGGAAGTTTCCATTTCGGACGCGGTTTCTTCCACGTAGGTGGTGTTGAGAGTTTGTTCTGGTTCCGTCACATTTATCGGATAAGTTTCCGTCCCGTGAAATTTCAGCTGCCATCCGTGAAGAATTCCTGGAAAATATGATTAAATCGAAATGACTTACAGAACAAACAGTTACATTCCCCAAACAAACATCAAAAACAAAACTTAACCTTCATGATCATTCACTTTACCAACATTTTTGACATTAAGTTTCCATTCTCCAACTGGATTTTCCCCCCAATAAAACACAGACATGAAAGTCCAGTTCTTGAACATCCCGGGACTCAAGTCCTTCTCTCTCCTCGGAAGTAAAATGCTCGTCGTTCCATTTGGTGAAGTGAGTGACAGCTGAATACTTCCTCTTTGACTTGATTTCAACCAGATTGTTGCCTCTACGTGTTCCAAGTAGTTGATCTCCGACGACGTGTTCCAACATGCAGTTGATGACAGGTTTGTTTCAAGAGAATCGGTAAAATTGCTGTGGAAATAATTACTTTCAATGGTTAAAGACAAGTAACTATAAGAACAATTACAACAAAATGAGCAACAATTAGGCATTAAGTGGGGGCATTTTGCAATCTCACAAACATTTACAAACTCACAGATCTACAAGATGATATTCTGTCAAGCAGTTGTGCCACTCAGGTACGGTTACCCATTGTTCCGCTAATTTCACCATTGCTAGTCCATCCATCAGCCCATAACCAAATCCATGGCTCACTGTTCAGAAAAATAGTGATAATTTGTTTAATTTCAAGCCACAAATTAAACACTTCATTAAGTAATAATTTGATAAAATTCCCAAGACATTAAAAACAAAGCAACAAAGGTCATCACCAAGTCTTCCAGCACCGTTCTTGATCCAAACAGCATCTTTCAAAGGAGACTTACGAGCTGTCAATACAACAATGTATTGGATGTCCCTCCATGTTAGATTCTGACTGTAAGAACAAATCTTTGAATAAACTACTTCACCACTATAACAAGTAAGATCAAATAGCAATCTCTGTAATTTCTCTGGTACATTGGTATAGGAAAGAAGAATGAATATTTGGCAGTTTGAATGACTATGGTAACCTACTTGGCTTGTAAGGCAAGTGCACACATCCCTGCAGCCATTGCAGCTGAGCTGGAAGTTCCACTGTGTTCACCACAGTGATTGAACAGGTCAATTGTCATCTTTTCATAAAAGTACAAATATGCCGTTGGAGGCAAATTTAGTCAGCAAAGAAATTCATCATCAGCAAAATTAAAAATTAAAAAATCAATGTTATGCATAAGTATGTAATTCAATAACATTGAAAATTTCCAAATGATGGCCCACATGCATCTCCTACAATATCGGTATCATTATCATCTACCTCAAACATTTCAAAGCAATGAAATTCAAGAAGCTGTTACAATGAGCAGAAATTGTCCAAAGATACAAACAATTTTTCTTTCCTTGTGAGCATCCCCGCTGCTGTACGTGGTCGCCAAAGTAGAGGAGCATTCTTCCAGGTACCACGGCTTTCTCCCGTTTTCTGTGACACCTCCGACGGAGAAAGTGTAGAGACTGCTGGCATATCCGTCGCAGCTGCACGAGTCGTAAAGACTCCCGCCATTCCCAGACGCCCAAATGTAAATCGATCCCTTGCCATTCCTACCCTGCAATCAAGCTCCTGTAATAAATTCCTGCACTTTTTAACGTCTCACATTCCACATCTAAATTATAAACGTGACGTGACCCTCAGCAAGCAATTATCTTCCCTGTCCATATCACCGCTTTAAATGGCCCTCAATGACAAAATTAAGCAGAATTTTCACAAATATCAGAAAGTGTTGATTTAAGCCTTATTTATCATTCCTTTACAAAAAATGAAATAATTTTTATGACGATTGATTGCAAAGATATTTGAACATCAGATATTAAAGAAAGCCACAACCTTATCAATACTTTATGTATTACTTTATTTTTGTTCAAGAAATACTAATAATTCCATTTTTATAAAAGAAAATAATGTTTCTAATATTTCTTTAAGTGCCTACAAACATTTCTGCATATCAAATGAAGAAAATTAGAGGATGTAATGCAGTTCCTTGATCAAACTTGAAACTCTAAATCATGATTATAATGCAAATTATGCAAAGAATGTTGTCACCAACATTTGTGACCCCAAGGAGTAGGGCCTCGTTTGCCAATTTTTCGGGTCCGTCCACAACCTCCCCGTTATCTTCTGGACCCCAACTCGCAGAATAAATGTCGATATAGTTCGCCTGGAAGCCAAATGCCGTCGCTTCCATCGCGTCGGTCACGTCGCCGCCTCCTTCCAATATTCTCACTCCTATTTTCAAGTATCCAATTATTTTAATCGCTCATTGACACACGCTTTTCTTTCAAAACTATTTGGGAATCCCACGAAATTCTGTGGGCATCCCATGAAATTTAAACAACTCAAGATTCCATTCACTGATGAATTAAAAAAATTGTAGACAAGAATAAAATGCAAATCAAGATAAAAACCTCCAATTTTTGCATCAAAGGCAACTCCGACCATACATTTTCTGTTATCTGCCACTGCAGCAACCTCACCAGCACATCTTGTACCATGGCTGGAATTGATTCAAATTAAAAAAACAAATTAATAAACCAGTTGTTAATATAAAAACGATTACACAATATATCTTAATAATAAAAACACAAAAATACATTAATTAATATTAATTATTAATTATAAACATTCCAAGACAAACGTTACTTTGAACTATAACATTTCCAAACACACTCTCACAAAGCTAAGTCTGCAAAATCATTTCATAACTCAATTCTGATGTTCATGTATGATGAGCCAAGAATTCATTTGAATTTGGAAGATAAAATTATATTTATCATATTAAATAGAGAAATCCCGCGTGTCATATCATTGAAGGAATAGAAAAGATAAAACAGTGGAAACCATAAGTATACTTGTTGTCATTTGGTGAGCCGTAGCTTGGCATGGGATCATCATCATTATCAATTAAATCATAACTGGCCAATGGATCCTAAGCAAAACAAAATTGTAAACAAATGTTGTGGAAGAAATGCCTTCCAATAAGTAATCTAACGTAATTTTGAATGAGGTCAGTGTGATTATGCTCAATGCCATCATCAAGAATGGCAACGACCGTTCCTTTTCCTGTATAGCCACGCATCCAAGCTCCCATGACATTCATGTTCTCTCCTTTTCGATTCTTAATTCACAAATTCTGCCTAAGGCTATGCATCATTAACAAATACAAAAATGGAAATCACTCGCTTACCAAGTACCACATGCGAGGCCATAAGGGATCTGAAAACATTGGCTTGTTGAAGGCTCGTTTAACTCTACGTTTGACTTTTTGTTGTTGACACCATGTGACCTGTTAACAAGCAATCTTGAGTACGACAGAAAGAAAATTTCGAAACATAGCAATTAATAATCAAGGAAAACCTCGGGATCATCTTTTAGTAGAGCATATTTATCTCCTGATAGAAATAGAGATCTCTTCCTAACCCTTTTATGCTCAAATAAATAATAATGCTCAAAAGAACCAATCTGAAAATGTTATTCAAAAAACATCTGGATAATTCAGTGAAGTGACTCACTTCAAAAATAAAATTACTTTAATTATAGTAAAACTAGCAAACAAGCAACCACAATAACAAATTTCAAACATGTTAAACTTGTTCAAATGATATGACCTTTCCCAAATTCTTGAAACCATTTCTTTCTGCTATTTCATTAGCAGATTTTAGATCTGTTGAGATTTCCACAGCCCACTGATTAGTATAGATATTCCTCGATGATTTTGCCAGAATACTCCACAGAAAACCAACATTAATCCAGAAATATAATAAGAAATTCTTCATTCTATCCTCTCTTGAGTTTAATTAAATTGACGAAAGCTTCGTCGGTGAGACCTTTCTTCTGAAAACCTTGAAGCATTATCTTATTACAGAGACAGAAAAGTTAAACACATAGTTCTGGAGTCATTCTTGACCAGATAATTGTCGATTGTTTGCCGACTCGAAAGTAAACATCCTGAGCCCAGCATACTACACTTTTCTCCTTATTGTTGTTTGTTTCGCAGAGAATGTCTGACTGACACCCATCGATGCACGCATCAGAAAGAAATTTCATTTAAGACGGAACACGGTATCGTGAGCGTGCTGGAGTTGTCTACGAATGTCATCGGAGGATTTGGGATATTTGTGGTTTTTAATTGCACAACTCACTGGAGACGATTCATTTCGACTGTTAAAGTATTTGCACAACTTCGAAGTTGATAAGAGCTTACAATAGAGAGAGCAAATAAGCGTCTATTTTGCCCTCAATGCGTCATTGGCCCCTAACATTTAACAGCTTCGCAAGTTTTACCCGATTGATCTAATCCCAAAAATACTATATTTAAAAGTTGTTTCGGTGCGTAAAAACTTAAAATGGCATGACACTTTTAAAACATCGCCTCAGGGCGTCTGATTTTTATCATGATTGGGCCCATAGGTTTTGGGATTCGATTATTTGGTGTGATCAAAGTACAACCAGATAAACTAGAGTTAAATGTTCAAGATTGCAGTTCTCACGAAATGCAGAATAACTTAAAATTCAATGCCATGATTAATTCGCTATTAGAGAGCTTCTGAAATGTTTGCTACATGTGGCGACCGACTGCGAAATCTATACTTGATCAATTCGTTTATATAATTTTAGCCTTTAATCAGTAAGAAATAGATTTATGTTTTCATTACTAGTTAAATTTATGTAATTATTAACCAAACTTTAAAATTTACTTGTTTTTCCGTCAATGAAGATATTCTACACGTTAGATTAAGGTAATATTTTAAAGCAATTTCACAAGATGTTTATGCCGTCAAACTTCCCATCCATCATACCAAATAGAAGATTGCGGATGGCGAAAGCTAGGCATAAAATTCAATTGGTACGATCAAATGAAACCGCTCAAACCACTCATTTTCATGATGCGGCATTAATTGCAAGAGATCATTTTTGCCGTCCGTTAGCAAAGCTAGATTGGCATAACCTACGGCTTTCCACTAAACTATTAATAAACTAGAAATTTCTAGTACTTCAAATCAATTTTGACTTCTTGTTTCGGTTCACGGCTCAGAGTTAGTGCAAGAAAAATCAGGCATTAAAATTCAAAAGTTCATTAAACTCTCGACGGGTTAGTATGATCAATATTAGGTGAGAATAAAATTCATGAATTTTGTTCTAGCCTTGTGTATACAAGCCAACTTTAGAGATGATCGCTAGAAGTATGAATTTGAAGAAATAATGCTGCGTCTGCATAAATGTATCTAAAAAGAACATCGACTTTTGACATTTAAATAACTAAATGTTGGCGAATCCGAATCTATTGACGTTGAGAATTGGTTTATTGCTTTGGACTATTTGGACTTAGGACTGTTAGGACTTAGCTTTGGTATATTGTTGGGAATTGGTATATTTGTTGAAACACTACATCTTGCAGTATGGTTGCTCGAAAGTGTATTTCGAGAGAGGGCGGATTAGAGGAAGTGAAGCACTGACCTCGTAGAAAATGGATATTTCACAAAGTATTCACATTTTATATAGGTGTAAATTTAGTATGGCCAGTTTCTTAAAATCTGGTATGAATGATGTTGCAACGCTCAAGAAAACATTCTCTGTTTTTTAATGTTAATTACTTAGAAATTGCTTTCACAACGTTCGAATATTCCACAAACGTACTAATATAAACGTTATAGCTAGTTCGTGAACAAAGGGCACTTATTTTGTAACTATTAAAAACATATATTTGTGACTTCAACAACTTTGCGGCCCATTTCACACTCTTTGGCGGGTCAATTCATTTGGAAAACCCCCCCGCTTTAAATGTTTTTCTGACGGTCTGACGGGGGAGTCTGGACCATTTCGGAGATAACCAGGTTTAAGAAAAAAAAAATTAGTTTGTGCTAATATCCCAAGTTGGAGGATCCAGCTTAACTAGAAATCCATGGCTAACTTATGGCAGCCATTACCCAGGCATTGCCCAGCTAACTTTTCTGACGCTACGTCGCTTCCCTAAAAGCAGAGAAACAAAAGCGAAATTCCTGTTGAGGTGAGGCGCGTCATTTAGACTTTTTCGCGGGAAAGGAGGAGGAATATCAAGAATGTTCCCCAAATGATGTTGCTATTGATCTATGACTTAAGAGAAGGCTTGAGAGAACTGTTTAAAGCGATACGAGGCAGCCAACGAAGTGCAGTAGAGCTGCTCAATCAGCTGTGAAACCTTGGAAATCTCGCCAACGTTTACATATGTTGCTGTTCGAAGTTAAGGAAGAAGCAGATATCGCGAATAATAGTCCAAATGGAGCGAAAACACAGCACCTATTGGAGGAGATAGGATTTGGGAACAAACTTCCTGAGGCCAAAGTGGTTGGAAATGACGTGAAGTCAGTGGAGATCTTATGCAAGAGACACTGATCGGAGAAGTTATAACAAACTTTTATCACCAGAAACGTTTGCAGAACATTATCCTGGACTTTCATGAGTCTCACTGAATGAAACTGGTAAGATTCTAAGCCCCTCACGCTGCAGAACAATGCAGTATTGGAATATTAGAGAATGCTGAGCAGAAGTATTTGAAAGATGTCAAAGAAATGTTTGGAGCCTGGAGAACACGTCGAGGTGATGCATGAGCAAAGTCCTGAAACAGCACAAACTAACAAAATTGAGTCTATTAACATGAGAAAAGCTATCAGAAATCAATCACCAAACAAGCATTTCAGTACTCAATTCCTTAATTAATTAGTCAATCCTATAAAATCCTATAAGAAAAAAATAAATGAACACGAGCACCAATAACACAAAAAGAAACGCGACACTCAAAATGCTAAAAGGGAAATCAATGGATCCTTAATTCTCAATAAATCATCTTTAATTCAATTTTTACATTCAACTCAATCTCTTTTCAAGTAAACAAGACCTCAGTCAGCTGCAATTCTCACGGGCAAACTATGCTACTTTTCACTTCTGTCCAAATATGAAGTATTATGTGACTGAGATGCATTGGGAGGGTGAAAGTACGACGATTGGCCGTACATCTGAGAACTCGCGCCATCGCTGCCGTGATAAGTACTGAAGTACGGGTGCCCGGCAAATGGCTGCACGTTTCCTAACGTGGAGGATTGTTTGGGAACGGAGCTCCATATTGAATCTTGATTTGGAAGATCAAGGAAAAGGGAATTCTGGTAGAATGGCTGGTTATTCATCAGGATTTTCTCCCACATTTTGATGAGTTGATCTCCAGCAGAAGTATCAAGTTCCTACATTAACAATAACAATAATATTAATAATAATTAATAATAATAATAATAAAATAAATCTCAAGTCACTGTCTGGAAATCAAAGAATTCTATGCTTCACAATGTATTTTAAACAAATCCTACTTGGACATCAGAGGCACTCAGTACTTTCTTGTCAAACAACGACGCCATGACTGGCTGGCACTGGTAGAATGGTATGCTCCCCCTTTAAAGACAAAAGAAATTTTTATTTATAAATATAAATATTGTTATTTAAATATTTATATTAAATTATTATTATATTTATATTATAGAGTCTTTGTAATTACCAGAACATTGTCTATGAATGTGCTACCTTTTGATCCAGTCAATGTTGTAGTAATAGCCAGGCATCTCTCTGTTTGAATGATTTACTACCAATTCAGTGACTTTGGCATAACCTTGGAAATGGCCACTTCCATGCAAAGTGAAGATGAAGTATACTTGTTTTCCATCCTGAAAACATTCCATTGGTCATTAGGAGTCAATGAAAGAACATCACGAGTTCAAAACCAACCTTCAACAGTTTTGATATTTGTTCAACATTCCCAACAGCTGGCCAACACTTTCTTACTTCAGAAAGCAGCTTGGAATTAGAAGTTTTTACCAAGAAATAATGGATCGATTTAGTGTCATTAATTGCAGATTGCATGGAAAAGCTTGAAAATGAAGGCTGTGAAGTTAATAAATTCCTGTCGGATTGATTCAACTTGACGGAGGACAATTTTTCTTCGAGATCAGAACCATCTAAACACAAGAAAAGTTTTTTTTTTACTTCACAAGACAATGTCAGGCCATCAATCGACAAACAAAATATTGCATAAAAATCTTGTCATGATTTTCAACCTACTACAGTCATCTTTCTTTGACTCCTGATTTGGAGGAACGTCAAAGTTGCAAACAGGTGTATCTTTGAAACCACCGCTTAAAACTGTTGTTTCGTTACACATCGGTCTGGGCCGCTGCCCGATCCCTGAAGGTTGCTGTAGACCCAAGGCTTGTTCTTCGTTCGTCAGCACTCCGACTATCGTCCTGACCGTACTCTCGTCGTACTGGGACCACAATTTTGTAGGAGTCCTCATCCTCCTCATGAATAAGGAATGCCATTTGAGTCTCAGTTGCACGACCAGGGATGACACTCCGGGTTCGAATGAGAACTTGATCCAATCGTCCAACTTCAAGAAGCACTTTGGCTGAGCATCGTCTTGAATTTCATCTTCTTCGCTGTCACTGTTCCAAGCTTCCGATGTATTGTCCATCTTCAGATCTACAAATCACAATAAGCCTGGCCTCAAATCCAACCTATAGAAAGCCTCCACTCTAGACAATTATGCTTATTTTTATAATTATCGTTAATCTTGAATTAAAAAAAAATCACGATCTCATACTGCCCAAAGAATTTTCGGCCTCTTGGATGACGTCCGCGGAAAGTCTCGCGGGTCCGGCGAAAAGTGCGACGGTGACGGGGGAGATGGCAGTGCAGGACCTGACTTGGATCGTCCGGTGCATGCGCGTCATCTCCTCGAAGGCCAGCCAATCGGTCGGCAGGTGGCTAACGGCGGTGTTGTGTCCGTTGAAACTCACCTCGTTGGGGGCCAAGCCGAGAACAGAAGAACTATGGAAGTGGATCTTACTCTCCTTGCTAGGTTTGAGATAAAAAAAATGCATTTTATGATTGTTATTACTATAGCCTCATGGCAACAATAGAATTGAAGTAAATATGTTTATTAGTAACATCTTTTAATATAATTTCTTAATGACAAAAATAAATTAAATTTCTTTCATCATCATCATCGTCGTCGTCGTCATCTTAATCAATGCCAACATGGGGTTAATTGCCAGAGGGCTTAGCTCCACTCTAATTTGATAAAAACAACCCATCTCAACCCAGCTATTCAATATGGAATGATAAATAATAATATTGATAAATTGCCAGAATTTAAAATTTAAAAATTTAAAAGCAAAAGAGCAACAAACTTGGTAGTCAAGCAACACCTGTCCCGATCCACTTTGATGAGATTAGGATACATTCCTGCACACAAAGCGGCTTTAACGACCGACCAATTCTCTGAGTTGGAGTTCAAATCGCGGATGTCCCCTCCGCCCCTAGCTCGAACGAACCCTGCTGCTCTCAGTTGACCCAACAATTGCGTCCTGTGCAAACAGACGACATCATCCTTTGTATATGATGTTGGAAGAAAAATCAAAAGTAAGTAAGATCACTGCTAATAAAAAAAAATTACTCGATAAATTTGAATAATAAATCGTGGAGAAATCAAAGTAATTTTTTGTGTTCTTGTAATAGCATGCCAGGTAGGTATTTAACTAATTTACGACTTATGCTAATTTAGTGGTTAAACATTACTAATGGCATTTATTTTAAACCAGCCCTAACTGCAACACGTGAAAAATGTCAACAGATTTTGGAAACAATGTAAAACAACCTCATGGCTACAATCATTTCCATGGTTGATGAGGAGAGAAAATTTTTGTCACAAAATGACTTCTCCCATCCTTCTATCCTGGCTTTTTGCCATCCCTGGAAAGATTAACTTAATAAAAAATAAAAGTATAAATAAAATTATAAACATAATAAAACAATAAAAGAAAAATGAAAAATAATAAAAAATATTGCAATTTATTTGTTGAAACATTGAGCTGTAGAAAGTTCCAAGAGGAACATCTTTGGTGCTTAATGGTTTTAAACCATGCGGTGCAAAGTTACTAGAAGTTCAAATTTATAATTACAACTAGTAACTCTAACATAAAAAAAATAAAGTTCTTCAAAGCAATTGTTTGAATATTTTGAAAGATGCAAAGCACTGGTGGTTAACACAAGACCATCATTCTTGAAACATTCATATTTACGACCAAAAATCATCTAAATTGACCTGGAAGGCCCGAAGAAGTGCCATGTGATCACTGAAGGTGCCAGCTGCAAATCTTCTTCTGGACATGGCTGCTGCTCTTTTCTGATAAGGTTGACTAGGCAGCAGAACTGCAAAATTCATTAAATAAAAATCAATCAATAATAAGCAATAAATATGATAAATGACATCATGGCTTATCTATAAAAATCTTTGAATCTTGCAAAAGAAAACAAGGAGTTAAATAGAAATTGATTGATAATTTTAATTTAATTTGTGAATTCTTGAGTGCCTTAAGCATCCCTGATAGGAAGCTTAAACCATTTTTTATGTGGTGCTTCTTCTAAGTTTACACTTTGTCTTAGTGCAAGTGGTCCATCAAAATAACACATATCCATTATATTGCCTTTACCATAGCTTCAGGAGCATAAGCCATCTGAACTCAATAACCTGTAACCCCAAATAGCATGCAAAAAAAAATGCAAACCCTTATTTCCACATTTATTTCCCAAATTAAGAATATGTTAATAAGTGTTAATAAATTACAAAAGTATAATTAAAGCTAAGAACTCACAGGGATCTTTGTAAGCCAGAGAACAAGCAATGGTAAGGATTGGATCGAGACATTTCAGCACAACAGAATAAAGAATCATTTTTCCATATCTTGGTTCCACAGGCAGATCGGCCAAGTGGTGACCGAGTTCAGTCAAATCTTCAAATGAGTCGAGTGCATCAATTTGCTACAAGAATTTAAAATGCAAGCATCATTAAAATGAATTATTTTCTTATTTATTAATTAATTATTTATTTATTTAATTTACTAATAACTTAGAATTACTTAAGAAAATTTAATTTCTTAAAATCATATTCAGAAAACTATTTAAGTAACTGCTGACCTTCAACAAATGAACAGCATTTTTAACAACAAGGGAAGCAGGTGGCTCAGGAGCCTTTGCCAAGAAATCTCCAATTTTACAATTTGGAGGTGCTAGAAGTTTTGTGTGGAGGCACAGCTCCTGAGATGGTGAAAAAAATTATTTCTCAACATTTTACATTTATAAATTACAAATATTATGCATATTATATGAATTTATATAATTTTATACGAATGAACCAGAACAACATTTCTAGTTAAATAAATTCCGTGAACTATTTTCTGTTACAAATTTTTCCCACAACTATGATGATGATGATAACAAACCTGAAGTGGATAGCAAAGGATTTCTGGTATGTGAAATTCAGTCATACTTTGGTATCTAACGCTGCTAAACAGGTGATATGCCACTCCTGGTCTACATCTTCCTGCCCTGAGAGGATATCATTTTGGAAGTGACCAAACATTTTCGAAATTATGGAAAATTTACAAAAATTATTGAAATGAATTTATTTCATGCCTCCCAGATCTTTGTAAAACGCTGGATTTGGAGACCCACTGAGACTTGAGCATGGACACGGAAGTGAGCGCATCATAAGATTTCTGAGTATAAAATTCAGAATAAACTGAGGGAACATCACTACACGCTTCTTAATGACTAACAACTTTCACTTTTCCAGAGTCGATTATAAAAACCACGTCGTTTACAGTGACGCTTGTTTCTGCAATGTTGGTTGATAAAATCTGGTGGAACAAAGATGAATCCATTTCAGGAAATGTTGAAAACATTGCTGGGCATATTCTAATGATGTGCTTTAATTTTAATTCTTATTCTCATATTACATGTTTTTAGATCGAATAAATTATTTATGCAAAGAATTATTTACGCAAAGAAATTCTTGAAGCATCTAACAATTTTTCTTGTTCCTGGTTCAGGAATCTTAAAAATGTTTTTCTGGTCACTGGACTGCATCTGAGAATGCAGGGTATAAAGAATAAACCTGAAAAATTTTCAGTTTTCAAAATGCAAAAAGAATATTATACTTTCAATGGGGATTTCAATGTGTTTAAAAATCACTACACATTTGAAATGAACAAATTAAAACTTTTATATCACATGCTTTTAACCTGCTATTCTCACTAAAATTCTTTTGTTCCAAAATTCTTTCTCTGAGCATCATAATTTCATCATAACCAGGTAAAAACACAAGAATGGCACCTAAGATTCAACAAAAAAAAATCTATAAGCTATACATATCATCAGCTCCTAATGCAAAAAATTAACTTAAATTGCAAAATAAATTATTACTCTAGATGAATGCCTTCATAATATTTATTCTACATAAATATTCTGTAATTATAAAATATGTAATCACAATAAACCTGGTTGTGGCAAAGAATGTATTTTGATGAGCAGGCATACAATAAGATCGATATCCACTTTATCATCATCAAAAGTGCTGTGATATAAGTTTAGCAAGTCCTTGTCTTCTTGGCTCAAAGTTTCTGAGTTCTTCAAAAGGTAGGCTTCATCATCCTCCCCATTCTCCATAGCAGCCCTATTTTATTAATTGAAGACACAGGTGACATTAATTCAAGTCTATGTCATAAAGTTACAATCATGCGAACTAGAAATCACCAGAGAGAATTTCAGTAGTCTATCCCTTATTAACGACAGCTATTGTCGTGATAAATACTACTAAATAAATAAATATTCTAAGGCTGAGGTTACATTTAATTAAATTTTAATCACATCAATAACAATTAACAATTAACGCACGCAAACGCACATGTGAGCCTCGAGTAACTCCACTACTTCCGTCTGGTCAAATTTTTGTGCCCAATCGATGGCCTTCCAATCATTGCTTGACCTGGCATAAACATTTGCTCCCATGTTCAGCAGCTTCTCCACAACCCCTATGAAGCCTCTGCCTGATGCTACCATCAGGGAAGTTACACTCATCTCTGAATGCCGGTAATCGACTGTAATCGATTATTGCAATTATAACATAAAATAAAAATGCAATTACTTAATTAATTACATTTTAAATTAATTAATACCATTTTAATTAATTAAATTAATTAATACCATTTTAATTAATTAAATTAATCAATACCATTTTAATTAATTAAATTAATTAATACCATTTTAATTAATTAATTAATCGTGCCATTAATTAACTTGTACTATACCTGAAACATTCTCATTCAGGATGAGGTGAAAGATTTGTGAAAAGTTTTCTTCTTTGCCATTTAACCAGATCTCTGACAGGAGGTTGTCAAGCTCTTTGATCAACCATGGCTCCAGCTCCTCTTTCTCAGGACCTATCTGAATAGCCATAGAAATATAAATCACAACAAGTCTTTGTATTTGAGCATTTCATATTTTAAAAATATTTCCATCGATAATTAAAAGAAATAAGCATTAGTCATCAGTGCTTGAATTCAATTGTATTGAACATCCTCTTGAAGATGTTTAAGAAAATCAACTGATTTGTGGTTTAAAATTGATAAAAACTAATCTCGTACATCAGCCTTAGAAAAGAGACTGCTGTTTGGTCCATGGATGCTATCCCCTGTTCTTTCCAAAGCACCTGCATCCCCAGCAGATCCCTGGTCCAATCTCATAACTAAAGATTTCCTACACCATTCATCCAAGCCCGTCTTTGCCTTATCTCCTGCAAAGATACGTTACTTATCTCTGCCAAAGATGCATTACAACTTAATTCAAGCTTTTTAAACCCAAAAAACATCTCAAAAGAAACAGCTTCAATTGCATTATCATATTAGCACCACTTCATGAATAATCTACTAATAAGAACCACTTAGTAACAAATGATTTGTTTCACTTTAATTTATTATAATTTATTTAACTTAAAGTAATAGGACAACCTTTCCCCGATACATGCTTTTTCTTTTCCATTTCCTTGTTTGTGTAATTTGTCCTTGAAATTGAAAAACCAAAATCATATTTTAAAATGGCTTCAAGACACACTACTTTAAATAGCATCAACACCCACCACTTCAAGATGTCCTCCAGGAAAAAATCTTGCACATCAAACAACCTACCAGGAACTTTTAAATAAAACAATAATACAAGTAAAGAAATAGAAATATGTATTCATCAGAAGTATTAGAATGATAAGGCTTAAAGTACATCAATTCAGAGGCAATAAAGACATTGGCATGAAGGACCAGCATATCTATTACTCTCTATGCCAACAAGAATGCATCTCTCAGTGATTGGAACACAACTGGATATGGATAACTCACAAATTGCTGTTGCAACTTGATGAATTGAATCACATCAACTAATAGCTTAACAGAGACTCACAGGAGCATACATCTCACATGAGATGGGGAGTCATCCATAAAAGAAGTCTGCAAAAATTTGCTAATTTTTAACCCCTATTTCCCCACTTGTGCAGAAACCTGTGCGTTTCCCACCAGGTCCCTCGGACGCTTGTTTTAACATGAGTTTACAAATGATAATAATTTGTAAGTCAATAGCAACACAAATTTCAAAATCAGATTTCATTCATTCTCCAATACTACCAATCAAATGTTTCTAAACGTAAAACTTTTTAATTCATTATTAGTATTATTATTAGTTAATATTATTTGTTATTATTATCATTATTAATATTATTATTATCATTGCAGAAATCCACACTTTATTAAACCCCCTTCCTCATGCAGACTCCTTTTGTAGAGTCAGATGATCTCTGGCTCTACATGGATTAGAATGGCTTGAAATCTTACCATGAAGGACTGAACATCCTGTAAAGTAGGAAATAAATAGTTGGGTGTTGACATTGGCACTCATAAGAACCAATCTCAGATGCTTCATCTTTGGAAATAACTCCTTCAATACTATGAGAAGAAAGTCACAAAATCTGTCTCTTTCATGGATTTCATCCTGATTGTGAAAATAAAAATAAATAAATTTCAATCTTAAAAATTAAAACCCAGTTTCAAAATATTAATAATTATTAATAAACTTAGAAACACTGACCACAATAACATGAGTGACATAGGATATTGTCTGATCACCTGCCATCAAAGTTCTCAGCAAAACACCATTTGTACAAAATGTTAGAATTGTTTTTGGAGAAACCCTATGAAATCAAGGAATATATTGACCATTTCCTCTACAGAAACAAAGTGATCCAAGTATTTAGGAATAGCAAAATTATAAAATAAATGACTCAATATTGTTACAACAATATCAATATATACAACTAATTATTTAACCATCTCTTCTGACTTATTACCATCACAAAGCATAACTAATCTTCAAATCAGAACAAAAATTTCTTTAAAGAAAAACCTACCTGCTTTCCAGTCTTATTTGGTACCCCACTGACTGGCCAATCTTTTCTCCCCTTTCTGCTGCCACCCTCTCTGCAACGGTCAGGGCAGATAGCCTTCGTGGCTGGGTGCAGAAGATCCTACAAGGTTTGTTGCTAGCCTGGCAGTCATTTAAGATCATTTGTGGTATCTGGAGAAGACAAATATTGTTTTAGTGGAATATGCCAATGTCGATCAATAACATACTAATAAAATCTCATGCAAACAACACATGGCATTCCTAGGAGACTTTAACCTGTGTTGTTTTTCCAGAACCAGTTTCACCAACAATGAGAGTGACCTTGTTATCATTGATTGTCTTGATGATGATGTCTTTCATCATATTAACCGGTAGTACTTCTTGAAGAGAAGAAAACTCGTATGAATTGGAGCAGAGAGGTGGCACTTGAGCCACCCCATTATTCAATCGACCAGTTGTTGTTTTGGCAATCTCTTTCATGATGCCTTCAAAGAGATTTGAAAGTTATTTAAGATTGAAACAGCACAACAAAATAGCACATATTGGATTTACACATATTGACATTACAGACCAGAGGTTGGCAACAGCTACCAGACTTTGCAGTATAACTGAATTTCATTGGCATGTGGAAGATGACCAAAGTATTATCAAGCAATTAAAAAAAAATGTGCAAGACAGACCAGAATAGCTTAGGCAATCTTACAAACTCCACTAATTTCTCAATCTTGATTTTGAGGAATGCTGAAGAATTAAAATTGGGTCATTGGAGCATTAATGCAAAAGTTTGATAATTTGTTGACCGTGTTGCTAAACATAAAGAAAATAAGAGGTTGAGTGAATAAGAAACACAACTTTGCACAGTGCCATTGAAAGCTTGCCAACCCCTGTTGTAGATTCATTGGTCTCTCACTAAAATTATATCATATGGTCACATCAATGTTATTAATATTATTATGCTAATAACATATTGCAAATCTTTGTTTGTAGTTCTTAAATCTCTTTAAAAATGCTGAATTCCATTTTTTTTTAAAACCACATAACGAATTATTTTGATTCAAAATACTTCTGTAAATGATTTTGTTTTGGAATCATTTAACTATCCATCATTTTGATTAGAAATGATTTTGTTTCTGATGATTTTTTTAAATTTTTGTTGCACAACAGGAATATTCAAATTCCATGAGTTAGAAAGTCAGAATTGAATATATGCTTAATAAACTGAATTGAGAATCTGCTAGTTTCCAGACACTGAATTTATTGCAATATTAAAGTGATGTAACAATTTATTGTTTATAAATATATCTAAAATTGAAGCAATAAAATCTTAGAAGTACCAATAATAAATTCAATCAGAAATATAGAAACTGATAACAAAATGATTCTACTTTCATTTATCTGATTCCTTTCGACCCGAAGCTGAAGTTCCTGCCTTTCTTTGGAAGTGACAGGATTCTTCTGTAATAAGTTCTGAATTTGGTGCCTTGAATTCCTAACCAAATGGATGTTGCTCAAAGCACAACTCTGCCAATTTGAATCTTTCTTCAAAACAGTCAAGTAACGACTTGTTCCTTTTCTATAAATCAGGCAATCGACCAATCAAATTAACATAATTGCTTAATGGAGGCCCATAAACTAAGAGAAAATACCCTTTGCTTTTAGATTTAAACCCATAGTTGGCACAAAGTTTGTGAACATAGGCCCGTTCATTGGAGGTCAACGAAGATGGGAAATCCAATTCTAAATGAACAAAAATAATCTAAACAATCATAGTTATCGCTATTAACAACCATAATATTCAACATATTCATCTATGCATGACATCTCAAACATCAACTTATTAAGTTTAGTTTAACAATGCCATAAAAAAAAGACATGTAACTAAAGACCTTGTTGGTCTTCTGAAAGACGAAATCTCTCCAAGGCAATATTAGCCGCAATCTTTAACTCTTCTCCAACACAGAAAATGTTTTTTCCAGATGTAAAAGTCTTGGAGGCCATGCCAACTGAATTTTGCATGTTATTAATTCCTCCAGTCCTTGGCGATTGCGACTGGGTCCACATTTTAAAATGCGAAATCGAAGTCTGTTAGATTGAAAGCTTGTTATCAATAATTTTGATGGGAATTTATTTTTTAAGTGACCATGGTGCAAATTCATGGGTGATCCGCTATTAACTTCAGCCAAAAAATAATAATTCTTCAGACAATTATTGTCATATATTTATTCTACTTAGAGAAAACGCAATGGCGGCCAACCTACATTAGACGACAGTGTCTTGAACGGAGAAATGCGCAACGTCGAAACAGAAATTTAAAACACTTGTGTTGCTTTATAACAGAGATGGGTTGAAAAACTTATAATAAATCTGAACTGTTAATGTAATTAGATAAAATTATCATAAAATTAAAAAGTAAAGCAAATATTTAAGTCGAATAAAATAAACCTTAATGAGGAAACTTCCAAGAGCCTATTCATTTCAATAGGTGCCAGCAACCAGGGACACCCTCAACAAATTATTAGCCCTGCTTACAGAGACATTATTAGGAAAGCAAGAGGAACCGGAGAATCATTTTAGCTTTTTCTTCTCATAATAGTCAGGTAAGCAATGGTCATTCAAGGATCATAGCCACTAAGGATGACCTGATACTTCTCACTCACCAAATTACTTTCTGGGAACAGATAGAGCATAGCTTACCCCTCGATTTTAGATGAGATGCAAAGAGAAGGCAGTAAGTCAAAGCCATCATCAAATTGCGAAGAGCTGAAATGACATCTTTGACGATGTGCGACCATGCCAGATCCATAGGTCTAGACTGATTCGCAGGCCCTTCAAATGTATTCAAATCAAGGGCAACATGGCCAACCAGCCGAAAATCATGAGGAAGTGAGTTTCATCGTCTGTGAGTTAGCATTTTTATTTCTTCAATTCGAGGGTGGATAAGGGAAAAAGCTCATATTACGTGCCTGTTCGAACTTCCGATTTCCTTCATCATACAAATTGAGGTGAAAGGTTCGCCCAGCAGCAATTAATTTAAATCCGTATGTAATAACTGTTACGGAATTTAAAAGATATATCAAGATAAAATATATATATATATAAATAAGGGATACAAATAAAATCATTATTTTATTTACTTTTCCGGTAAAATACCGGAGATCTTGTTTGGAGCCGGTTTCGTATCGTGAGGTGCTTTATAAGTGGTGCGTTTTTGGATGAATGTCTACAAGTTTTGACAGCTTAATCTAGAACCTAGAGATATTTGAACATTGTATCTTTTTTGTTATTATCTAGAAATGCTTCAGTTTCAGTGTAATCACCCCAGTCATTCAAAAATTTATTATGCCTTCATTGTAGTGATCGATTCTACCATTTTCCAACATTGTTATTAAAATTGAACAATATGCAACAATCGCAAATACAAGCTAATGTAATAGAGGCTACAAATTTTGATACTGTTTACTCAACAAAATTGGGTCAAATGCTGAGTTAGATTGGCAAACTTTTCCTTCATATGTTAATTTATTTCATGTTTACTGAATGTATTTTCTAGTAATTTTGCAAGAAAGCAAAGGATTTCCTAAAAATATGAGACACAAACAATTTTTCTTACAATGGATATGAGTGATTATTCTGCACATGAAAATTATGAAGAATATGCTGACAATAAGGTTAGGTAACTTTTACTGATTTCACTTAATTTGTAATTGTCTATATTGAGTTTTAGTTTAGTGTGTTTTATATTTCAGATTAAAGAATGTCTGATGTGCAATGGGTTTTATAGCTTGAATTTCAATCAACCTCTCTGCAGCACATGCCATTTGTTTTTGTTTCCTGCCAGTAGCAATGAAAGTATTCAGACAATGGAGGTGAGAATGATTCATGAATTCATTAAGACCAGATAGAGATAACTTGAGTTATTAAATTTTTCCATTTGTAATGATTGGTGATAGAAGGCTGATTCCTGTGATTCTGGGAATGAAGAGCCAAATGCAGAGGTCGATGTCATGTTTGATAGTTTGGATGTGAAATCTCTCACAAATTCCGCTAGATTTCTGAGCAATGACAAGTTGGAAGAACGAATCAAAGAGCTTTCAGTTCCAAAATTCTATAGTTTTTGTTCACCTCCTGCTGGCTTAGTTGATTCACTTCCTACTGAGGGTTGGAAAAAAATAACTTATAAACTGAGAATATTTTGTTTGTTTGAAGTAAACAGTGTTGTTTCCTTGCAGTGTTGTTATGTGTTTTCAGTTACTTAAATGACATTGCTCTTTATAATGCCCAAAATGTTTGCCAAAGATGGAGGGGTATCTTGGATTCCATTTTACCAGATGAAAAGTGGAGATATTTTATTGGTCAGAGATGGCCACTTTTCAAACCAATGCAAACAGTGCCATGTTGGAAAAATTTATATTCAAGGCTGTGAGCATTTTTTTGTCTATTGCATTTGTCTTTGTCTATTATAAATTCTGAAATTTCACATTTTGAGAATGATGAATTATTTAAAAGCAACATTATTTTTTAGGATTGAAAGTGTCTCATGTTTATATTGCATGGGCAATGAGGTAGTTTACAAAACAACATCTTTTCTTGTTAATTGTTTAGAGGTTTATGAAAATCTTTTCCAGAACATAGCACATTTATCTCAGAATTCTTGGAGATATACTCGCCTTTGCCATGAACTTAAGAATTTTTGTGCTGATCCTCTTGATGGTATTCGTGCACAGCCCATGGATCCATTTTATTTTAACTGGCAAGCTTCCATAGCCGGACCTCAGGGCAGCCCTTATGAGGGAGGCCTTTTTTTTCTCAGACTTCAAGTACCGCCAAGGTTTATTGTTTAATACAAAAATTAATATTTATTGGCATTTGTTTATGTAAGACCATTTAAATATCTACTTGTCTGGCAAAAGTTGTCGTCATAAGAATATTTAAATTTATGTTTTAAATGATATAAGTATCTTGATTAGTCATGATATGAAATAATAGATTATAAGTCTTAGTTTTAATCATGGCTTCATTAGAAAGTAAAATCAATAAAAGGCACAAGAGCTAGTCAAGTCAGCAATAGAAGACTAAACAAATATACTTTTGCAATGAAAATAGCTTTAAATAGAAATAAGATAATGATTTATAGTTGTTTAACTTCTTGCAGCTATCCTATGGAACCTCCCTCTGTCCATTTTGTGACAAAAATTTTTCACCCAAACATAAGCAGACACGGGGATATTGGGCTTGATTCAATTAACCATAATTGGAGCTTGGCTCTTACCATAGCTAAAGTTCTAATCAGTATACAATCTCTGCTCACCGATCCTTATTCTTATGTTTGCATGGAACCAAAGATCGGGAGGTTGTACCAGTATAATTGCAAACTGTTTGATAAAATAGCTAGGAGGTGGACATTAAAATATGCTGTTCATGAGATGTAACCATATTACTGCTTGTCTGCAAAAACTGTTCACACCTCCAAAGTATTTTTCTTGACCCAGTTGAAGGAATTGCTAGTCACCATTGGTTTCTTGGTGCTCTTGATATTTTTGTAAAAAGAAAATATTTTTTTGATAATGGGTTTAAACATTTTGTTGGATTGTTTATTTTGCTTGTTAATAAAGAACTGAGATTGCCTTTGACAAGAACTTTTAATTCGTTGACATTCAATTAAGTTATTAGTCCCCCTGTGATTGTGCCTTGCATATGATTTGAAGACTTGTTTGGGATCCAATGCAACATACATCATCCTCATTTCTGCTCAGAAATCATTAATTCATCTATTGATTTCTAGTTTAGGAGGACCTATCAGCAAACCTGGGTGAGTGTGTAATACTATTTGTTCAGTTAATGCTTTCTCATGCAGGGCTTTTCGCTTTTCTCAGCCAGAGGTTTATTGAACCCATTGTCACATTTGCAGATCTGTTTTAGTTTGATAGGAATACCCAATTAGCTCTATGTTAATTAATGATTGATATTGGCTTAAGATCAGTCACTTTTCTTTAGGCGTAAGATCCACATTAGCCTTTCATTTACTGCTTTTAGATTCTTTGGTTTATGAACACTGGTATTTGCTAATGTTTAGAGGCAAAATGTTAAACAATGAATAATAACATATTGAAATGAAAAAAAAAACAATTGACTGTTAAGAATAAAGCTGTTCAGGAGGAAAACTGAGAAAAACTAAACTTTTTGGTGAACTAGGTCAATATGCGTGAGACTCTCCAAAGTGTCATGGATGTGCTGGTTTAAAGTTCCAGGTGGAGGACCTTGTCCGAGATTTTTAGAGGAGTCAGTTGCTATGATTTCGCTCATCAAGGAATGCAGACCCTTTACACGAATGATAACGCCGTTGAAATCGTTTATATGGCCTCCTATTTCGAGGGAATCCTTGTCTCTAATGATGAGTCCAACAGGGAAAAAAAAACCATCATCTATGTACTGTCTGCGAACCATGGGCGCCATTTTGTACAGTCTCTTATGAATTTTGATAGGATTGCTGAGGAATACGACACGGAAAGGGTTTACTCTGAGAACCACAAGATGAGCAGTGTAATATCTGTGGAAACCTTTAGATTTGAACATTGTTACGTGTGCTATGCTGATGTAATAAGGAAATTCGTACAGTTCAAACGGCGTCCCACCTCTCAGATGGGAATGAACATCGCTGAAGATAAATCCATTGCGACCAATTTCCTGATGAACAAACATACATTTGCCGTCTAAAGTACAGTTGAGAACTCTCAAAGGATCCAAGTTATGAACAAAGTAGAGTCTGTCATCTAAAATCAGAGCCATCCAGTGCTTGTCTCTGGGCATATCGCCTTTTTCTGTTGCGTTTATCATAGGCGTACCTCCGAATATCTCTGGGATTATTGGCAAATTTCGCTGCATATCCCAAATGATGGTATAATCCATTATGAAATCTTTCTTAAAGAACATAGCTGTGTTAAAAGAAACAAATGTTCTACCTTTGCATTTGAATAGCCTTGGTTCGATAGGTCCATCTCCAATCCACCACTGTTTTGGAGTAGGAATTCCCAAGATGGAACCTTCGCTCAACGGGCGCATGGTCTGATCAAATCGTTGAGTGTAGAACCAATTGTCTGCAAATTGATTATCAGGCCAACTCTTATCATTTTCGTATTTCTCTCTGTCGAGCCAAATTCTTGCGACCAAAACCAATTCCCCCTTGTCCCACATAATGGCTGGACTGTTAGCGTAATAAACATTTCCTCTTATTGGATCGAGAAACCTTCTGGCTGCTTCATATTCCAATTGCGGGGAGAAAAAGTGAACCAAACAGGAAGAAGCAGAACTTTCAACTTTTTTGTACGAACCCTGATCGTTGAACATGTCACCACCCAAAGTGAATTGGACGCAGAAACGTTCTCTGAGCTGCAGTGTTGGTACGTCTGGCGACCCTCTGATCTCCAGCTCAGGAGGCTCTTTGGGCTCTGGAAATTTATTGGCGGACCATCGTTTGAATGATTCCATTTCAACGAGGCGTGATTTTGGTAAGAAACGATTCGAGTAGAATAGAAGATATAAGGAGAATATCCCGAACAGAAATAACAAAACTTTAAAATTTCGGACGACCGACTGCTTAAACATTTAAAATGCTTATTTTTTAGTTCGATAATGCGAAAAGAATATCTCGATAAAGTTTTATGACTGTTGGGCTCAATGTTCTGCATGAGTGATCTTAGCAAGCAAGTAAGGAATATTTCATTTAAAGTTGCTCCAAATGCACTGACACGACCCAACACGAATTTCTTTCAACATGCATACTGCCAAATTATAATTTTTCAAACGCTTTGGGATCCATTTAGAAGAATTAGTGACCAAAGAATTAAGTAACCTACAAAAATACAGGTGTTGAGAACCTTTTCGACTTTTAATATCTGTTTTAATATCTGATCAAGCACAACCGAGAGCTTCTTTACTCATTTTAATTATACAGTAATGGATTTCTTTAGTTTTTTACTTCAAAAGTGACTCGATCGCCGACTCAATGGTTTTAAAGGTTATAAATATCTCATCAGTTCTCCGAATCTAAAATAGCGGCTTACATCAATAGATCCATCATCTTGCCCCGTCGTCTGAAGCAATCCATACAAATTTTCTGGCTGCCCAGCAGTCATCGAGATATTAGATGTCATTAGCCATTTCTATAGAGCCTGTATAAGATTTGTAACATCTGCTGGAAGGGCGTTTTCGCATTGAATGGTCATTTTGTCGTCATTAACGGTAATATTTATAAACTAGTCCAGTTGCGTGTTGAGATAACAAAATTACAAATTTTCTTTTAGATATAATATTAAATTTCGTTACAAGTGGACCCATATAAATAAAGTGTGGTTTTCTAGTTTTATTTTGCGAAATTCATTATCTGCTACAGGACTAATGGAAGCCATAAGTTTGTCTCGGCAAGTTTTAATGTAACAGCGATTGATTTATTTTTAAACAGGCATCAACAATTAGTTGCCATGCTTTCAAACAGGTGATATTCGAGTGAACCAAATGGAATGTTTTCAAATGTTTAAAATGTCACCAAACAAATATGTCTTTAACTAAAAGTCGATTTTGATCTAAGGTAAATAAACAAACCAGTTTCTGAGTTGTTGCAACCTGTTCCTGAAGGTGTTACAACCTGCACTTCTTTTATAAGCATTTAAAAAATATTTTTTTCATTTACAGTTTCAGTATCCCCTCGTTTGAATACTCTTATAGGTACTGTGGGTTCGTTATTTGAGATAGAAAATTTTACTGAAGATGGAATTTATACAAATGTTCAAAGCTATGGGCAACAATAATTTTAGTTTAGTCCTTAAGTAGAAAAGGATTTATATTTGAAGTATCATTTATCATTTGATATTAAACATTTAGGCAAGCTCTTCTCCCTATATATACGTTACCTCGAAATTGTCAAGATTTGGAATCCAAAATTTATCACAGATCTAAAATGTGGCACGCGCAAGTAAAGTCCAATGAATTTCATTGAAGACTTCGTAAGCATTTCAGCTAAATCAGCGTTGCAACAAAAGACTTGGCTGATTGAACACCTTTAGTGGAACGCCTTTAATTGAAGTAAAGTCAATCATTTCAGATTTTATTGTTTAGAAATTAAAGATAATTATAATAATATATAACATTTATTTGATGTTGTACTTTATTATTACTAAAACATATCGTGTGATTTATTTATTTAAATATTTTCTCATATGGTCAATCAAGCAAATCGGTAAAATTCACATTGTTTCAATTTGTGTTTATGAAACCTATTTGCATTTTATTTTTAAAAGCCCTGCTCAGCCATCCACAACTTGGTTCTGCTTCACCCATTTTGTTATCAAAACCGCGGCCGTTTGCGCCGGCCCGACCCCTCGCCTTTTATTCATAAATTAGCGAGATCTTAGTAAATTATGGTACAATTTTTCGAATTGGATATTCAATAATTGTATAACCCGCTCGTTTATCCGAAGATCTAAAACCTTTTTTAATTTTGATGGTTACAACTGACTAGTTTATTGATTTGGACGGACTCTGCAGACAAAAGTGAGTGTATGTTTGCACGTTTTTATATGCACAGACCTAACTTCAAAACTTTAGACAATGAACTCAACTTGTTTCATTTAGATTCAGGATTATTAAATAAAAAGCATCAAGAATGTGTGTTAAGCCAACAAAATTTCTAGGTAGCTTACTCCTCAAACTAGATCTTTTGTAAACCAAACCAAATTCTTTTTTTTTTATTTTTTGTCTCATTATTCCACTAAATCATACAAAGATTTTTCTAGACCAGGGGTCCCAACCTGTCTCTGAAGCTGTTTTATGTGGCTTGTTAATAAGTTTGTTATTGTATATGATCCTCCAAATTATTTTGTGGTTTATTTGTATGAGTCACTGACTTCTTAGTGGCAATTATTGACTTGTTTCTTCATAAAAAAAACTTTACCTATCATATATAAACCCTTTGTTTATTATCTAACTCTGTTTCAGCTTTTACATTAATGGCATGGCACACAGAAGATACATTATTTTTGTATGATTTTTCGCAATTTTAATTTGTATGATCACTAAAACTTTTGAGTGCGGCATGCCAAGCCCTAAAGGTTGGGATTCCTGTTCTAGTCACTTAATGTTTTAATGTGCTATCCAAGAAAGAGATTTAAACATTGAGATTGAAATAGGGAAATCGAAATCTATTGGACTTTTCAAGTGAAGCTTTGTAAAACCCAGTTATGATTATGATATGATAATAAATATAAGGGCAAGTAGTAAGAAATTAATAGATTAGTCGATGTCTTGATTCTTCTTTCTGTTATTAAAGAAATGTTTCAAATTGTAATATTTCTCAAAGTACACCAAATATCAGTAATAATAATAATAATAATAATAATAATGGTAATAATGCTTCCCTGAAAATCAAATCTATCCTGAAAATAAGCCCTGATTAAGATCATTGACCAGCATTTACAATAATGATGTATTTGCAGTATGCAGAAGTCCATTGATTTTGTAATATTAATGCACCACAATACTATTAATAAATAAGTGAAACCATGTGGCATGCCTCCTCAAACATGAATTTTCTACAATAAACAATAAATGAGCCAGCAAATTATTGCATTTTTAAAAATAAGACATGCTCAAAAATAAGTTCTGTCGACCATTTTGGAGCAAAATTTATTATAAGATAATAATCTTCTTATTTTTTGGAAACATGGTACAATAGGGTGTTGGGTTTTAGAGCCGCTTGTCAAGAGCTTTGGTATTTAGTAACTTCATTATTATTCATGCAGATGGAAGAAGTGACATGCAGTCCAGTAGATTCATATTTTAGGGTTGGCTTATTGTTACCATGTGTACATGTGTTATATTCAACTTTTCTTTTAACAAGTTTATTTAATATGTTTACCTCCACTTACAATTTAATTATGAATTTGTAAATTCAAGATTGTTGTTTTTAGGCTAAATCGGAATCAATGTTGGACCAAGAAGGCGTTTCAATGGATAGTGCACCTAAGGTAGAGGTTAACCCTAATGACGTGAGCACTTTTGACATCGTGAGAGCGGCCCAATATGGAATTTTTGATCGAGTGGTGCATCTGGTAGAAAACGGTTACAACGTCAATCAGCCTGATGCTGAAAATGTCTCCATATTGCACTGGGCTGCCATAAACAACAGAATTGAAATCGTTAGGTAATTTTAATTTTATTGCTATGTATATGTACATCTTAGGTTATCAAAAAAATTAGGATATTATAAGGTTAGGAAGAAATATCTAACACCAGTTTTCATATTACTTTTTCTTAGCTCATGATGATTTTCTTGACTTCTCTTGTCGGTTAGGTTGGTACTGGAAAAGGTACCTTGATAAGTGTCAGGAAAAAGAGACAAGGGACAAGTTTTATCGTTTTGCCATGGATTTCCATTGTCAGTAAGTAAGGTAGGGTCTGGAGGGTTAGATTAGTGAGTGGGCTAAGTAATAAAGATTCCCATCTATGAGTTGCCCATCACATGCCCAACATTCCTGGAGGAGATCCATTCTTGAGACCATGGGTTGAGATGAAGGGTAGACCATTCCAGGTAGAGGGTGAGGCATTTGAAATGACTTAGATGACTGGGGAGGTTTTGTGGACAGGTTGGTTGAAATGGATGGTAAATGATGAACAGAAATGATAAAATGTTTTATGGCAATTAGTGAGGTAATGGAGACAAGATGGATTAGATGATGCAAGATGATTGCTAATCTCTATGGAGGTTGGGATTTAGGAGGATGTGTCTAGTAATCTATTTTTGATGTTTGGGAGGGAAGTAATAAAGAGGATTGATTTGCCAAAAATTGTCTTATGGTAACCTAAGCAGGTGGGGAAAACTAGACAAAGAGAGTGGAGGTAGAATCAACTGAGAAAATGTATGGATTTGTCAGATCATCCAGATGATAGAGTTGCAGGATTTTATTGGCTTAATATTTTAAAGTGGGTCAGTGATGAGCTGTCATTGGTACCAGGGAGTGTTAAGGTAGTAGAGGAATGGAAGAGAGTTCTAGTGATGTGTAGTAAAACCCAGGATCACAGTTTTGTGGTAAGCAGGTGTCTGGATCATAATTTTAGTTTTCTGTTGATATAATTGAAGAAGATTTGAAAGATGACAGCTATTTATGGCATCTGTGCACTTCTCAGAATTTCTGATTCAATCAAAAACAAGGGAGAGTAAAGTATTATCTGACGTAAAGGTATATTGAAGCTCTTAACTATTGGTTTTACAGCTTATTAATTTAGACAGGATTAAGCTTAGTTGGTGAAAAATAGGGGTCCCAGGACAGAGCCTGATGAACTCTGACAAAAAAGAGTAGCAGAAGAAATTTTTGGTAGCAAAGCATAACGTATTGGGACGTTAGAAAAATTCTGTTAGAAAAATACAATTGAAAGAGTTAGAGACAGGACCTTAATTTGAAAATCAAAGTTAAGCCTCTTTAATAATGATTGATAACTGATAGTGATAAAGGTCCCTTAGCATAATACAAAGGTCACAAATATGGCTGATACTACCGAAGAGAGCTGCTTCAGTAGAAAAACTAAGTCTATATGCAGGTTGTGTGTGTTTATAAGCAAGGCATAAGTCTATATGCAAGGTATAACATTTGTGACATGAGGATGAATCTTGGGAAGAATGAGAATCTCTAGAAGCTTTGGATTGATTTTGGAGATGGGCTTAGGGTTGGAATGGGGAAACATTCTTTGCTCCCAAACATGGCTCTTCTTTTTAGGTAACCATTGAGCACTCTTGAAAATGGAGGGAATAAGAGCATACATTTCAAAAGTTTCAAAAGGATGGGAAATAGAAAAATGGAGGGGAGAAAAAGCAATGCTTAAATGGCCCTCAGAAAAAACATTCAAGTTGAAGCTTGTTGCACCTGAAATTTATGCCTTAATATGTAATTCACATTTTTGAGACTGAATATTGTTCTGCAATCATCAGCTTTCATTTAGCATTGTTTAGGAAAAATTTATATCAATATTTATTTGACTTAGTTAACACACATTGAAAAAATTTATAATTCAAGGTATCTCATATCAAAAGGGGCCATAGTTGACAAGTTTGGAGGAGATCTTAATTCAACCCCATTGCACTGGGCTGTAAGGTAAAATTTAAATACCTATTTTTATTACCATGTTTTTTTTTGCAATCTTAAAGTAAGTCTTTTGACATATTTTTATTAATTAATTTATTTGTTTCAAATTACAACTCAAATTATATCCATAAATTATCTGTTTATTATATTAATCTAAAAAGGAATTATTTCCAGACAAGGACACTTGCCAATGGTCGTACTTCTAATTTCTTTTGGGGCTGATCCTTCTCTGATTGATGGTGAAGGTCAGATAAAGGAAGAACAATTTTTGAATATCATTTGGTTAAACACTAATTGCCACTTTACCATTTTATAAAAGGTTGTAGTGGTATCCATCTGGCTGCTCAGTTTGGACACACAGCAATTGTTGCATATCTTATAGCAAAGGGTCAAGATGTTGATGTAAGGGACAAAAATGGTCTTACTCCTATAATGTGGGTCAGCTACAGAGTGATAAAGTAAGTTACAATGATAGCTTTTCTTAAATATGAAGCATGAATTAAAATTTTTATTTATTTCGTTCCAAACCTTTATGAAATATGAAAAGAATTAATGACATTATTATTAGATTATGTGGAGCATGTCCTCATTGCTAACTTTTATTTTATGAGAGCTTGTTTTCAAAAATGCCACCATTTACTGAATTACCTTAAAAATTTTCAAATTTTGCATTACTTTCTAGAATTTTACAATAGCTTTTTGCTTTTAGAGTTGGCCAATTAAGTTTACTTATGATTTATTATTACATTGTTTATTTTTATTGTAATTGACTTAAATAACCAAATTGACAAGTAATTACCTCCTTGTCAATTTTTTCTAACATATATAATATATCCAATTTGCAAGTCTGGTTATGCTGTATGTAATAATCAAGATATATTCTGACACAGTATTGATCCAGCTAGACTTCTACTGACATTTGGAGCTAATGTCAACCTAAAGGACAAAATCAATGGCAACACATCACTTCACTGGGCTTGCCTCTCTGGCAATCACATAGCATTAAAGCTACTTCTAGAGGCTGGAGCAGACATCAACATTTTGAACAACAAGGTGGCATTCTGTTTAATATTGGATGGTTAGATTGCTTTGTTGGAATTTCTTTGAATTGTAGGGTGAAAAACCATTTGATTTGGCTCAAAGACAAAATCATTACAAACTTGCTGAAAAGCTGAAGATACATGGAGCAGCATGTGGCGCTGATCCTTCTGTAAAACTTTGGGACCACGTTCGCTATAACAAGGTTGGAAAAGTTTTAAACTTGCTCTTGGTGATATTTAATCATTTCAGTATATAGTGATACTAGCTTATCATGGCCTCCAATTTCCAGAAAATCCTCACAAGGCTATCTTATATTATCCCTTTCATGGGAATGTTTTTCATCGGTTTCACATTTCAACTAGAACTCAATTGGTGGATCAAGGCAATGTTTCTTGCAAGTTTGGTTTTGACTTGGAAGTTCTTAAAGAGGTGGGATAGGGAAATATCTGTCCCTCAGTTATCATTCATATTATTCAGCGATATTACATATATCTTCCAGAAATTTCTTCCAACCCACATTCAGTGACAATCTCCCATTAACTCTCTACCTTTCCACAAAGTTTTGGATGTATTCAACATGGCTTCTACTTTTCTTGCCTTGTATCTTTTAAATGTTCATTCATTTTTGTATGCTGATTTATAGTCACATTTGATGGCTTTATTTAGCAAATTAACTTATATAACAAATGCTATTGAGCTAATAAAAGTGAGATTCTAAAATTAGGTTTAAATATGTTTAACATAAATAATGTGTTAACCATCTGCTAGGTGAGGCATTCTTTAACCTATAATCAATCAGATACAGCCTTGTATCTTTTAAATGTTCATTCATTTTTGTATGCTGATTTATAGTCACATTTGATGGCTTTATTTAGCAAATTAACTTATATAACAAATGCTATTGAGCTAATAAAAGTGAGATTCTAAAATTAGGTTTAAATATGTTTAACATAAATAATGTGTTAACCATCTGCTAAGTGAGACATTCTTTAACCTATAATCAATCAGATACGAGTGACTTCCCTACCCTACCTTTATTTGTTATTTCGGGTCTTCTGCATTCATACTACTTCTGGAAAGTTTATAAAACAGATGCAGGTGTCATAAAGAAAACCACAGAGGAGAAGTTTCAGGTGTGTTGTATTCAATTTTACATGCCATGCATCTCCCTCTGCACATTACAGACAATATAAATATGTGTGCTATAGACAAATTATTTTAATATTTGTTATTTATGTTGTTTATATGCAAACGGAGAAGTGCATGTTTTGGCATATGGTCATGCCACATATACCTATATCAGGGGTTGCCAACATTTTAATAACATTGTGCCAACATCCTTTTTTTTTAATTTAGCTATACAATCAATAAGAAATCAAACTTCTATACTAATGCTCCAAGGAATGCTAATTCTACAACATTCAACTAAATCAAGATCAATAAAATAGATAAAGTATGGTATATAAGTTGTAGGCTTTTTAATTATGAGATATTATTTTGGTCTTCCTCCAGCAAGTGTCTGCAAAAATCATTATGACTGCCGATTCTTGCTTGCATGCCTTAAATTATCAACTTCTGTCCTATTTTATGCCAGTTGTATAAAGTACTTGTTATGACCATTTATACCTTACATTCATTTGCTTGTTAATTTCATGATGTATTCGATAGGTCAATAATAAGCATTATGAGGTAAAACGAAGATCAGATGTAAAATAAACAGTTTTTGCTATGATCTAAAATTATAGAATTGGTACAAAAGACAGTGAAATAAGTCACAAATATTCACTTAAATTTAATAATAATTGAATTATATAACTAAAATTCACAACTTTTATGGTTACTTTCATTATGGGAAAGTAAGTAATTATAACACGACGTTTAGCCTTGGAGTACACATAAAATGTCCAAGGATTCGATTTCTGTTATTTGATTCAAAGAATTATTGTTATTATTACTTTCAGGCTATTGTTGATTTGTCAGAGAGGCAAACCCTCACATTTGACAAATTCTGTCACACCTGCATCATCCGGAAACCTTTGAGATCAAAGCATTGCTCCATATGCAACAAATGCATTGCCAAGTTTGACCACCATTGTCCATGGGTAGCAAACTGCATAGGTATACCTTGTACTAAATGTCATTTCAATATTGCATACTTTCGCTAAGTTTCCACTCCCACATAAAGGTGCTTCAAACCATAGATATTTCATTGGGTACCTGTTTTTCCAACTAATTATGATCATTTGGTGCTTGCATGGATCTTGGAAATGTGAGTTCATGATACTTTATGATTTGATGTTCGTTGTGCAGTTCACACCAAATTATCACTTGACAGATTATCACGGCTACTGTGGCATAGACATTCCAACTAATGGATACTTTTTAAGTCTGCTGAACTCAATGATCTGTTCTCCATGGGTGATGTGGATGACATTCAATGGCCTATTGCATCTTCTCTGGGTTGGGACATTGCTATTGTGTCAGTTGTATCAGGTTAGCTATGTTGTGTTGAGTAATGGCTCAAATAGACTATTATTTATTGGGTCATGACTTATGATATATCCATGCTTGTATGAATACCTAAATCATTATCTGCAGATAATTGTTTTGGCTTCCACAACCAATGAGCGTCTCAACTCATCCAGGTATGACCATTTCCGTTCCGGAAAGGGCGGCTCCTCTAGAAGTCCATTCAAGTACGATCATTGTGATTGGTGCAGTAGAATTTCATGTGACTAAGGCAGATAATTGATATTTGCAGTCGAGGGTGTATTCAGAATGCTGCTGATTTCTTCCAACTGGAATGTTGTGGCATAATGAAACCAATGAAACGTAATTGGAGTGAAGATACAAATCTAAGACAGTTCGAAGATGCTTTTGTATAAATTAATTACTTATGCTCTAGAATAACTGACAATGTTCAGGTGTTCATTTTTTGTATCGATGTAGAAATTATTCTTTGGTAACACTGACAAATTATGGCATGATTATTGATATTTGAGACAGTGTTATTAACATGAATTGTCCTTCCTATCTTGAATTCTCATTTTCTAGTAAGTCTCTGTAGAAATAGTCCAGTGTTGTCTCCAAGTCTTTTGCCAGTTTTAGTTTCGTCAAGGGATTGATTCATGAACCTCCATGTTCTTTCATCCTTTGGTATTCCTAACCTGTCCAGAGCCTTACTTGCCAAGCAGGGGATGACAGGCTGTAACACCAAAGAGGCAACCCTAACAGTTTCCATGGAGATATAAATCATGCACTCTGCCTCTTTCTTTTGCAAAGACCATGGTTTGTATTTTTGGAAAAGGGCATTTGCAAAGTACAGCTGTGACATAACTGACTCCAGCACTTTGTTTATGGCAAAGTTTCGATAATGCACATCAACTTTCTCTGAAAATAAATTAATGATCAGTAATGGTAACAAATATTTCTATAAACATGCAACAAACCTCCCAAATTATATAACTCTCCAAAGGCTAATTTGTCTTCATGTGACAATAAAGACTCTAAAGTGCCATTGTCTGAGGAAGGGTAGATCTGCTCAGGATTTATGGACTTTCCAGTACATCTACTCAATAGATTGCCAAGAGTATTCACAAGGTCTGAATTGATACATTCTGTAGCTCTGGCATCATCATAATCTAAATGAACAAACAGTTCCTACCAATCAGTCTGTGTTTTATGAGTTGGAGAATTGCAACTTACTTGAGTCACCATTGATGCTGCCATCTTTCATCAAATAGTACCTCAGACCATCAACTCCATATAGGTTTATTTTCTCAAATGGATCCACCACATTTCCTTTGCTTTTTGACATCTGAGGTGTATATTCATAGAAATCTGGAGTCATTCTCTATTGTTAAAAAAAGCAGAAGTTTTAAATACCTTCTCTTTGTTGATTTGCCAGTGAGAGTGACAGATTATTTTCTTTGGGAGTTCAAGGCCAAGAGCAATGAGAAATGCAGGCCAATACACTGCATGAAATCTGTTAATATGAATTACTAGTTAATGCTTCATAAATAGGAAATTATGGTATTTACTTCTTGTATTAAATGCCCTAATCTAAATGTTTACCAGATACAATATAATATTTTCTTCCCTTCCTCAAAAATTTATTTGGAAAAAGCTCCTGACTTGTAAGAGATTAAAATATGCCACATTACCATCACTAAACATCAGATGAGTTTGTGTGCTTCCTACCAACAAATGTTTATAGTCATACAAATAGCTTCTTCCAACATACTTCAGTATGTCTTTGCCTATGACATGACAGTCTGCTGGCCAAGAGCACTCTGAAGATAAGTAGTTGGATGCTGTCAAATAATTTGTTAGGGCATCCAGCCAAACATAGATCTGGAAGCATTGTGATTAAGGAGCTATAGAAAAAAATTATCATCAAAGGTAATACGAAAGGTGACAAATTACTGTTTGTGATGGATCATCAGGTACTGGGATTCCCCATGGATTTTTTGACTTCTCCCTTGATATGGATAAATCATTAAGTCCATTCTTTATCCATAGCTTAAGAGGTTGTGTGAAAACATCAGGATAAATAACTGAAAAGAAGTTATGTTAATTTGATTCTCAATATCAGAAAACATCTTACAAACAAAATATGACATCATATAGATGCCTCCAAATCCAATAAAGATGCACACTGCACAAGGCCCTCGAGAAGGATCAAAAGAGTTATGACAGAATGAACTAACCTTTTGAGTCAAGCCATTCTAGCAAGGGGTCAGCAAATTCAGATATTGGGAAGACATAATTATTTTCTTTTACCCATTCTAAAACATGACCACTTTCGACAAAAACCTGTGGAGTTTCTTTTTGTCAAAATTTGAATTGTTTCATAAAAAGAAAAGAGTTTAACCTTTTTCATCTCTCCATTAACCTCTGCATCAACAATCTGATCTTTCGTGACAAAAGTTTCATCATTAACTGAGTACCAACCCTCATAAGAACCTTTTCTTATGAAATTCAGGTCATTCAACCTACTCTGTTACAAATGTTATCAAACATATAAATATATCATGACACAGTAAAAGATAATTTTACTGAATTTTGAGGATTAATGGTTTAAATCAATGATTCCTAAAGTAGGACAATAGGAGCAGGTGATAATATTAATGTGTTACAACAGAAATAATGTTTTATTAGCCATTCTCAATAAATGAAATTTCCTTTTTGATTGAGATTAGAAAATTGAAATGTAATATTGGAGAGTTTAACCTTTTTTTAAGCTTGGACTTAATTTCTTTTAAGTTAATTTTTGCTTGTATAGTACAACCATTTGTTGTAACTCATCATTTGCATTAACATAATGACATGATATTACATAGATAATCAAACATTTCAGGTAACTGTAATTAGTTACTTTTTTGAGTGACTTTGCCAACATTATGGAATTCTGATGTAAGCATAGAAAGTTATCAAATAGTTTTTATTGTTACCTTTTTAAAGAGATTTTTTTAGTAAAAACTTAAGTTTAATTGATTTAAGAAAATTTCAATTTATTGAAAATGTTAGTGATTAAATAATTGATTAATCACCACAGCCCTATATCAAACATATCATTACTAGTATCAGTATTATTACTATTATTAGTATATAATATAGCATCAGTGTTGTGGTAGTAATGATTGTAACAATTTGCAATATACCAGGAAAATTAATTTGGGAAGAGGCTTAAATAAACCTTGCTTTATAAAGCAAATCAGTATGAATTAGTTAAAAGTGTCCAGGTAAGCATACCATTTAATGCAATAATTTGTAAAAATATGAAATATGTGAATGGAAAAAAATTATGTACCTCATAAACATACCCATATATTCTGAACTGTCTTGCAATGAGTTTCATCAGTAGTTCTTGTAAAGTTTGTATAACTTATCTCAGACAGATCAAACAATCTCTAAGAAAAAACTGATTTGTCAGATTTGATAGAATAACTGTCAAGCAATTTAAACAAAAAACTACATGATTCTAATTATTCTGCTATTTTCCTATTTATCAGACTAAGTAGCTAGAGTGAGAAGTAGCAGGGATAACATTTTGGTGCAGCTTTGTTAACTCATATTAGTTCAATTTCCATCTACTCAGAAGAATTTTTACAACTTCCATTGTCAATATTATTATTACTAATCAAATGATAACTTATACACCATCAAAAAGTAATAAGAAACTGATCTGACTAAGCTTATTCTAAAAAGAATTAAATCTTATCTCATTTGTAACATTGTTTATGGGCACCATCAAACATAATTTTGCCTTGCCTTGTATTCTTGAGACATTCTAGCACAGAAAGTTTCAATAGGCTCATTGTGGAGAAGAGCAGCTTTGAGAATCTTAAAAATCATAGTTTGTGTTAATTGGCCAAACTCATCAGAAAACTTGTAAACATGACTTAACCTTGAGGCCATGCTCATCAGTTCCTGTTGTGAACTGGGTAGGCACGCCAAGGACCTGAGCATACCATCTATTGACTACATCAGCCAAAACATTAGTATATAAATGTCCAATGTGTGGTTCTGAGAAAATGAATGAGAAAATTTGAAAGTTAGGTGGTGTTAAATGAAGTTGTACTCATAAATAAGTACTTGAGTTTAGATAATAAATTGGTGTGGTAATTAAATATTTATCTGGCAGCCCAAATCCTGGGTATTTTTTGGAGTAACATCTCTTCACAAATTTTAGCTTTTGTTCAGATAGGAGGCGAAAGATGTTTTTGTTTGGTCTGGAAATAAGTTGAATAATCACTACTAATAAAATAAAAAGTATTTCCTGTTAACAAACTATGTTATAAAGTTCAATAAAATGTGGAAGTAAGTGACATCTAATGGTTTCCAATACTTTACTACAAAAACTTTGAAATTCACAAAATCCACCGACCTCATTGCGGATGCAAAACGATATCACCAACTAGATTAAATGATATCTAATTAAGTGCTATTTTGCCAACTCGATCTGGGTATGAACAACTATACGAGCATGCTTTTAGAATTGTAGTAAAAGTGAACTGATGTGAATTGAAATGTTTCACAAGTCTGGAAATTAACTATTTAATACTATATTTATGCTGCTTTAATTTGAATATTATTAGTATTAATTTATTCTTAGCTACCGACAATATTTTTGTAAACTTTATATCACCTAGTATCAAACATAAGAAAAAAATAATTTTAAGTTAATTTTTCACTTTCAACTAGATTTACGTATTGATTGCTAAAATAAATTCGACATTGAAAGTCACTTTTCAACGTTGAACGCGAACTTTAAACTTTAATCGATTTTAAAAAGTGAGACAAACTAGGAACCTGTTAATTTCGTTGATATCTTAATAGTTATGTATCTTTCGAGACTTTCAATACCATTAGTTGGGACTAGAGATCTGCACGGGCCGAAATTTTTTGCCCTGCCATTTAAAAACATGACCCGCACAGGTCCTCTCGATTTATGCAACCATCCCACACATTATTAATAATAATAATTAAGAATAACGCTACTACTATATATAAGTATGACATACAAAATCATATGCAATAGATCTATTATAATGCAAAAATAACGGTGCATCCATTGTTTCTGGAGCTAAATGGGTTCTCCCTTCAGTAGAGATTTAACCGGCATTGCTGATATTTCTCTCGCTGGCACAATCTGTTGCCGGGATTACAAATACTTTTTTCGAGGTCGAGAGAGCGATGACACGGATGCCTCTTATGACTTCCACCATAACAGAAGAAAATCCAGGTTGTCAAAGCCAACTGGTTGCAGAAAAAAATACTTTGTGATATCGAAAAGGACAAATTTTTGCCTTTAAAGACTTGAATTTGTCAATTTCTGAGATTTCTAGAAGGTTTAACCGCTCTAGAAAGGTTGTAAACCGTTATTTTAGTTTCCCTCAAAGTAAAATATGCAAATCTAAGCCGAGAACTTGATGGCCAAAGCCCGCTTTGAGGCAGTGAACGACGGCCCGTGCATGTCACTAGTTGAGTCAGAGCCTTGGATGGCAAAATGTCATAATTCAAAATATTCTTGCATTCAGTCTGAATTCCATTCTAAATGTAAATAAGTTGATGGCTAAAATCATGTTGTACGCTAGTAAAAATTTTCATCACCACTAACAAAGCGCAAGATAAGTGATGTAATTATGTTCCAATCAAAAAATTAATATGGAAATAGACTATGTGGCCCAACCCTAAATAACATCGGTAAAAATAAACCAAAGAACTACATTAATTGGGCGTTCTTTGGACAAGTATTTCATTTACATAAATTTTATCAAAGTAATTCGTGCACAATTTTCGAAAATTTTTCGAGATAATTCTGACACTTAGGGCACTTCACAGTAACCATCGGTGCCTTTTTGATTGAAAGTGGAACAACATTCCATTAAGTAGTGATTGATTATCAAATTATGCAATTAAACCTAATAGAAGTTCAACTAATGACTAACTCATATATTCTCAAATGTGAAATCAACATAGCAAACATTTTGATTATTCACTGACAAGCAAATTTCCAAATCTGCGAATATCTAAGCAGTAATAACATTTCATCGATATCATTAATGATTCTTTTACTATCTCTTCCATCGTGAGAATTTTCTCGATTTTGGACAAAGTTAAAATTAGCTGGTCATAATGCTTTTAAACAAACTAATTGATGCTTCAGCGCAATTGGTTAAAAATAAGACTGGTCACATGCCTGAGATTAAATGCTACATCGAACATTCCCACCTATTACTTTTTATTTCCGAGATTGGTTCTGAGGGTGAAACGTTTTTAGAAGCGACATGGAGAACTCTCACAGCTTGCCTCTTGGCCAAAAGCTGTCTTTTAGCATTGGTCACTTTTACAATGACTTATGTTCAGCTATGTGGTTTACATATCTGCTTATATTTTTCACCAATATTGTTGGGTTATCGAACTCCTCAGCGGGATACTTGCTCTTGCTGGGTCAGGTAATTGATGCTGTAGCAACCCCGTTTTTAGGCTATGAATCAGATGCCCGTGAAGGATTTTGTGGTTATGGGAAAAGAAAAAGTTGGCACTTACTTGGTGAGTTATATTTTGAGGCTGGCCATTATTAAAAACTTAATTTGAAATAGGAATACATTTTAAACCTTGTTGGACTTTAACCTTAAATCTGCTAGATATTATGTAACAGTTTCAAACACATGTTTGAAGTGACAGGACCGTTTAGGACCTTTAGCATTTCATCTCAGACAAAAGTCATTATAGAAGATTCTGTCATTTAATAACTGTTTCAAAAAAATGACATTTGATATTTTTAGTTTTGTTATTTCTAATTTTCATTTTTCTTTTAGTCTAAATGATGTACCTAAAATCTAATGATTCACTAAATTTGTTTTCAGGAACCATTTTTGTTACATTTTCCTTCACATTTCTATTTTTGCCATGTTTTGGTTGCTCACATGCAGAAGATTGGGCAAAACTGATATATTATTCACCATTTGTGATAGCTTTCCAGTTTGGATGGGCAGCTGTTCAAATTGCTCATATGACTCTGGTCACAGAACTGACTTCAGATGAATCTGAACGTGTTGGATTAAATTCATACAGGTGATACCTAACTAATTACTTTTACTTATCATTTCTTATTTCTAATTTACACACAGAAATGCTATGACTCTTTTTGCCAATGTGCTTGTTTATGGAATAGCATGGTTGCTATTTCACAAAAATTCTGATTCTCAATGGAGTTCCAATGATGCTCCTCAATTCATGGTTATTTTTTATTTTCCATTTTTATATTTTCACATCAATTCATATAAATTAATTTCTTATTGCATAAATAATAGATCTTGATGCTGTCTGTCCTATCTGTTGGAATTGTCTGCACAATTTTGTTCCATATTTTCACAAGAGAAATTAAGCATAATTACAGAGATTTAAATGTTCAAGTTAACAATGATGTCAAAATGATGTGGTATGACTGGCTTAAGGAACCACAATTCTACTTGGTAAATGTTTTGTTTTTTTTATTCAAGATTATTTTGAAAGTTTTCTAAATTACTTAATGTATTTTTGTTACTTAACTTGAATCAGGTCTGGGCATCCTATATGGCTTCCAGACTCATCTCAAACATATCACAAACTTATTGGCCATTCTACATCATGGACTCGTTGGAACTGTCTAAGGTCTCCACCTATTTTTATTTGTATTAAATAATACTTAAGGAATACTTAAACATTTACTTATGGAAATTCTTATTTTTAAAATGTCATCAATATTTCTAGCAATTTGCTGCCATAATTCCATTGGTTGTATTTGTTTCTGGATTTTTTACATCCCTGACTATGAAGCCAATAAATGCATTAATAGGTAGAAAGGTTAGTTTATGAGGTACAATTGTGCCTGTCTTGCAATGTTATGCATTAAAATTGTGATTTTATTTAAATGTATTTAATTTCAGCCTTGTTTTGGCCTTGGTTGCATTATAACTACAGGTGCTTTGGTTTGGCTGGCTTTCCTTAATAATACCTCTGCGATGCAAGTGTTTGGTGCTGCAATCCTTATTGGCATTGGAAGCACCACACTTTTAGTAACTTCTCTTTCCATGATTGCTGATGTAATTGGACACCACACAGTAAGTATTATAGTTAGCAAACTCTGAATTTGATGTAATATTTATGTAATGTTCACAGAGCAGCAGTGCTTTTGTTTATGGTGTCATGAGTTTTGGTGACAAATTGTCGTCAGGGATCGTCCTTATGACTGTCCAGGCCTTGGAGCCCGTATGTGCACCTAAAATGTAAGTGCTGTTATTTAGGCTATTGACTTATTAATTTACTTAATTTAATAATGTATTGAATCCATTCTAAAGGGGACAGCTGGTTTTCCATTGTGTTGAAACAAAAGTCTTTTTTTATGATGTAATGGTGTACCTGCTGGCAGGTTTTACAGGCGCATGTTTTCTTATGTGTGTTATAATAATTCCATTCAAGTTGGGCTCACTCAGAAAATTCCGATCATCAGGTTTGTTTATTTCTACCCTACATTTATTTATTCCATAAAGCAACTGAAGGCTGACATGATATGTGTATTAGGGTGGTCCAAATTTTGTTTCTTTTCTCTAGATTGGAACTCACCATTGTGCTCTACCATCAAAAGTAGTAATTATACAAAAAAATTGACCAATTAAAATAATATTCACACGTTGCAAAAAGCATTTATTTTCTAAGTCCTCATGCATTGATTGTTTAATCGGTTGTTCCAAGGAATTGTAACAAATTACAACAATTATTATTAGTTATTGTTTAGCATTTCATCAGTAACTTTTTAGAGCAAAACCAAGTTCGCAAATCACAGTTTTTGATGCATTAGGAAGATGTTTTTGGATATTCCTATAAAACAAGGAGTAGAAACTTCTGCTTCTGCTTATTTCTTTTTTGCTGTGCTATTCACAACCATGACTGAACTATTTTTTTCTGCTCTCTGAAATTTCCATTGCCACATGTTTGAAGACATTTTAAAGAATAATTGTTGCAAATTTTGAATGGAAAAGAATGTTTAGATGATACAAAATAACTTAATTTGACACATACATTATGCAATCAACTTTATCATTGAGTTTGTGGGATGGATTGATATCCTTCAGGTTCTTACAAATTCCATGATAAATATTTAGATTGTGCATTGTACTCTTTAAAGGAGTCAGTTTCTCTCTCAGTCACGATCCATTGAGATGGCCTGAGTACTTGCTATTGTACTCAATGGTTAAACCCTTGATCTTCTGAGAATGACTCCATTCATTTAGATAGGCTAAACCAGCATTTGTTTGGGTTTCTTTCAGTTAATTTATATAATAATTATATGCACTTATTAATATATTTAGAAATTAATATCTTTAGAAAGACAACATGAATTAAATTCTTGAAGCTGATAAACTTTGAAACTTTAAGAACTTTGTGCAAAAATCTTTTAAATAATCTTTAGTTTTCGTAAGAATTCACTCCATTTTCTATTATCTGGTCATCAATTGATGAATTAAAAAATGTTCATATATTTTTGTCATCCTGATGACACCCTAATGTGCATGTCTTATGTTTTGTTTTTATTCTTGTATAATCTAGTGCCATATAAATGAAATGCTATGTGAAATGAAATTTCTGTTCCAGATGACCCATGTATTATCGATGAAAGTTCCACAGCACATTTACCAGAGGACACTCCACTTTTGGCTTAAATCACTTTGTTATAAATTTTGGGCAACTATTACCTGTGATCCATTACAAATGTATTAAAGTCTTATTTTCATAAGTTGTGGCTTGCTGGCTTGATATGTGGAAGTGATGCTAGTCACGCTTTGAAATGATGATCTGCTGTATTTCATACTATTTGATATTAACCATTTATTACTGAATGCAAGTGCTACTGTTTAGGCAATTTGTACTCTCAATTGCTATGATATGATATGATCGCAGAACTGTCTTGTCAACATTGTCTTGTCTTGGGACGGGTTTTGCAAAACGGACCCCTAAACGCGGAACAAAAGTGAATTGAATAGCTCTTCAAAACACTTAAAGCATGAAAGTGAATTAAATCATGACAATTAAGAAGTGTTGGTCTGTGATTTGAGGATAGCATTATCGCGACTTTAGTATCGGAACAGTCACTCGACAAGGACTCAGTTTGTAGCAGTTTTAAAACTTCGTTCTAAATTGATGAAAGTTCTGTGTCTATGGATAGGTAAAGGGTAGGAGATGCTATTCAAGATTTGAAAATAATTGATAAGTTTTATTTGAAGAATGGATAATTTAAACTCAATATCGGTTGATTGAAACTTGTTGAAAATAATAATTCGGTTCGTTAGAGTGGCATTTGTCCGGTGGACTTCAAGGCCATTTAGGAAAGTGAGGGTGACTTTCCCTGAAGAGGAAGGTCTTCAGGGTGAGATGGGTCTGAGGTCGTCACTGCGGGATCCAATGTGTTCCGTGTCCTTGGGCCAACGACGTCGATGGACCTGCCGTCGAGCGTAGCGGGGTTGGCGTGTGGGCAGAAGAGGGAGCCTCTGGATGTGTACCTGAGGCCGCTTCTGCCATGGAGATGTGCGCTTCGGGTGAATGACAGTGAGCAGTCCAGGAGATTTGAAGACCAGCGTGGCAATCTTATAGTCGATGCGCTGGTGAATGCGCAACCAGTGAAGCTCGTAAAGGAGCGGCGGCACATGGTCGTACGTCCTCTTCTTGAAGAGGTTGTCAAATCAAACACGAACCCACTCCAGCGAAAACGAATTAATCGATCAACAAGCGCCGGGCGTCCCAAAAAGACAACAAATATCGTCCATATTCCACGGACGATATCTTCCTACAGCACCTCCCCCCCCCCCAAAAAAAAAAAAAAACAATTAAGTATTTCTTCCCGGGGTCCATATCCAGCCTTCTCGGAGGTCGGCGGTTCCTCGTGGATCTGGTCTTCGATGTTTGAAGATTCACTGCCTGAACAGTATTCTCCACTTCGTTCTCTAGGACTTCTTGTGGTTCCAATGTGTTTGTGTGTCCCGGGGTCACCTGGGATGTCCCACTTAGTGGCAGGAATGGCAAGTCGAATGCTTCACACATCACCTTCAGTGAGTCATCTTGCGCACGCTTCCTGAGCTGGTTCGCATGCCGATGAAGCATTTTGCCGCTAGCTTCCACTAGGTAGACTTAACGTCCCAGTCGACGCTTGATCCATCCTTGCATCTACTTCGGATGACTTGGTGACTTGGATGACTTAACTGTAGTCTCTTGCGAAGACTGCGTCTCCCTCGACAAACTCTCTCATTCGCCGGTGGCCAGGTTTCCTGTCATCCATCTCCTGATCAGCTCTTGAGAGATGTTTTATCGGGTCCTTGAGTTGGAGGTCACTCAGGGGAGTTCTCAATGGTCATATGAGTTTTTCTGCCGGAGTCTTCAAATCCGTCAAAGACATACGTGGCGTTGTCCGATACGTCAGTGGAAATTTCTGGAACGCATCCTCCACCACCTCCTCCTCCTGCAGCTTTTGTAGCATACGTTTGAACGTATCCACAAACCGTTCAGTTTTGCCCAACTCCTCTTTGAAGACATCCGGGAATCGTTCAGCCAAACCCTTGACAAGTTGTCTCCCTACAACAAACCTTAATTTTTATTTCCGGCTAATATATATTTCCCCGAGATGAGACCGATTTTGCTCTGAAGAAATACCTGAATCACACTGTTGATCTAATATTTTAATATGTGTATAAATACGATAACATATTTAAATAAAATTATTTTTTATAATATTTTTAATTTAACTTGAAGAGCGAATAATAATTACTTAGTTAATGCTTTTATTTACCGATTGATCAATTCACTTTTCATTTATTTTGGATATTCAAAACATAAAAGGTATTGGTTTGGTTTAAGTGATTCAAGCATTTGTGGACTTAGAAAAACGGTGTGCATAAAGCTAGCCGGGCGAAAATTACCATTGTTAAAAAGCCTAGATATTACGCAGCCGGGCAATATTCGAAGCACCACTGTACATCCTAAACCTCAACTATATTTAACAATTTATGTCTCATTCTTTTCAAAATAACCTAAACTTTAAAACAAATACCGCTCAAACAGTATTAGACGCCTATTTTCAGACTTATTTCCCTTCAAACGTAACGCTCTTTTGATCGCCTATGAACAATAAGGCCTAAATTCGAAGCACCACTGTACATCCTAAAACTCAACTATATTTAACAATTTATGTCTCATTCTTTTCAAAATAACCTAAACTTTAAAACAAATACCGCTCAAACAGTATTAGACGCCTATTTTCAGACTTATTTCCCTTCAAACGTAACGCTCTTTTGATCGCCTATGAACAATAAGGCCTAAATTCGAAGCACCACTGTACATCCTAAAACTCAACTATATTTAACAATTTATGTCTCATTCTTTTCAAAATAACCTAAACTTTAAAACAAATACCGCTCAAACAGTATTAGACGCCTATTTTCAGACTTATTTCCCTTCAAACGTAACGCTCTTTTGATCGCCTATGAACAATAAGGCCTAAATTCGAAGCACCACTGTACATCCTAAAACTCAACTATATTTAACAATTTATGTCTCATTCTTTTCAAAATAACCTAAACTTTAAAACAAATACCGCTCAAACAGTATTAGACGCCTATTTTCAGACTTATTTCCCTTCAAACGTAACGCTCTTTTGATCGCCTATGAACAATAAGGCCTAAATTCGAAGCACCACTGTACATCCTAAAACTCAACTATATTTAACAATTTATGTCTCATTCTTTTCAAAATAACCTAAACTTTAAAACAAATACCGCTCAAACAGTATTAGACGCCTATTTTCAGACTTATTTCCCTTCAAACGTAACGCTCTTTTGATCGCCTATGAACAATAAGGCCTAAATTCGAAGCACCACTGTACATCCTAAAACTCAACTATATTTAACAATTTATGTCTCATTCTTTTCAAAATAACCTAAACTTTAACAAAAATGAACTTTCACTCATATTAAACTTTAATCAATACCTGAAATACCACGAACATTAAGAGTTTACATCTTTAAACCCTTTGAAATGCATTAATAACGGAGTTATCAAACAAACTTTAAATTACAGCAATAACTTTGAAATCCATTTATGTCATAGATTTCGGCCTAACTAAGCTTTTGATACATTTCCAGTAAATGTAGCAGGCATTAAGTAAGAGTTTTTGAAGAAAAATAATATCGAGTTATTTGAATTTCAATGAAGGGACGCGATCCATTTTAAGTCTCAAATTAATATACTGAGACGGTTTTCTGGGCCCATTTTCAGATATGTTGTGTATTAATCATATATCTCTCCAATACCAAACTTTCGGCTCCCAATTTGTTGTGGTTTTAGAGTAAATTGGAAATAACAAATCATCGCAACTTTTGAGAATCGAGTTCGGCGATCAAGTCCAGTGACTCGGATTTGCGCCCTACAGGCTCTTTTTCTCAATTACGAAAATTATAAAAAAAATTAAATTCAAAATAATTTTGGCAATAGGTTAATAATAAGAAATATGAATGATAAAGTCGAAGTTGGGACTTCTAAAGTGAATAGTTTTTCTTATAATCTCGAAAATATAAAATGGACGCGAAACTCTAAAAATTCAAAAACCTAAAGTTTGATAAAATGTGTGATAAACTATCTTCAAAAAGTTCATTTTGCTATCAATAGCGAACTTTTGTGGTAAAAATGAGCAATTTTGCATACGTTCTTTATAGACGACCCCTGACATGTTTTGAAAACAATTCGTCGGAGACCGGCCTGATAAATTTAAAATATGAAGTTTATTCAAAACTAATATTATATAACTCAAAATAAAGATTTGATTGTCAGTAATGTTTTTCTAAAATTGATTTTACTTGAAATTTATTATTAACTAAATTAGGAAACATAAACCTTTATTTTCATTCTCATAATTTTGAAATGTAGGTATGTCATGCATCTTAGTACAAATAAGCTTTTGAAATACTTTTCAAAGTACTTAACAAACATTAAATGGGAGTTTTTGGCCGAAAAGACTAAAATAATAGCGAGTTTTCTGAATTAAATTAAGCGACACGATTCGTTTTAAGTTTCGAATTAATGTATTACGTCGGTTTTCTGATCCCATTTTCAGACATGTTGTGTCTTAATAATGTATCTCTTCATTACCAAATTTTCGGCCCCAAATATGCTGTGGTTTTAGAGTAAATTGGAAATAACAGATCATCGCAACTTTTGAGAATCGAGTTCGGCGATCATGTCGAGTGACTCGAGTTTGCGCCCTATAGGCTCTTTTTTCTCAATTTAGAAAATTATGAAAAAATTTAAATTTAAAATAATTCAGGTAACAGGTTAATAATAAGAAGTACGAATGATAAAGCCGAAGTTGGGACTTCTAAAGTGATTAGTTTTTCTTATAATCTCGAAAATATAAGATGGGCGCGAGACTCCATGTCGTTTTTGGCATCGTGAACAAAATAGGTGGAATTGCAAGAAAATTTAAAAAATAGAAATTGTAGAGGATAGTTTCATGATTCTTGTCATGTATTCACTTTTAAAATTTATTCAGTGGAATTGCTGAGTTTCGAGTTCGAAGTTGACTCAACACGCAGCGGAAGGGTCCATGTTGTTTTTGGCATCGTGAACAAAATAGGTGGATTTTCAAGAAAATGTAAACGAGCATAATTGTAGAGGATAGTTTTATGATTCGTTTGATGTATTAATTTTTAAATTTGGTTCAGTGGAACTGCTGCGTTTGGAGTTAGAATAATCGCCGGCTAGCGATTTTTCCTAAACTTTTAACTGGGTCATTTCTTCCGACTCCATGTCGTTTTTGGCATCGTGAACGAAACAGGCGGAGTTGAAAGAAAATTTAAAAAATAGAAATTGTAGAGGATAGTTTCATGGTTCTTGTGATGTATTAATTTTTAAATTTTGTTCTGTGGAACTGCTGCGTTTGGAGGTTTCCTGAGTTAGGGCTCACGCAATTTGTTGTCGTGTTCGTATGACGCCGGTCGAGTAAGTAAATAAGCTCTAACCAAATCCGCGCAAACCATAACATTATTTTGTGTCTGAATTTTTAGTTTTATAAAATAAAGGTCATTACTTGAAAATCTCTTTTGGTTTTGTTTCATATATGACATATTACTTATTGTTTGGTAAAAATAAACGTTAAAATATGTTATTCAAATAATTTCCAATTTTATTTCTTAGTGTCATAATTGGCAAAATGAAAATATTTTATTTGCACTTATTTTGTCTGGGGTTATTTATTTTCGGTTGAAATGTAAACAACTTGCTAGCTCAATTTCGGGCAACTGGCTGGCCTGATGCAAGTGCATTTTACGTTAAGTATAGAATAAGTTGTTATTCAAAGTGTTGTTACTTTAGATTTAAATAAAGTACATTAATTATAATTTTCAGTGTAACATCAAATGTCTTCCATACGTGGCTCACTTGCGAGAACGATGTACTCTAAGCTGATGGAAGACATTCATGATTCTTGCTCAAGCCATTCCTCGGTGAGATGCTCTATTCCATATTTATAATTTTTGAAAAAATGTGATTTCTATCATACAGTGATTTGTTGCAGTGGTATTCAATTAATCATGATAAAGTTGATATGAGCAAGGAGTTGTTTATTCAATTTAATGAAGATTTGGAAACAAAGGAATTTTTGGAAAATTGCAGGACAAAGTCTGATTGGGTCCTTACACAGTTACTGCATTCATTTTTAAAGTTTTTTCTCACATTTATCATGTCAAGCACATCTGCTAATGGGTAACTCGATTTTGAACGTGTGGATCACTTTCCAAATTATAATGTCATTTTACATGAAGGTTTTTGGTTATTGATTCTCAACTAGGTTGTTACATAGAGGTTCCATGTTTGTTTTATCATCTTCTCAATTCCAACAATTTCTGAATTTAAAAGATGGAGAATGTTTAGAAAATCTTCTGGATCTTGGTTTTAATCTTTTTTTGTATCTCATTTACATGTGCAAATCATTTATGGAGCAATTTGCTTCATTTTTCAGGTGCAGGGGATGGCGCTGTGACTGAAAAATTTTCCACTTACTTCAAGAATATTTATGTTACAGAGAAGTCTCTAACAATGTCTTGGCGATTGAAGGAAAAAGGTTACAATGTCTTAGATGCTGATACTTGGCACGATCAAGGCAATGAAAGCTATGACATCATCTCTTGCATGAATTTATTGGATAGATGTGATAAACCTTTTGATCTATTACACTCCTTACATGCTAAATTGAAGAAAGGCACAGGAAAGTTAATTCTGGCTGTAGTTTTGCCCCTTAGCCAGTATGTAGAGTCAGGTATTTATTCTTCATAATTATAAATATTTCATTTTAAATATTATTTTCATATCTCTTTGAAACATTTTATATGCTTTTCCCCAATAAGGAGATGGAACTCATACACCAAAGCAGAAGCTATCAATTAATGGGAACACTTTTGAGGAACACCTTTCAAGTTTGGTTAATGATGTTCTGAAACCGGCAGGATACGAAGTTGAAAAATATTCAAAGGTGCCATATTTGTGTGAAGGAGATTTACACCACTCTTATTATGTGCTCTATGATGCAATCTTACTGCTGCAATCTATGAGAAATTGATTTATGTTGAAAATATTTATTAAACTACCATTAGGAAACACATAAAAAGTTAAGCGTTAATATCATTGACTTCAAACAATTACTTAGTGAACGGTCTGAGGCATTTATTAACAACAAATAGAGATTCAATTAAACATACGACAATATATAATTCGACAAATAAAATGGTCAGTAAAAAGAATCGCGCACAAAATTTGCGGTTTTAGACGACAACAACGTAAAGGTTTCTCAGGTGAAGATCTTGAATGACGTCGTGATGTGCAGTTGTCAATTTTTTCCGTTGCTGTTTACGTACAGGCTCTTTTAGAGAACATTTATATTCGTCTAGTCCACAAGAAATCCGTTCCGAATATCCGTTTCGGCTATTATGTGCGAACGCCGCTCCACCGCATTTTAACCTCAAGCGACGTCCTTGCAAATTCTTGTTCCCGAACATAAGGAAAGACTTGAATCTGTCGAACATGCTGTGAAATACCACTTCGGCCGTTCCCGAGCTCGATCCGTCTTCATTGCGAAAGATTCTGACTCTCTTGACGGGCAACTTGGTGATAAAGTGTGCTTCCAGCTCTTCCTCCGTCACATCGTAACTCAGATTGGATACGAACACTTCGTAATCCTTGTCTTCTTCATCGACCGTTTTCGTTGTCGAATATGCGTTATCGTTCGACTCTTCCTCCCATTTCTCTGTGGAACATTCACTTTCGCAGTAGACGCTCGTGTCAACGTTTTCGGTAGCCTGATTTTCATAGCTACTTCGTCCGAATCTAACGGCTTCTCCTCCGCATTTTAACCTCAAACGACGTCCTTGCAAAGTCTTGTTCCCGAACATGAGGAAAGACTTGAACCTGTCGAACATGCTGTGAAATACCACTTCGGCCGTTCCCGAGCTCGATCCGTCTTCATTGCGAAAGATTCTGACTCTCTTGACGGGCAACTTGGTGATAAAGTGTGCTTCCATCTCTTCCTCCGTCACATCGTAACTCAGATTGGATACGAACACTTCGTAATCCTTGTCTTCTTCATCGACCGTTTTCGTTGTCGAATATGCGTTATCGTTCGACTCTTCCTCCCATTTCTCTGTGTAACATTCACTTTCGCAGTAGACGCTCGTGTCAACGTTAACATGATTTTCATAGCTACTTCTACCGAATCTAACGGCTTCTCCTCCGCATTTTAACCTCAAACGACGTCCTTGCAAAGTCTTGTTCCCGAACATGAGGAAAGACTTGAATCTGTCGAACATGCTGTGAAACACCACTTCGGCCGTTCCCGAGCTCGAGCCGTCTTCATTGCGAAAGATTCTGACTCTCTTAACGGGCAACTTGGTGATAAAGAGTTCTTCCAGCTCTTCCTCTGTCACATCGTAACTCAGATTGGATACGAACACTTCGTAATCCTGATTTTCTTCCTGACTGAGTACTTCAATGTTTTTGTTATCGAATGAGTTGTAATAACCACACGTTTCCATTTCGGTTTCTCTTAGACGGTTTTTAACTTTAATTGGTGCTTTTTTGTGTGATAGATTTATCTTAAGTAATGCATCGTCGTTCGCTAAAAAGATGCTGAATCTTAAAAATATATAAATTAATTAATTTCTTTCACTAATTTAATGTTTAACTAATTATATTTTCACCCCTAAAAGATATAAAAAATAAACCATCTAATGCAATGATTTCGTTATTAAATTTTCACTTATAATTTAACATTCAAACGTTAATGGATGATAGAGATGCAAAAATGGTTTTAAAAAAAATATCCGGTTCATCGACATTTATAATAAAACAATGCAAAATTAACTAATTTTTATGTCTAACAATTAAAAATATGTATTTTAAAACGATTCTATATGGATTTCGTTTGATGCATTTATTGTCAACGGTTAAATTAAAAATACGACATTATAAATATATAATTCGACAGATAAAATGGTCAGCAATAAGAATCGCGCAAAGAATTTGCGGTTTTAGACGACAACAACGTAAAGGTTTCTCAGGTGAAGATCTTGAATGATGTCGTGATGTGCAGTTGTCAATTTTTTCCGTTGCTGTTTACGTACAGGCTCTTTTAGAGAACATTTATATTCGTCTAGTCCACAAGAAATCCGTTCCGAATATCCGTTTCGGCTATTATGTGCGACCGCCGCTCCACCGCATTTTAACCTCAAGCGACGTCCTTGCAAATTCTTGTTCCCGAACATAAGGAAAGACTTGAATCTGTCGAACATGCTGTGAAATACCACTTCGGCCGTTCCCGAGCTCGATCCGTCTTCATTGCGAAAGATTCTGACTCTCTTGACGGGCAACTTGGTGATAAAGTGTGCTTCCAGCTCTTCCTCCGTCACATCGTAACTCAGATTGGATACGAACACTTCGTAATCCTTGTCTTCTTCATCGACCGTTTTCGTTGTCGAATATGCGTTATCGTTCGACTCTTCCTCCCATTTCTCTGTGTAACATTCACTTTCGCAGTAGACGCTCGTGTCAACGTTAACATGATTTTCATAGCTACTTCTACCGAATCTAACGGCTTCTCCTCCGCATTTTAACCTCAAACGACGTCCTTGCAAAGTCTTGTTCCCGAACATGAGGAAAGACTTGAACCTGTCGAACATGCTGTGAAACACCACTTCGGCCGTTCCCGAGCTCGAGCCGTCTTCATTGCGAAAGATTCTGACTCTCTTGACGGGCAACTTGGTGATAAAGTGTGCTTCCAGCTCTTCCTCCGTCACATCGTAACTCAGATTGGATACGAACACTTCGTAATCCTTGTCTTCTTCATCGACCGTTTTCGTTGTCGAATATGCGTTATCGTTCGACTCTTCCTCCCATTTCTCTGTGTAACATTCACTTTCGCAGTAGACGCTCGTGTCAACGTTAACATGATTTTCATAGCTACTTCTACCGAATCTAACGGCTTCTCCTCCGCATTTTAACCTCAAACGACGTCCTTGCAAAGTCTTGTTCCCGAACATGAGGAAAGACTTGAACCTGTCGAACATGCTGTGAAACACCACTTCGGCCGTTCCCGAGCTCGAGCCGTCTTCATTGCGAAAGATTCTGACTCTCTTGACGGGCAACTTGGTGAGAAAGTGTGCTTCCAGCTCTTCCTCCGTCACATCGTAACTCAGATTGGATACGAACACTTCGTAATCCTTGTCTTCTTCCTCGACCGTTTTCGTTGTCGAATATGCGTTATCGTTCGACTCTTCCTCCCATTTCTCTGTGTAACATTCACTTTCGCAGTAGACGCTCGTGTCAACGTTAACATGATTTTCATAGCTACTTCTACCGAATCTAACGGCTTCTCCTCCGCATTTTAACCTCAAACGACGTCCTTGCAAAGTCTTGTTCCCGAACATGAGGAAAGACTTGAATCTGTCGAACATGCTGTGAAACACCACTTCGGCCGTTCCCGAGCTCGAGCCGTCTTCATTGCGAAAGATTCTGACTCTCTTAACGGGCAACTTGGTGATAAAGAGTTCTTCCAGCTCTTCCTCTGTCACATCGTAACTCAGATTGGATACGAACACTTCGTAATCCTGATTTTCTTCCTGACTGAGTACTTCAATGTTTTTGTTATCGAATGAGTTGTAATAACCACACGTTTCCATTTCGGTTTCTCTTAGACGGTTTTTAACTTTAATTGGTGCTTTTTTGTGTGATAGATTTATCTTAAGTAATGCATCGTCGTTCGCTAAAAAGATGCTGAATCTTAAAAATATATAAATTAATTAATTTCTTTCACTAATTTAATGTTTAACTAATTATATTTTCACCCCTAAAAGATATAAAAAATAAACCATCTAATGCAATGATTTCGTTATTAAATTTTCACTTATAATTTAACATTCAAACGTTAATGGATGATAGAGATGCAAAAATGGTTTTAAAAAAAATATCCGGTTCATCGACATTTATAATAAAACAATGCAAAATTAACTAATTTTTATGTCTAACAATTAAAAATATGTATTTTAAAACGATTCTATATGGATTTCGTTTGATGCATTTATTGTCAACGGTTAAATTAAAAATACGACATTATAAATATATAATTCGACAGATAAAATGGTCAGCAATAAGAATCGCGCAAAGAATTTGCGGTTTTAGACGACAACAACGTAAAGGTTTCTCAGGTGAAGATCTTGAATGATGTCGTGATGTGCAGTTGTCAATTTTTTCCGTTGCTGTTTACGTACAGGCTCTTTTAGAGAACATTTATATTCGTCTAGTCCACAAGAAATCCGTTCCGAATATCCGTTTCGGCTATTATGTGCGACCGCCACTCCACCGCATTTTAACCTCAAGCGACGTCCTTGCAAATTCTTGTTCCCGAACATAAGGAAAGACTTGAATCTGTCGAACATGCTGTGAAATACCACTTCGGCCGTTCCCGAGCTCGATCCGTCTTCATTGCGAAAGATTCTGACTCTCTTGACGGGCAACTTGGTGATAAAGTGTGCTTCCAGCTCTTCCTCCGTCACATCGTAACTCAGATTGGATACGAACACTTCGTAATCCTTGTCTTCTTCATCGACCGTTTTCGTTGTCGAATATGCGTTATCGTTCGACTCTTCCTCCCATTTCTCTGTGGAACATTCACTTTCGCAGTAGACGCTCGTGTCAACGTTTTCGGTAGCCTGATTTTCATAGCTACTTCGTCCGAATCTAACGGCTTCTCCTCCGCATTTTAACCTCAAACGACGTCCTTGCAAAGTCTTGTTCCCGAACATGAGGAAAGACTTGAACCTGTCGAACATGCTGTGAAATACCACTTCGGCCGTTCCCGAGCTCGATCCGTCTTCATTGCGAAAGATTCTGACTCTCTTGACGGGCAACTTGGTGATAAAGTGTGCTTCCAGCTCTTCCTCCGTCACATCGTAACTCAGATTGGATACGAACACTTCGTAATCCTTGTCTTCTTCATCGACCGTTTTCGTTGTCGAATATGCGTTATCGTTCGACTCTTCCTCCCATTTCTCTGTGGAACATTCACTTTCGCAGTAGACGCTCGTGTCAACGTTAACATGATTTTCATAGCTACTTCTACCGAATCTAACGGCTTCTCCTCCGCATTTTAACCTCAAACGACGTCCTTGCAAAGTCTTGTTCCCGAACATGAGGAAAGACTTGAACCTGTCGAACATGCTGTGAAACACCACTTCGGCCGTTCCCGAGCTCGAGCCGTCTTCATTGCGAAAGATTCTGACTCTCTTGACGGGCAACTTGGTGATAAAGTGTGCTTCCAGCTCTTCCTCCGTCACATCGTAACTCAGATTGGATACGAACACTTCGTAATCCTTGTCTTCTTCATCGACCGTTTTCGTTGTCGAATATGCGTTATCGTTCGACTCTTCCTCCCATTTCTCTGTGTAACATTCACTTTCGCAGTAGACGCTCGTGTCAACGTTAACATGATTTTCATAGCTACTTCTACCGAATCTAACGGCTTCTCCTCCGCATTTTAACCTCAAACGACGTCCTTGCAAAGTCTTGTTCCCGAACATGAGGAAAGACTTGAACCTGTCGAACATGCTGTGAAACACCACTTCGGCCGTTCCCGAGCTCGAGCCGTCTACATTGCGAAAGATTCTGACTCTCTTGACGGGCAACTTGGTGAGAAAGTGTGCTTCCAGCTCTTCCTCCGTCACATCGTAACTCAGATTGGATACGAACACTTCGTAATCCTTGTCTTCTTCCTCGACCGTTTTCGTTGTCGAATATGCGTTATCGTTCGACTCTTCCTCCCATTTCTCTGTGTAACATTCACTTTCGCAGTAGACGCTCGTGTCAACGTTAACATGATTTTCATAGCTACTTCTACCGAATCTAACGGCTTCTCCTCCGCATTTTAACCTCAAACGACGTCCTTGCAAAGTCTTGTTCCCGAACATGAGGAAAGACTTGAATCTGTCGAACATGCTGTGAAACACCACTTCGGCCGTTCCCGAGCTCGAGCCGTCTTCATTGCGAAAGATTCTGACTCTCTTAACGGGCAACTTGGTGATAAAGAGTTCTTCCAGCTCTTCCTCTGTCACATCGTAACTCAGATTGGATACGAACACTTCGTAATCCTGATTTTCTTCCTGACTGAGTACTTCAATGTTTTTGTTATCGAATGAGTTGTAATAACCACACGTTTCCATTTCGGTTTCTCTTAGACGGTTTTTAACTTTAATTGGTGCTTTTTTGTGTGATAGATTTATCTTAAGTAATGCATCGTCGTTCGCTAAAAAGATGCTGAATCTTAAAAATATATAAATTAATTAATTTCTTTCACTAATTTAATGTTTAACTAATTATATTTTCACCCCTAAAAGATATAAAAAATAAACCATCTAATGCAATGATTTCGTTATTAAATTTTCACTTATAATTTAACATTCAAACGTTAATGGATGATAGAGATGCAAAAATGGTTTTAAAAAAAATATCCGGTTCATCGACATTTATAATAAAACAATGCAAAATTAACTAATTTTTATGTCTAACAATTAAAAATATGTATTTTAAAACGATTCTATATGGATTTCGTTTGATGCATTTATTGTCAACGGTTAAATTAAAAATACGACATTATAAATATATAATTCGACAGATAAAATGGTCAGCAATAAGAATCGCGCAAAGAATTTGCGGTTTTAGACGACAACAACGTAAAGGTTTCTCAGGTGAAGATCTTGAATGATGTCGTGATGTGCAGTTGTCAATTTTTTCCGTTGCTGTTTACGTACAGGCTCTTTTAGAGAACATTTATATTCGTCTAGTCCACAAGAAATCCGTTCCGAATATCCGTTTCGGCTATTATGTGCGACCGCCGCTCCACCGCATTTTAACCTCAAGCGACGTCCTTGCAAATTCTTGTTCCCGAACATAAGGAAAGACTTGAATCTGTCGAACATGCTGTGAAATACCACTTCGGCCGTTCCCGAGCTCGATCCGTCTTCATTGCGAAAGATTCTGACTCTCTTGACGGGCAACTTGGTGATAAAGTGTGCTTCCAGCTCTTCCTCCGTCACATCGTAACTCAGATTGGATACGAACACTTCGTAATCCTTGTCTTCTTCATCGACCGTTTTCGTTGTCGAATATGCGTTATCGTTCGACTCTTCCTCCCATTTCTCTGTGTAACATTCACTTTCGCAGTAGACGCTCGTGTCAACGTTAACATGATTTTCATAGCTACTTCTACCGAATCTAACGGCTTCTCCTCCGCATTTTAACCTCAAACGACGTCCTTGCAAAGTCTTGTTCCCGAACATGAGGAAAGACTTGAACCTGTCGAACATGCTGTGAAACACCACTTCGGCCGTTCCCGAGCTCGAGCCGTCTTCATTGCGAAAGATTCTGACTCTCTTGACGGGCAACTTGGTGATAAAGTGTGCTTCCAGCTCTTCCTCCGTCACATCGTAACTCAGATTGGATACGAACACTTCGTAATCCTTGTCTTCTTCATCGACCGTTTTCGTTGTCGAATATGCGTTATCGTTCGACTCTTCCTCCCATTTCTCTGTGTAACATTCACTTTCGCAGTAGACGCTCGTGTCAACGTTAACATGATTTTCATAGCTACTTCTACCGAATCTAACGGCTTCTCCTCCGCATTTTAACCTCAAACGACGTCCTTGCAAAGTCTTGTTCCCGAACATGAGGAAAGACTTGAACCTGTCGAACATGCTGTGAAACACCACTTCGGCCGTTCCCGAGCTCGAGCCGTCTTCATTGCGAAAGATTCTGACTCTCTTGACGGGCAACTTGGTGAGAAAGTGTGCTTCCAGCTCTTCCTCCGTCACATCGTAACTCAGATTGGATACGAACACTTCGTAATCCTTGTCTTCTTCCTCGACCGTTTTCGTTGTCGAATATGCGTTATCGTTCGACTCTTCCTCCCATTTCTCTGTGTAACATTCACTTTCGCAGTAGACGCTCGTGTCAACGTTAACATGATTTTCATAGCTACTTCTACCGAATCTAACGGCTTCTCCTCCGCATTTTAACCTCAAACGACGTCCTTGCAAAGTCTTGTTCCCGAACATGAGGAAAGACTTGAATCTGTCGAACATGCTGTGAAACACCACTTCGGCCGTTCCCGAGCTCGAGCCGTCTTCATTGCGAAAGATTCTGACTCTCTTAACGGGCAACTTGGTGATAAAGAGTTCTTCCAGCTCTTCCTCTGTCACATCGTAACTCAGATTGGATACGAACACTTCGTAATCCTGATTTTCTTCCTGACTGAGTACTTCAATGTTTTTGTTATCGAATGAGTTGTAATAACCACACGTTTCCATTTCGGTTTCTCTTAGACGGTTTTTAACTTTAATTGGTGCTTTTTTGTGTGATAGATTTATCTTAAGTAATGCATCGTCGTTCGCTAAAAAGATGCTGAATCTTAAAAATATATAAATTAATTAATTTCTTTCACTAATTTAATGTTTAACTAATTATATTTTCACCCCTAAAAGATATAAAAAATAAACCATCTAATGCAATGATTTCGTTATTAAATTTTCACTTATAATTTAACATTCAAACGTTAATGGATGATAGAGATGCAAAAATGGTTTTAAAAAAAATATCCGGTTCATCGACATTTATAATAAAACAATGCAAAATTAACTAATTTTTATGTCTAACAATTAAAAATATGTATTTTAAAACGATTCTATATGGATTTCGTTTGATGCATTTATTGTCAACGGTTAAATTAAAAATACGACATTATAAATATATAATTCGACAGATAAAATGGTCAGCAATAAGAATCGCGCAAAGAATTTGCGGTTTTAGACGACAACAACGTAAAGGTTTCTCAGGTGAAGATCTTGAATGATGTCGTGATGTGCAGTTGTCAATTTTTTCCGTTGCTGTTTACGTACAGGCTCTTTTAGAGAACATTTATATTCGTCTAGTCCACAAGAAATCCGTTCCGAATATCCGTTTCGGCTATTATGTGCGACCGCCACTCCACCGCATTTTAACCTCAAGCGACGTCCTTGCAAATTCTTGTTCCCGAACATAAGGAAAGACTTGAATCTGTCGAACATGCTGTGAAATACCACTTCGGCCGTTCCCGAGCTCGATCCGTCTTCATTGCGAAAGATTCTGACTCTCTTGACGGGCAACTTGGTGATAAAGTGTGCTTCCAGCTCTTCCTCCGTCACATCGTAACTCAGATTGGATACGAACACTTCGTAATCCTTGTCTTCTTCATCGACCGTTTTCGTTGTCGAATATGCGTTATCGTTCGACTCTTCCTCCCATTTCTCTGTGGAACATTCACTTTCGCAGTAGACGCTCGTGTCAACGTTTTCGGTAGCCTGATTTTCATAGCTACTTCGTCCGAATCTAACGGCTTCTCCTCCGCATTTTAACCTCAAACGACGTCCTTGCAAAGTCTTGTTCCCGAACATGAGGAAAGACTTGAACCTGTCGAACATGCTGTGAAATACCACTTCGGCCGTTCCCGAGCTCGATCCGTCTTCATTGCGAAAGATTCTGACTCTCTTGACGGGCAACTTGGTGATAAAGTGTGCTTCCAGCTCTTCCTCCGTCACATCGTAACTCAGATTGGATACGAACACTTCGTAATCCTTGTCTTCTTCATCGACCGTTTTCGTTGTCGAATATGCGTTATCGTTCGACTCTTCCTCCCATTTCTCTGTGGAACATTCACTTTCGCAGTAGACGCTCGTGTCAACGTTAACATGATTTTCATAGCTACTTCTACCGAATCTAACGGCTTCTCCTCCGCATTTTAACCTCAAACGACGTCCTTGCAAAGTCTTGTTCCCGAACATGAGGAAAGACTTGAACCTGTCGAACATGCTGTGAAACACCACTTCGGCCGTTCCCGAGCTCGAGCCGTCTTCATTGCGAAAGATTCTGACTCTCTTGACGGGCAACTTGGTGATAAAGTGTGCTTCCAGCTCTTCCTCCGTCACATCGTAACTCAGATTGGATACGAACACTTCGTAATCCTTGTCTTCTTCATCGACCGTTTTCGTTGTCGAATATGCGTTATCGTTCGACTCTTCCTCCCATTTCTCTGTGTAACATTCACTTTCGCAGTAGACGCTCGTGTCAACGTTAACATGATTTTCATAGCTACTTCTACCGAATCTAACGGCTTCTCCTCCGCATTTTAACCTCAAACGACGTCCTTGCAAAGTCTTGTTCCCGAACATGAGGAAAGACTTGAACCTGTCGAACATGCTGTGAAACACCACTTCGGCCGTTCCCGAGCTCGAGCCGTCTACATTGCGAAAGATTCTGACTCTCTTGACGGGCAACTTGGTGAGAAAGTGTGCTTCCAGCTCTTCCTCCGTCACATCGTAACTCAGATTGGATACGAACACTTCGTAATCCTTGTCTTCTTCATCGACCGTTTTCGTTGTCGAATATGCGTTATCGTTCGACTCTTCCTCCCATTTCTCTGTGGAACATTCACTTTCGCAGTAGACGCTCGTGTCAACGTTTTCGGTAGCCTGATTTTCATAGCTACTTCGTCCGAATCTAACGGCTTCTCCTCCGCATTTTAACCTCAAACGACGTCCTTGCAAAGTCTTGTTCCCGAACATGAGGAAAGACTTGAACCTGTCGAACATGCTGTGAAATACCACTTCGGCCGTTCCCGAGCTCGATCCGTCTTCATTGCGAAAGATTCTGACTCTCTTGACGGGCAACTTGGTGATAAAGTGTGCTTCCAGCTCTTCCTCCGTCACATCGTAACTCAGATTGGATACGAACACTTCGTAATCCTTGTCTTCTTCATCGACCGTTTTCGTTGTCGAATATGCGTTATCGTTCGACTCTTCCTCCCATTTCTCTGTGGAACATTCACTTTCGCAGTAGACGCTCGTGTCAACGTTAACATGATTTTCATAGCTACTTCTACCGAATCTAACGGCTTCTCCTCCGCATTTTAACCTCAAACGACGTCCTTGCAAAGTCTTGTTCCCGAACATGAGGAAAGACTTGAACCTGTCGAACATGCTGTGAAACACCACTTCGGCCGTTCCCGAGCTCGAGCCGTCTTCATTGCGAAAGATTCTGACTCTCTTGACGGGCAACTTGGTGATAAAGTGTGCTTCCAGCTCTTCCTCCGTCACATCGTAACTCAGATTGGATACGAACACTTCGTAATCCTTGTCTTCTTCATCGACCGTTTTCGTTGTCGAATATGCGTTATCGTTCGACTCTTCCTCCCATTTCTCTGTGTAACATTCACTTTCGCAGTAGACGCTCGTGTCAACGTTAACATGATTTTCATAGCTACTTCTACCGAATCTAACGGCTTCTCCTCCGCATTTTAACCTCAAACGACGTCCTTGCAAAGTCTTGTTCCCGAACATGAGGAAAGACTTGAACCTGTCGAACATGCTGTGAAACACCACTTCGGCCGTTCCCGAGCTCGAGCCGTCTACATTGCGAAAGATTCTGACTCTCTTGACGGGCAACTTGGTGAGAAAGTGTGCTTCCAGCTCTTCCTCCGTCACATCGTAACTCAGATTGGATACGAACACTTCGTAATCCTTGTCTTCTTCCTCGACCGTTTTCGTTGTCGAATATGCGTTATCGTTCGACTCTTCCTCCCATTTCTCTGTGTAACATTCACTTTCGCAGTAGACGCTCGTGTCAACGTTAACATGATTTTCATAGCTACTTCTACCGAATCTAACGGCTTCTCCTCCGCATTTTAACCTCAAACGACGTCCTTGCAAAGTCTTGTTCCCGAACATGAGGAAAGACTTGAATCTGTCGAACATGCTGTGAAACACCACTTCGGCCGTTCCCGAGCTCGAGCCGTCTTCATTGCGAAAGATTCTGACTCTCTTAACGGGCAACTTGGTGATAAAGAGTTCTTCCAGCTCTTCCTCTGTCACATCGTAACTCAGATTGGATACGAACACTTCGTAATCCTGATTTTCTTCCTGACTGAGTACTTCAATGTTTTTGTTATCGAATGAGTTGTAATAACCACACGTTTCCATTTCGGTTTCTCTTAGACGGTTTTTAACTTTAATTGGTGCTTTTTTGTGTGATAGATTTATCTTAAGTAATGCATCGTCGTTCGCTAAAAAGATGCTGAATCTTAAAAATATATAAATTAATTAATTTCTTTCACTAATTTAATGTTTAACTAATTATATTTTCACCCCTAAAAGATATAAAAAATAAACCATCTAATGCAATGATTTCGTTATTAAATTTTCACTTATAATTTAACATTCAAACGTTAATGGATGATAGAGATGCAAAAATGGTTTTAAAAAAAATATCCGGTTCATCGACATTTATAATAAAACAATGCAAAATTAACTAATTTTTATGTCTAACAATTAAAAATATGTATTTTAAAACGATTCTATATGGATTTCGTTTGATGCATTTATTGTCAACGGTTAAATTAAAAATACGACATTATAAATATATAATTCGACAGATAAAATGGTCAGCAATAAGAATCGCGCAAAGAATTTGCGGTTTTAGACGACAACAACGTAAAGGTTTCTCAGGTGAAGATCTTGAATGATGTCGTGATGTGCAGTTGTCAATTTTTTCCGTTGCTGTTTACGTACAGGCTCTTTTAGAGAACATTTATATTCGTCTAGTCCACAAGAAATCCGTTCCGAATATCCGTTTCGGCTATTATGTGCGACCGCCGCTCCACCGCATTTTAACCTCAAGCGACGTCCTTGCAAATTCTTGTTCCCGAACATAAGGAAAGACTTGAATCTGTCGAACATGCTGTGAAATACCACTTCGGCCGTTCCCGAGCTCGATCCGTCTTCATTGCGAAAGATTCTGACTCTCTTGACGGGCAACTTGGTGATAAAGTGTGCTTCCAGCTCTTCCTCCGTCACATCGTAACTCAGATTGGATACGAACACTTCGTAATCCTTGTCTTCTTCATCGACCGTTTTCGTTGTCGAATATGCGTTATCGTTCGACTCTTCCTCCCATTTCTCTGTGGAACATTCACTTTCGCAGTAGACGCTCGTGTCAACGTTTTCGGTAGCCTGATTTTCATAGCTACTTCGTCCGAATCTAACGGCTTCTCCTCCGCATTTTAACCTCAAACGACGTCCTTGCAAAGTCTTGTTCCCGAACATGAGGAAAGACTTGAACCTGTCGAACATGCTGTGAAATACCACTTCGGCCGTTCCCGAGCTCGATCCGTCTTCATTGCGAAAGATTCTGACTCTCTTGACGGGCAACTTGGTGATAAAGTGTGCTTCCAGCTCTTCCTCCGTCACATCGTAACTCAGATTGGATACGAACACTTCGTAATCCTTGTCTTCTTCATCGACCGTTTTCGTTGTCGAATATGCGTTATCGTTCGACTCTTCCTCCCATTTCTCTGTGTAACATTCACTTTCGCAGTAGACGCTCGTGTCAACGTTAACATGATTTTCATAGCTACTTCTACCGAATCTAACGGCTTCTCCTCCGCATTTTAACCTCAAACGACGTCCTTGCAAAGTCTTGTTCCCGAACATGAGGAAAGACTTGAACCTGTCGAACATGCTGTGAAACACCACTTCGGCCGTTCCCGAGCTCGAGCCGTCTTCATTGCGAAAGATTCTGACTCTCTTGACGGGCAACTTGGTGAGAAAGTGTGCTTCCAGCTCTTCCTCCGTCACATCGTAACTCAGATTGGATACGAACACTTCGTAATCCTTGTCTTCTTCATCGACCGTTTTCGTTGTCGAATATGCGTTATCGTTCGACTCTTCCTCCCATTTCTCTGTGGAACATTCACTTTCGCAGTAGACGCTCGTGTCAACGTTTTCGGTAGCCTGATTTTCATAGCTACTTCGTCCGAATCTAACGGCTTCTCCTCCGCATTTTAACCTCAAACGACGTCCTTGCAAAGTCTTGTTCCCGAACATGAGGAAAGACTTGAACCTGTCGAACATGCTGTGAAACACCACTTCGGCCGTTCCCGAGCTCGAGCCGTCTTCATTGCGAAAGATTCTGACTCTCTTGACGGGCAACTTGGTGAGAAAGTGTGCTTCCAGCTCTTCCTCCGTCACATCGTAACTCAGATTGGATACGAACACTTCGTAATCCTTGTCTTCTTCATCGACCGTTTTCGTTGTCGAATATGCGTTATCGTTCGACTCTTCCTCCCATTTCTCTGTGTAACATTCACTTTCGCAGTAGACGCTCGTGTCAACGTTAACATGATTTTCATAGCTACTTCTACCGAATCTAACGGCTTCTCCTCCGCATTTTAACCTCAAACGACGTCCTTGCAAAGTCTTGTTCCCGAACATGAGGAAAGACTTGAACCTGTCGAACATGCTGTGAAACACCACTTCGGCCGTTCCCGAGCTCGAGCCGTCTTCATTGCGAAAGATTCTGACTCTCTTGACGGGCAACTTGGTGATAAAGTGTGCTTCCAGCTCTTCCTCCGTCACATCGTAACTCAGATTGGATACGAACACTTCGTAATCCTTGTCTTCTTCATCGACCGTTTTCGTTGTCGAATATGCGTTATCGTTCGACTCTTCCTCCCATTTCTCTGTGTAACATTCACTTTCGCAGTAGACGCTCGTGTCAACGTTAACATGATTTTCATAGCTACTTCTACCGAATCTAACGGCTTCTCCTCCGCATTTTAACCTCAAACGACGTCCTTGCAAAGTCTTGTTCCCGAACATGAGAAAAGACTTGAACCTGTCGAACATGCTGTGAAACACCACTTCGGCCGTTCCCGAGCTCGAGCCGTCTTCATTGCGAAAGATTCTGACTCTCTTGACGGGCAACTTGGTGAGAAAGTGTGCTTCCAGCTCTTCCTCCGTCACATCGTAACTCAGATTGGATACGAACACTTCGTAATCCTTGTCTTCTTCCTCGACCGTTTTCGTTGTCGAATATGCGTTATCGTTCGACTCTTCCTCCCATTTCTCTGTGTAACATTCACTTTCGCAGTAGACGCTCGTGTCAACGTTAACATGATTTTCATAGCTACTTCTACCGAATCTAACGGCTTCTCCTCCGCATTTTAACCTCAAACGACGTCCTTGCAAAGTCTTGTTCCCGAACATGAGGAAAGACTTGAATCTGTCGAACATGCTGTGAAACACCACTTCGGCCGTTCCCGAGCTCGAGCCGTCTTCATTGCGAAAGATTCTGACTCTCTTAACGGGCAACTTGGTGATAAAGAGTTCTTCCAGCTCTTCCTCTGTCACATCGTAACTCAGATTGGATACGAACACTTCGTAATCCTGATTTTCTTCCTGACTGAGTACTTCAATGTTTTTGTTATCGAATGAGTTGTAATAACCACACGTTTCCATTTCGGTTTCTCTTAGACGGTTTTTAACTTTAATTGGTGCTTTTTTGTGTGATAGATTTATCTTAAGTAATGCATCGTCGTTCGCTAAAAAGATGCTGAATCTTAAAAATATATAAATTAATTAATTTCTTTCACTAATTTAATGTTTAACTAATTATATTTTCACCCCTAAAAGATATAAAAAATAAACCATCTAATGCAATGATTTCGTTATTAAATTTTCACTTATAATTTAACATTCAAACGTTAATGGATGATAGAGATGCAAAAATGGTTTTAAAAAAATATCCGGTTCATCGACATTTATAATAAAACAATGCAAAATTAACTAATTTTTATGTCTAACAATTAAAAATATGTATTTTAAAACGATTCTATATGGATTTCGTTTGATGCATTTATTGTCAACGGTTAAATTAAAAATACGACATTATAAATATATAATTCGACAGATAAAATGGTCAGCAATAAGAATCGCGCAAAGAATTTGCGGTTTTAGACGACAACAACGTAAAGGTTTCTCAGGTGAAGATCTTGAATGATGTCGTGATGTGCAGTTGTCAATTTTTTCCGTTGCTGTTTACGTACAGGCTCTTTTAGAGAACATTTATATTCGTCTAGTCCACAAGAAATCCGTTCCGAATATCCGTTTCGGCTATTATGTGCGACCGCCGCTCCACCGCATTTTAACCTCAAGCGACGTCCTTGCAAATTCTTGTTCCCGAACATAAGGAAAGACTTGAATCTGTCGAACATGCTGTGAAATACCACTTCGGCCGTTCCCGAGCTCGATCCGTCTTCATTGCGAAAGATTCTGACTCTCTTGACGGGCAACTTGGTGATAAAGTGTGCTTCCAGCTCTTCCTCCGTCACATCGTAACTCAGATTGGATACGAACACTTCGTAATCCTTGTCTTCTTCATCGACCGTTTTCGTTGTCGAATATGCGTTATCGTTCGACTCTTCCTCCCATTTCTCTGTGGAACATTCACTTTCGCAGTAGACGCTCGTGTCAACGTTTTCGGTAGCCTGATTTTCATAGCTACTTCGTCCGAATCTAACGGCTTCTCCTCCGCATTTTAACCTCAAACGACGTCCTTGCAAAGTCTTGTTCCCGAACATGAGGAAAGACTTGAACCTGTCGAACATGCTGTGAAATACCACTTCGGCCGTTCCCGAGCTCGATCCGTCTTCATTGCGAAAGATTCTGACTCTCTTGACGGGCAACTTGGTGATAAAGTGTGCTTCCAGCTCTTCCTCCGTCACATCGTAACTCAGATTGGATACGAACACTTCGTAATCCTTGTCTTCTTCATCGACCGTTTTCGTTGTCGAATATGCGTTATCGTTCGACTCTTCCTCCCATTTCTCTGTGTAACATTCACTTTCGCAGTAGACGCTCGTGTCAACGTTAACATGATTTTCATAGCTACTTCTACCGAATCTAACGGCTTCTCCTCCGCATTTTAACCTCAAACGACGTCCTTGCAAAGTCTTGTTCCCGAACATGAGGAAAGACTTGAACCTGTCGAACATGCTGTGAAACACCACTTCGGCCGTTCCCGAGCTCGAGCCGTCTTCATTGCGAAAGATTCTGACTCTCTTGACGGGCAACTTGGTGATAAAGTGTGCTTCCAGCTCTTCCTCCGTCACATCGTAACTCAGATTGGATACGAACACTTCGTAATCCTTGTCTTCTTCATCGACCGTTTTCGTTGTCGAATATGCGTTATCGTTCGACTCTTCCTCCCATTTCTCTGTGTAACATTCACTTTCGCAGTAGACGCTCGTGTCAACGTTAACATGATTTTCATAGCTACTTCTACCGAATCTAACGGCTTCTCCTCCGCATTTTAACCTCAAACGACGTCCTTGCAAAGTCTTGTTCCCGAACATGAGGAAAGACTTGAACCTGTCGAACATGCTGTGAAACACCACTTCGGCCGTTCCCGAGCTCGAGCCGTCTTCATTGCGAAAGATTCTGACTCTCTTGACGGGCAACTTGGTGAGAAAGTGTGCTTCCAGCTCTTCCTCCGTCACATCGTAACTCAGATTGGATACGAACACTTCGTAATCCTTGTCTTCTTCATCGACCGTTTTCGTTGTCGAATATGCGTTATCGTTCGACTCTTCCTCCCATTTCTCTGTGGAACATTCACTTTCGCAGTAGACGCTCGTGTCAACGTTTTCGGTAGCCTGATTTTCATAGCTACTTCGTCCGAATCTAACGGCTTCTCCTCCGCATTTTAACCTCAAACGACGTCCTTGCAAAGTCTTGTTCCCGAACATGAGGAAAGACTTGAACCTGTCGAACATGCTGTGAAATACCACTTCGGCCGTTCCCGAGCTCGATCCGTCTTCATTGCGAAAGATTCTGACTCTCTTGACGGGCAACTTGGTGATAAAGTGTGCTTCCAGCTCTTCCTCCGTCACATCGTAACTCAGATTGGATACGAACACTTCGTAATCCTTGTCTTCTTCATCGACCGTTTTCGTTGTCGAATATGCGTTATCGTTCGACTCTTCCTCCCGTTTCTCTGTGGAACATTCACTTTCGCAGTAGACGCTCGTGTCAACGTTTTCGGTAGCCTGATTTTCATAGCTACTTCGTCCGAATCTAACGGCTTCTCCTCCGCATTTTAACCTCAAACGACGTCCTTGCAAAGTCTTGTTCCCGAACATGAGGAAAGACTTGAACCTGTCGAACATGCTGTGAAACACCACTTCGGCCGTTCCCGAGCTCGAGCCGTCTTCATTGCGAAAGATTCTGACTCTCTTGACGGGCAACTTGGTGAGAAAGTGTGCTTCCAGCTCTTCCTCCGTCACATCGTAACTCAGATTGGATACGAACACTTCGTAATCCTTGTCTTCTTCCTCGACCGTTTTCGTTGTCGAATATGCGTTATCGTTCGACTCTTCCTCCCATTTCTCTGTGTAACATTCACTTTCGCAGTAGACGCTCGTGTCAACGTTAACATGATTTTCATAGCTACTTCTACCGAATCTAACGGCTTCTCCTCCGCATTTTAACCTCAAACGACGTCCTTGCAAAGTCTTGTTCCCGAACATGAGGAAAGACTTGAATCTGTCGAACATGCTGTGAAACACCACTTCGGCCGTTCCCGAGCTCGAGCCGTCTTCATTGCGAAAGATTCTGACTCTCTTAACGGGCAACTTGGTGATAAAGAGTTCTTCCAGCTCTTCCTCTGTCACATCGTAACTCAGATTGGATACGAACACTTCGTAATCCTGATTTTCTTCCTGACTGAGTACTTCAATGTTTTTGTTATCGAATGAGTTGTAATAACCACACGTTTCCATTTCGGTTTCTCTTAGACGGTTTTTAACTTTAATTGGTGCTTTTTTGTGTGATAGATTTATCTTAAGTAATGCATCGTCGTTCGCTAAAAAGATGCTGAATCTTAAAAATATATAAATTAATTAATTTCTTTCACTAATTTAATGTTTAACTAATTATATTTTCACCCCTAAAAGATATAAAAAATAAACCATCTAATGATTTCGTTATTAAATTTTCACTTATAATTTAACATTCAAACGTTAATGGATGATAGAGATGCAAAAATGGTTTTAAAAAAAATATCCGGTTCATCGACATTTATAATAAAACAATGCAAAATTAACTAATTTTTATGTCTAACAATTAAAAATATGTATTTTAAAACGATTCTATATGGATTTCGTTTGATGCATTTATTGTCAACGGTTAAATTAAAAATACGACATTATTGTTTGTTCAATTGTTTGTTCAATAAACTCTAAACTCTAAAAAAAAAAAAAAAAAAAAAAATAAATATATAATTCGACTGATAAAATGGTCAGTAAAAAGAATCGCGCACAAAATTTGCGGTTTTAGACGACAACAACGTAAAGGTTTCTCAGGTGAAGATCTTGAATGACGTCGTGATGTGCAGTTGTCAATTTTTTCCGTTGCTGTTTACGTACAGGCTCTTTTAGAGAACATTTATATTCGTCTAGTCCACAAGAAATCCGTTCCGAATATCCGTTTCGGCTATTATGTGCGACCGCCGCTCCACCGCATTTTAACCTCAAGCGACGTCCTTGCAAATTCTTGTTCCCGAACATAAGGAAAGACTTGAATCTGTCGAACATGCTGTGAAATACCACTTCGGCCGTTCCCGAGCTCGATCCGTCTTCATTGCGAAAGATTCTGACTCTCTTGACGGGCAACTTGGTGATAAAGTGTGCTTCCAGCTCTTCCTCCGTCACATCGTAACTCAGATTGGATACGAACACTTCGTAATCCTTGTCTTCTTCATCGACCGTTTTCGTTGTCGAATATGCGTTATCGTTCGACTCTTCCTCCCATTTCTCTGTGGAACATTCACTTTCGCAGTAGACGCTCGTGTCAACGTTTTCGGTAGCCTGATTTTCATAGCTACTTCGTCCGAATCTAACGGCTTCTCCTCCGCATTTTAACCTCAAACGACGTCCTTGCAAAGTCTTGTTCCCGAACATGAGGAAAGACTTGAACCTGTCGAACATGCTGTGAAATACCACTTCGGCCGTTCCCGAGCTCGATCCGTCTTCATTGCGAAAGATTCTGACTCTCTTGACGGGCAACTTGGTGATAAAGTGTGCTTCCAGCTCTTCCTCCGTCACATCGTAACTCAGATTGGATACGAACACTTCGTAATCCTTGTCTTCTTCATCGACCGTTTTCGTTGTCGAATATGCGTTATCGTTCGACTCTTCCTCCCATTTCTCTGTGTAACATTCACTTTCGCAGTAGACGCTCGTGTCAACGTTAACATGATTTTCATAGCTACTTCTACCGAATCTAACGGCTTCTCCTCCGCATTTTAACCTCAAACGACGTCCTTGCAAAGTCTTGTTCCCGAACATGAGGAAAGACTTGAACCTGTCGAACATGCTGTGAAACACCACTTCGGCCGTTCCCGAGCTCGAGCCGTCTTCATTGCGAAAGATTCTGACTCTCTTGACGGGCAACTTGGTGATAAAGTGTGCTTCCAGCTCTTCCTCCGTCACATCGTAACTCAGATTGGATACGAACACTTCGTAATCCTTGTCTTCTTCATCGACCGTTTTCGTTGTCGAATATGCGTTATCGTTCGACTCTTCCTCCCATTTCTCTGTGTAACATTCACTTTCGCAGTAGACGCTCGTGTCAACGTTAACATGATTTTCATAGCTACTTCTACCGAATCTAACGGCTTCTCCTCCGCATTTTAACCTCAAACGACGTCCTTGCAAAGTCTTGTTCCCGAACATGAGGAAAGACTTGAACCTGTCGAACATGCTGTGAAACACCACTTCGACCGTTCCCGAGCTCGAGCCGTCTTCATTGCGAAAGATTCTGACTCTCTTGACGGGCAACTTGGTGAGAAAGTGTGCTTCCAGCTCTTCCTCCGTCACATCGTAACTCAGATTGGATACGAACACTTCGTAATCCTTGTCTTCTTCATCGACCGTTTTCGTTGTCGAATATGCGTTATCGTTCGACTCTTCCTCCCATTTCTCTGTGGAACATTCACTTTCGCAGTAGACGCTCGTGTCAACGTTTTCGGTAGCCTGATTTTCATAGCTACTTCGTCCGAATCTAACGGCTTCTCCTCCGCATTTTAACCTCAAACGACGTCCTTGCAAAGTCTTGTTCCCGAACATGAGGAAAGACTTGAACCTGTCGAACATGCTGTGAAACACCACTTCGGCCGTTCCCGAGCTCGAGCCGTCTTCATTGCGAAAGATTCTGACTCTCTTGACGGGCAACTTGGTGAGAAAGTGTGCTTCCAGCTCTTCCTCCGTCACATCGTAACTCAGATTGGATACGAACACTTCGTAATCCTTGTCTTCTTCATCGACCGTTTTCGTTGTCGAATATGCGTTATCGTTCGACTCTTCCTCCCATTTCTCTGTGGAACATTCACTTTCGCAGTAGACGCTCGTGTCAACGTTTTCGGTAGCCTGATTTTCATAGCTACTTCGTCCGAATCTAACGGCTTCTCCTCCGCATTTTAACCTCAAACGACGTCCTTGCAAAGTCTTGTTCCCGAACATGAGGAAAGACTTGAACCTGTCGAACATGCTGTGAAATACCACTTCGGCCGTTCCCGAGCTCGATCCGTCTTCATTGCGAAAGATTCTGACTCTCTTGACGGGCAACTTGGTGATAAAGTGTGCTTCCAGCTCTTCCTCCGTCACATCGTAACTCAGATTGGATACGAACACTTCGTAATCCTTGTCTTCTTCATCGACCGTTTTCGTTGTCGAATATGCGTTATCGTTCGACTCTTCCTCCCATTTCTCTGTGGAACATTCACTTTCGCAGTAGACGCTCGTGTCAACGTTTTCGGTAGCCTGATTTTCATAGCTACTTCGTCCGAATCTAACGGCTTCTCCTCCGCATTTTAACCTCAAACGACGTCCTTGCAAAGTCTTGTTCCCGAACATGAGGAAAGACTTGAACCTGTCGAACATGCTGTGAAACACCACTTCGGCCGTTCCCGAGCTCGAGCCGTCTTCATTGCGAAAGATTCTGACTCTCTTGACGGGCAACTTGGTGAGAAAGTGTGCTTCCAGCTCTTCCTCCGTCACATCGTAACTCAGATTGGATACGAACACTTCGTAATCCTTGTCTTCTTCCTCGACCGTTTTCGTTGTCGAATATGCGTTATCGTTCGACTCTTCCTCCCATTTCTCTGTGTAACATTCACTTTCGCAGTAGACGCTCGTGTCAACGTTAACATGATTTTCATAGCTACTTCTACCGAATCTAACGGCTTCTCCTCCGCATTTTAACCTCAAACGACGTCCTTGCAAAGTCTTGTTCCCGAACATGAGGAAAGACTTGAATCTGTCGAACATGCTGTGAAACACCACTTCGGCCGTTCCCGAGCTCGAGCCGTCTTCATTGCGAAAGATTCTGACTCTCTTAACGGGCAACTTGGTGATAAAGAGTTCTTCCAGCTCTTCCTCTGTCACATCGTAACTCAGATTGGATACGAACACTTCGTAATCCTGATTTTCTTCCTGACTGAGTACTTCAGTGTTTTTGTTATCGAATGAGTTGTAATAACCACACGTTTCCATTTCGGTTTCTCTTAGACGGTTTTTAACTTTAATTGGTGCTTTTTTGTGTGATAGATTTATCTTAAGTAATGCATCGTCGTTCGCTAAAAAGATGCTGAATCTTAAAAATATATAAATTAATTAATTTCTTTCACTAATTTAATGTTTAACTAATTATATTTTCACCCCTAAAAGATATAAAAAATAAACCATCTAATGCAATGATTTCGTTATTAAATTTTCACTTATAATTTAACATTCAAACGTTAATGGATGATAGAGATGCAAAAATGGTTTTAAAAAAAATATCCGGTTCATCGACATTTATAATAAAACAATGCAAAATTAACTAATTTTTATGTCTAACAATTAAAAATATGTATTTTAAAACGATTCTATATGGATTTCGTTTGATGCATTTATTGTCAACGGTTAAATTAAAAATACGACATTATAAATATATAATTCGACAGATAAAATGGTCAGCAATAAGAATCGCGCAAAGAATTTGCGGTTTTAGACGACAACAACGTAAAGGTTTCTCAGGTGAAGATCTTGAATGATGTCGTGATGTGCAGTTGTCAATTTTTTCCGTTGCTGTTTACGTACAGGCTCTTTTAGAGAACATTTATATTCGTCTAGTCCACAAGAAATCCGTTCCGAATATCCGTTTCGGCTATTATGTGCGACCGCCGCTCCACCGCATTTTAACCTCAAGCGACGTCCTTGCAAATTCTTGTTCCCGAACATAAGGAAAGACTTGAATCTGTCGAACATGCTGTGAAATACCACTTCGGCCGTTCCCGAGCTCGATCCGTCTTCATTGCGAAAGATTCTGACTCTCTTGACGGGCAACTTGGTGATAAAGTGTGCTTCCAGCTCTTCCTCCGTCACATCGTAACTCAGATTGGATACGAACACTTCGTAATCCTTGTCTTCTTCATCGACCGTTTTCGTTGTCGAATATGCGTTATCGTTCGACTCTTCCTCCCATTTCTCTGTGGAACATTCACTTTCGCAGTAGACGCTCGTGTCAACGTTTTCGGTAGCCTGATTTTCATAGCTACTTCGTCCGAATCTAACGGCTTCTCCTCCGCATTTTAACCTCAAACGACGTCCTTGCAAAGTCTTGTTCCCGAACATGAGGAAAGACTTGAACCTGTCGAACATGCTGTGAAACACCACTTCGGCCGTTCCCGAGCTCGATCCGTCTTCATTGCGAAAGATTCTGACTCTCTTGACGGGCAACTTGGTGATAAAGTGTGCTTCCAGCTCTTCCTCCGTCACATCGTAACTCAGATTGGATACGAACACTTCGTAATCCTTGTCTTCTTCATCGACCGTTTTCGTTGTCGAATATGCGTTATCGTTCGACTCTTCCTCCCATTTCTCTGTGTAACATTCACTTTCGCAGTAGACGCTCGTGTCAACGTTAACATGATTTTCATAGCTACTTCTACCGAATCTAACGGCTTCTCCTCCGCATTTTAACCTCAAACGACGTCCTTGCAAAGTCTTGTTCCCGAACATGAGGAAAGACTTGAATCTGTCGAACATGCTGTGAAACACCACTTCGGCCGTTCCCGAGCTCGAGCCGTCTTCATTGCGAAAGATTCTGACTCTCTTGACGGGCAACTTGGTGGTAAAGAGTTCTTCTAGCTCTTCCTCTGTCACATCGTAACTCAGATTGGATACGAACACTTCGTAATCCTTGTCTTCTTCATCGACCGTTTTCGTTGTCGAATATGCGTTATCGTTCGACTCTTCCTCCCATTTCTCTGTGTAACATTCACTTTCGCAGTAGACGCTCGTGTCAACGTTAACATGATTTTCATAGCTACTTCTACCGAATCTAACGGCTTCTCCTCCGCATTTTAACCTCAAACGACGTCCTTGCAAAGTCTTGTTCCCGAACATGAGGAAAGACTTGAACCTGTCGAACATGCTGTGAAACACCACTTCGGCCGTTCCCGAGCTCGAGCCGTCTTCATTGCGAAAGATTCTGACTCTCTTGACGGGCAACTTGGTGATAAAGTGTGCTTCCAGCTCTTCCTCCGTCACATCGTAACTCAGATTGGATACGAACACTTCGTAATCCTTGTCTTCTTCATCGACCGTTTTCGTTGTCGAATATGCGTTATCGTTCGACTCTTCCTCCCATTTCTCTGTGGAACATTCACTTTCGCAGTAGACGCTCGTGTCAACGTTTTCGGTAGCCTGATTTTCATAGCTACTTCGTCCGAATCTAACGGCTTCTCCTCCGCATTTTAACCTCAAACGACGTCCTTGCAAAGTCTTGTTCCCGAACATGAGGAAAGACTTGAACCTGTCGAACATGCTGTGAAACACCACTTCGGCCGTTCCCGAGCTCGAGCCGTCTTCATTGCGAAAGATTCTGACTCTCTTGACGGGCAACTTGGTGATAAAGTGTGCTTCCAGCTCTTCCTCCGTCACATCGTAACTCAGATTGGATACGAACACTTCGTAATCCTTGTCTTCTTCATCGACCGTTTTCGTTGTCGAATATGCGTTATCGTTCGACTCTTCCTCCCATTTCTCTGTGGAACATTCACTTTCGCAGTAGACGCTCGTGTCAACGTTTTCGGTAGCCTGATTTTCATAGCTACTTCGTCCGAATCTAACGGCTTCTCCTCCGCATTTTAACCTCAAACGACGTCCTTGCAAAGTCTTGTTCCCGAACATGAGGAAAGACTTGAACCTGTCGAACATGCTGTGAAATACCACTTCGGCCGTTCCCGAGCTCGATCCGTCTTCATTGCGAAAGATTCTGACTCTCTTGACGGGCAACTTGGTGATAAAGTGTGCTTCCAGCTCTTCCTCCGTCACATCGTAACTCAGATTGGATACGAACACTTCGTAATCCTTGTCTTCTTCATCGACCGTTTTCGTTGTCGAATATGCGTTATCGTTCGACTCTTCCTCCCGTTTCTCTGTGGAACATTCACTTTCGCAGTAGACGCTCGTGTCAACGTTTTCGGTAGCCTGATTTTCATAGCTACTTCGTCCGAATCTAACGGCTTCTCCTCCGCATTTTAACCTCAAACGACGTCCTTGCAAAGTCTTGTTCCCGAACATGAGGAAAGACTTGAACCTGTCGAACATGCTGTGAAACACCACTTCGGCCGTTCCCGAGCTCGATCCGTCTTCATTGCGAAAGATTCTGACTCTCTTGACGGGCAACTTGGTGATAAAGTGTGCTTCCAGCTCTTCCTCCGTCACATCGTAACTCAGATTGGATACGAACACTTCGTAATCCTTGTCTTCTTCCTCGACCGTTTTCGTTGTCGAATATGCGTTATCGTTCGACTCTTCCTCCCATTTCTCTGTGTAACATTCACTTTCGCAGTAGACGCTCGTGTCAACGTTAACATGATTTTCATAGCTACTTCTACCGAATCTAACGGCTTCTCCTCCGCATTTTAACCTCAAACGACGTCCTTGCAAAGTCTTGTTCCCGAACATGAGGAAAGACTTGAATCTGTCGAACATGCTGTGAAACACCACTTCGGCCGTTCCCGAGCTCGAGCCGTCTTCATTGCGAAAGATTCTGACTCTCTTGACGGGCAACTTGGTGATAAAGTGTGCTTCCAGCTCTTCCTCCGTCACATCGTAACTCAGATTGGATACGAACACTTCGTAATCCTTGTCTTCTTCATCGACCGTTTTCGTTGTCGAATATGCGTTATCGTTCGACTCTTCCTCCCATTTCTCTGTGGAACATTCACTTTCGCAGTAGACGCTCGTGTCAACGTTTTCGGTAGCCTGATTTTCATAGCTACTTCGTCCGAATCTAACGGCTTCTCCTCCGCATTTTAACCTCAAACGACGTCCTTGCAAAGTCTTGTTCCCGAACATGAGGAAAGACTTGAACCTGTCGAACATGCTGTGAAACACCACTTCGGCCGTTCCCGAGCTCGAGCCGTCTTCATTGCGAAAGATTCTGACTCTCTTGACGGGCAACTTGGTGAGAAAGTGTGCTTTCAGCTCTTCCTCCGTCACATCGTAACTCAGATTGGATACGAACACTTCGTAATCCTTGTCTTCTTCATCGACCGTTTTCGTTGTCGAATATGCGTTATCGTTCGACTCTTCCTCCCATTTCTCTGTGTAACATTCACTTTCGCAGTAGACGCTCGTGTCAACGTTAACATGATTTTCATAGCTACTTCTACCGAATCTAACGGCTTCTCCTCCGCATTTTAACCTCAAACGACGTCCTTGCAAAGTCTTGTTCCCGAACATGAGGAAAGACTTGAATCTGTCGAACATGCTGTGAAATACCACTTCGGCCGTTCCCGAGCTCGATCCGTCTTCATTGCGAAAGATTCTGACTCTCTTGACGGGCAACTTGGTGATAAAGTGTGCTTCCAGCTCTTCCTCCGTCACATCGTAACTCAGATTGGATACGAACACTTCGTAATCCTTGTCTTCTTCATCGACCGTTTTCGTTGTCGAATATGCGTTATCGTTCGACTCTTCCTCCCATTTCTCTGTGGAACATTCACTTTCGCAGTAGACGCTCGTGTCAACGTTTTCGGTAGCCTGATTTTCATAGCTACTTCGTCCGAATCTAACGGCTTCTCCTCCGCATTTTAACCTCAAACGACGTCCTTGCAAAGTCTTGTTCCCGAACATGAGGAAAGACTTGAACCTGTCGAACATGCTGTGAAACACCACTTCGGCCGTTCCCGAGCTCGAGCCGTCTTCATTGCGAAAGATTCTGACTCTCTTGACGGGCAACTTGGTGATAAAGTGTGCTTCCAGCTCTTCCTCCGTCACATCGTAACTCAGATTGGATACGAACACTTCGTAATCCTTGTCTTCTTCCTCGACCGTTTTCGTTGTCGAATATGCGTTATCGTTCGACTCTTCCTCCCATTTCTCTGTGTAACATTCACTTTCGCAGTAGACGCTCGTGTCAACGTTAACATGATTTTCATAGCTACTTCTACCGAATCTAACGGCTTCTCCTCCGCATTTTAACCTCAAACGACGTCCTTGCAAAGTCTTGTTCCCGAACATGAGGAAAGACTTGAATCTGTCGAACATGCTGTGAAACACCACTTCGGCCGTTCCCGAGCTCGAGCCGTCTTCATTGCGAAAGATTCTGACTCTCTTGACGGGCAACTTGGTGGTAAAGAGTTCTTCTAGCTCTTCCTCTGTCACATCGTAACTCAGATTGGATACGAACACTTCGTAATCCTGATTTTCTTCCTGACTGAGTACTTCAGTGTTTTTGTTATCGAATGAGTTGTAATAACCACACGTTTCCATTTCGGTTTCTCTTAGACGGTTTTAAACTTTAATTGGTGCTTTTTTGTGTGATAGATTTATCTTAAGTAATGCATCGTCGTTCGCTAAAAAGATGCTGAATCTTAAAAATATATAAATTAATTAATTTCTTTCACTAATTTAATGTTTAACTAATTATATTTTCACCCCTAAAAGATATAAAAAATAAACCATCTAATGCAATGATTTCGTTATTAAATTTTCACTTATAATTTAACATTCAAACGTTAATGGATGATAGAGATGCAAAAATAATTTTTTAAAAAATATCCGGTTCATCGACATTTATAATAAAACAATGCAAAATTAACTAATTTTTATGTCTAACAATTAAAAATATGTATTTTAAAACGATTCTATATGGATTTCGTTTGATGCATTTATTGTCAACGGTTAAATTAAAAATACGACATTATAAATATATAATTCGACAGATAAAATGGTCAGCAATAAGAATCGCGCAAAGAATTTGCGGTTTTAGACGACAACAACGTAAAGGTTTCTCAGGTGAAGATCTTGAATGACGTCGTGATGTGCAGTTGTCAATTTTTTCCGTTGCTGTTTACGTACAGGCTCTTTTAGAGAACATTTATATTCGTCTAGTCCACAAGAAATCCGTTCCGAATATCCGTTTCGGCTATTATGTGCGACCGCCGCTCCACCGCATTTTAACCTCAAGCGACGTCCTTGCAAATTCTTGTTCCCGAACATAAGGAAAGACTTGAATCTGTCGAACATGCTGTGAAATACCACTTCGGCCGTTCCCGAGCTCGATCCGTCTTCATTGCGAAAGATTCTGACTCTCTTGACGGGCAACTTGGTGATAAAGTGTGCTTCCAGCTCTTCCTCCGTCACATCGTAACTCAGATTGGATACGAACACTTCGTAATCCTTGTCTTCTTCCTCGACCGTTTTCGTTGTCGAATATGCGTTATCGTTCGACTCTTCCTCCCATTTCTCTGTGTAACATTCACTTTCGCAGTAGACGCTCGTGTCAACGTTAACATGATTTTCATAGCTACTTCTACCGAATCTAACGGCTTCTCCTCCGCATTTTAACCTCAAACGACGTCCTTGCAAAGTCTTGTTCCCGAACATGAGGAAAGACTTGAACCTGTCGAACATGCTGTGAAACACCACTTCGGCCGTTCCCGAGCTCGATCCGTCTTCATTGCGAAAGATTCTGACTCTCTTGACGGGCAACTTGGTGATAAAGTGTGCTTCCAGCTCTTCCTCCGTCACATCGTAACTCAGATTGGATACGAACACTTCGTAATCCTTGTCTTCTTCATCGACCGTTTTCGTTGTCGAATATGCGTTATCGTTCGACTCTTCCTCCCATTTCTCTGTGTAACATTCACTTTCGCAGTAGACGCTCGTGTCAACGTTAACATGATTTTCATAGCTACTTCTACCGAATCTAACGGCTTCTCCTCCGCATTTTATCCTCAAACGACGTCCTTGCAAAGTCTTGTTCCCGAACATGAGGAAAGACTTGAATCTGTCGAACATGCTGTGAAACACCACTTCGGCCGTTCCCGAGCTCGAGCCGTCTTCATTGCGAAAGATTCTGACTCTCTTGACGGGCAACTTGGTGGTAAAGAGTTCTTCTAGCTCTTCCTCTGTCACATCGTAACTCAGATTGGATACGAACACTTCGTAATCCTGATTTTCTTCCTGACTGAGTACTTCAGTGTTTTTGTTATCGAATGAGTTGTAATAACCACACGTTTCCATTTCGGTTTCTCTTAGACGGTTTTTAAACTTTAATTGGTGCTTTTTTGTGTGATAGATTTATCTTAAGTAATGCATCGTCGTTCGCTAAAAAGATGCTGAATCTTAAAAATATATAAATTAATTAATTTCTTTCACTAATTTAATGTTTAACTAATTATATTTTCACCCCTAAAAGATATAAAAAATAAACCATCTAATGCAATGATTTCGTTATTAAATTTTCACTTATAATTTAACATTCAAACGTTAATGGATGATAGAGATGCAAAAATAATTTTTAAAAAAATATCCGGTTCATCGACATTTATAATAAAACAATGCAAAATTAACTAATTTTTATGTCTAACAATTAAAAATATGTATTTTAAAACGATTCTATATGGATTTCGTTTGATGCATTTATTGTCAACGGTTAAATTAAAAATACGACATTATAAATATATAATTCGACAGATAAAATGGTCAGCAATAAGAATCGCGCAAAGAATTTGCGGTTTTAGACGACAACAACGTAAAGGTTTCTCAGGTGAAGATCTTGAATGACGTCGTGATGTGCAGTTGTCAATTTTTTCCGTTGCTGTTTACGTACAGGCTCTTTTAGAGAACATTTATATTCGTCTAGTCCACAAGAAATCCGTTCCGAATATCCGTTTCGGCTATTATGTGCGACCGCCGCTCCACCGCATTTTAACCTCAAGCGACGTCCTTGCAAGTTCTTGTTCCCGAACATAAGGAAAGACTTGAATCTGTCGAACATGCTGTGAAATACCACTTCGGCCGTTCCCGAGCTCGATCCGTCTTCATTGCGAAAGATTCTGACTCTCTTGACGGGCAACTTGGTGATAAAGTGTGCTTCCAGCTCTTCCTCCGTCACATCGTAACTCAGATTGGATACGAACACTTCGTAATCCTTGTCTTCTTCATCGACCGTTTTCGTTGTCGAATATGCGTTATCGTTCGACTCTTCCTCCCATTTCTCTGTGGAACATTCACTTTCGCAGTAGACGCTCGTGTCAACGTTTTCGGTAGCCTGATTTTCATAGCTACTTCGTCCGAATCTAACGGCTTCTCCTCCGCATTTTAACCTCAAACGACGTCCTTGCAAAGTCTTGTTCCCGAACATGAGGAAAGACTTGAACCTGTCGAACATGCTGTGAAACACCACTTCGGCCGTTCCCGAGCTCGAGCCGTCTTCATTGCGAAAGATTCTGACTCTCTTGACGGGCAACTTGGTGAGAAAGTGTGCTTCCAGCTCTTCCTCCGTCACATCGTAACTCAGATTGGATACGAACACTTCGTAATCCTTGTCTTCTTCATCGACCGTTTTCGTTGTCGAATATGCGTTATCGTTCGACTCTTCCTCCCATTTCTCTGTGGAACATTCACTTTCGCAGTAGACGCTCGTGTCAACGTTTTCGGTAGCCTGATTTTCATAGCTACTTCGTCCGAATCTAACGGCTTCTCCTCCGCATTTTAACCTCAAACGACGTCCTTGCAAAGTCTTGTTCCCGAACATGAGGAAAGACTTGAACCTGTCGAACATGCTGTGAAACACCACTTCGGCCGTTCCCGAGCTCGATCCGTCTTCATTGCGAAAGATTCTGACTCTCTTGACGGGCAACTTGGTGATAAAGTGTGCTTCCAGCTCTTCCTCCGTCACATCGTAACTCAGATTGGATACGAACACTTCGTAATCCTTGTCTTCTTCATCGACCGTTTTCGTTGTCGAATATGCGTTATCGTTCGACTCTTCCTCCCATTTCTCTGTGGAACATTCACTTTCGCAGTAGACGCTCGTGTCAACGTTTTCGGTAGCCTGATTTTCATAGCTACTTCTACCGAATCTAACGGCTTCTCCTCCGCATTTTAACCTCAAACGACGTCCTTGCAAAGTCTTGTTCCCGAACATGAGGAAAGACTTGAACCTGTCGAACATGCTGTGAAACACCACTTCGGCCGTTCCCGAGCTCGAGCCGTCTTCATTGCGAAAGATTCTGACTCTCTTGACGGGCAACTTGGTGAGAAAGTGTGCTTCCAGCTCTTCCTCCGTCACATCGTAACTCAGATTGGATACGAACACTTCGTAATCCTTGTCTTCTTCCTCGACCGTTTTCGTTGTCGAATATGCGTTATCGTTCGACTCTTCCTCCCATTTCTCTGTGTAACATTCACTTTCGCAGTAGACGCTCGTGTCAACGTTAACATGATTTTCATAGCTACTTCTACCGAATCTAACGGCTTCTCCTCCGCATTTTAACCTCAAACGACGTCCTTGCAAAGTCTTGTTCCCGAACATGAGGAAAGACTTGAATCTGTCGAACATGCTGTGAAACACCACTTCGGCCGTTCCCGAGCTCGAGCCGTCTTCATTGCGAAAGATTCTGACTCTCTTAACGGGCAACTTGGTGATAAAGAGTTCTTCCAGCTCTTCCTCTGTCACATCGTAACTCAGATTGGATACGAACACTTCGTAATCCTGATTTTCTTCCTGACTGAGTACTTCAATGTTTTTGTTATCGAATGAGTTGTAATAACCACACGTTTCCATTTCGGTTTCTCTTAGACGGTTTTAAACTTTAATTGGTGCTTTTTTGTGTGATAGATTTATCTTAAGTAATGCATCGTCGTTCGCTAAAAAGATGCTGAATCTTAAAAATATATAAATTAATTAATTTCTTTCACTAATTTAATGTTTAACTAATTATATTTTCACCCCTAAAAGATATAAAAAATAAACCATCTAATGCAATGATTTCGTTATTAAATTTTCACTTATAATTTAACATTCAAACGTTAATGGATGATAGAGATGCAAAAATGGTTTTAAAAAAAATATCCGGTTCATCGACATTTATAATAAAACAATGCAAAATTAACTAATTTTTATGTCTAACAATTAAAAATATGTATTTTAAAACGATTCTATATGGATTTCGTTTGATGCATTTATTGTCAACGGTTAAATTAAAAATACGACATTATAAATATATAATTCGACAGATAAAATGGTCAGCAATAAGAATCGCGCAAAGAATTTGCGGTTTTAGACGACAACAACGTAAAGGTTTCTCAGGTGAAGATCTTGAATGATGTCGTGATGTGCAGTTGTCAATTTTTTCCGTTGCTGTTTACGTACAGGCTCTTTTAGAGAACATTTATATTCGTCTAGTCCACAAGAAATCCGTTCCGAATATCCGTTTCGGCTATTATGTGCGACCGCCGCTCCACCGCATTTTAACCTCAAGCGACGTCCTTGCAAATTCTTGTTCCCGAACATAAGGAAAGACTTGAATCTGTCGAACATGCTGTGAAATACCACTTCGGCCGTTCCCGAGCTCGATCCGTCTTCATTGCGAAAGATTCTGACTCTCTTGACGGGCAACTTGGTGATAAAGTGTGCTTCCAGCTCTTCCTCCGTCACATCGTAACTCAGATTGGATACGAACACTTCGTAATCCTTGTCTTCTTCATCGACCGTTTTCGTTGTCGAATATGCGTTATCGTTCGACTCTTCCTCCCATTTCTCTGTGGAACATTCACTTTCGTAGTAGACGCTCGTGTCAACGTTTTGGGTAGCCTGATTTTCATTGCTACTTCGTCCGAATCTAACGGCTTCTCCTCCGCATTTTAACCTCAAACGACGTCCTTGCAAAGTCTTGTTCCCAAACATGAGGAAAGACTTGAACCTGTCGAACATGCTGTGAAACACCACTTCGGCCGTTCCCGAGCTCGAGCCGTCTTCATTGCGAAAGATTCTGACTCTCTTGACGGGCAACTTGGTGAGAAAGTGTGCTTCCAGCTCTTCCTCCGTCACATCGTAACTCAGATTGGATACGAACACTTCGTAATCCTTGTCTTCTTCCTCGACCGTTTTCGTTGTCGAATATGCGTTATCGTTCGACTCTTCCTCCCATTTCTCTGTGTAACATTCACTTTCGCAGTAGACGCTCGTGTCAACGTTAACATGATTTTCATAGCTACTTCTACCGAATCTAACGGCTTCTCCTCCGCATTTTAACCTCAAACGACGTCCTTGCAAAGTCTTGTTCCCGAACATGAGGAAAGACTTGAATCTGTCGAACATGCTGTGAAACACCACTTCGGCCGTTCCCGAGCTCGAGCCGTCTTCATTGCGAAAGATTCTGACTCTCTTAACGGGCAACTTGGTGATAAAGAGTTCTTCCAGCTCTTCCTCTGTCACATCGTAACTCAGATTGGATACGAACACTTCGTAATCCTGATTTTCTTCCTGACTGAGTACTTCAGTGTTTTTGTTATCGAATGAGTTGTAATAACCACACGTTTCCATTTCGGTTTCTCTTAGACGGTTTTTAACTTTAATTGGTGCTTTTTTGTGTGATAGATTTATCTTAAGTAATGCATCGTCGTTCGCTAAAAAGATGCTGAATCTTAAAAATATATAAATTAATTAATTTCTTTCACTAATTTAATGTTTAACTAATTATATTTTCACCCCTAAAAGATATAAAAAATAAACCATCTAATGCAATGATTTCGTTATTAAATTTTCACTTATAATTTAACATTCAAACGTTAATGGATGATAGAGATGCAAAAATGGTTTTAAAAAAAATATCCGGTTCATCGACATTTATAATAAAACAATGCAAAATTAACTAATTTGTATGTCTAACAATTAAAAATATGTATGTTAAAACGATTCTATATGGATTTCGTTTGATGCATTTATTGTCAACGGTTAAATTAAAAATACGACATTATAAATATATAATTCGACTGATAAAATGGTCAGCAATAAGAATCGCGCAAAGAATTTGCGGTTTTAGACGACAACAACGTAAAGGTTTCTCAGGTGAAGATCTTGAATGACGTCGTGATGTGCAGTTGTCAATTTTTTCCGTTGCTGTTTACGTACAGGCTCTTTTAGAGAACATTTATATTCGTCTAGTCCACAAGAAATCCGTTCCGAATATCCGTTTCGGCTATTATGTGCGACCGCCGCTCCACCGCATTTTAACCTCAAGCGACGTCCTTGCAAATTCTTGTTCCCGAACATAAGGAAAGACTTGAATCTGTCGAACATGCTGTGAAATACCACTTCGGCCGTTCCCGAGCTCGATCCGTCTTCATTGCGAAAGATTCTGACTCTCTTGACGGGCAACTTGGTGATAAAGTGTGCTTCCAGCTCTTCCTCCGTCACATCGTAACTCAGATTGGATACGAACACTTCGTAATCCTTGTCTTCTTCATCGACCGTTTTCGTTGTCGAATATGCGTTATCGTTCGACTCTTCCTCCCATTTCTCTGTGGAACATTCACTTTCGCAGTAGACGCTCGTGTCAACGTTTTCGGTAGCCTGATTTTCATAGCTACTTCGTCCGAATCTAACGGCTTCTCCTCCGCATTTTAACCTCAAACGACGTCCTTGCAAAGTCTTGTTCCCGAACATGAGGAAAGACTTGAACCTGTCGAACATGCTGTGAAATACCACTTCGGCCGTTCCCGAGCTCGATCCGTCTTCATTGCGAAAGATTCTGACTCTCTTGACGGGCAACTTGGTGATAAAGTGTGCTTCCAGCTCTTCCTCCGTCACATCGTAACTCAGATTGGATACGAACACTTCGTAATCCTTGTCTTCTTCATCGACCGTTTTCGTTGTCGAATATGCGTTATCGTTCGACTCTTCCTCCCATTTCTCTGTGGAACATTCACTTTCGCAGTAGACGCTCGTGTCAACGTTTTCGGTAGCCTGATTTTCATAGCTACTTCGTCCGAATCTAACGGCTTCTCCTCCGCATTTTAACCTCAAACGACGTCCTTGCAAAGTCTTGTTCCCGAACATGAGGAAAGACTTGAACCTGTCGAACATGCTGTGAAACACCACTTCGGCCGTTCCCGAGCTCGAGCCGTCTTCATTGCGAAAGATTCTGACTCTCTTAACGGGCAACTTGGTGATAAAGAGTTCTTCCAGCTCTTCCTCTGTCACATCGTAACTCAGATTGGATACGAACACTTCGTAATCCTGATTTTCTTCCTGACTGAGTACTTCAGTGTTTTTGTTATCGAATGAGTTGTAATAACCACACGTTTCCATTTCGGTTTCTCTTAGACGGTTTTTAACTTTAATTGGTGCTTTTTTGTGTGATAGATTTATCTTAAGTAATGCATCGTCGTTCGCTAAAAAGATGCTGAATCTTAAAAATATATAAATTAATTAATTTCTTTCACTAATTTAATGTTTAACTAATTATATTTTCACCCCTAAAAGATATAAAAAATAAACCATCTAATGCAATGATTTCGTTATTAAATTTTCACTTATAATTTAACATTCAAACGTTAATGGATGATAGAGATGCAAAAATGGTTTTAAAAAAAATATCCGGTTCATCGACATTTATAATAAAACAATGCAAAATTAACTAATTTGTATGTCTAACAATTAAAAATATGTATGTTAAAACGATTCTATATGGATTTCGTTTGATGCATTTATTGTCAACGGTTAAATTAAAAATACGACATTATAAATATATAATTCGACTGATAAAATGGTCAGCAATAAGAATCGCGCAAAGAATTTGCGGTTTTAGACGACAACAACGTAAAGGTTTCTCAGGTGAAGATCTTGAATGACGTCGTGATGTGCAGTTGTCAATTTTTTCCGTTGCTGTTTACGTACAGGCTCTTTTAGAGAACATTTATATTCGTCTAGTCCACAAGAAATCCGTTCCGAATATCCGTTTCGGCTATTATGTGCGACCGCCGCTCCACCGCATTTTAACCTCAAGCGACGTCCTTGCAAATTCTTGTTCCCGAACATAAGGAAAGACTTGAATCTGTCGAACATGCTGTGAAATACCACTTCGGCCGTTCCCGAGCTCGATCCGTCTTCATTGCGAAAGATTCTGACTCTCTTGACGGGCAACTTGGTGATAAAGTGTGCTTCCAGCTCTTCCTCCGTCACATCGTAACTCAGATTGGATACGAACACTTCGTAATCCTTGTCTTCTTCCTCGACCGTTTTCGTTGTCGAATATGCGTTATCGTTCGACTCTTCCTCCCATTTCTCTGTGTAACATTCACTTTCGCAGTAGACGCTCGTGTCAACGTTAACATGATTTTCATAGCTTCTTCTACCGAATCTAACGGCTTCTCCTCCGCATTTTAACCTCAAGCGACGTCCTTGCAAATTCTTGTTCCCGAACATAAGGAAAGACTTGAATCTGTCGAACATGCTGTGAAATACCACTTCGGCCGTTCCCGAGCTCGATCCGTCTTCATTGCGAAAGATTCTGACTCTCTTGACGGGCAACTTGGTGATAAAGTGTGCTTCCAGCTCTTCCTCCGTCACATCGTAACTCAGATTGGATACGAACACTTCGTAATCCTTGTCTTCTTCATCGACCGTTTTCGTTGTCGAATATGCGTTATCGTTCGACTCTTCCTCCCATTTCTCTGTGGAACATTCACTTTCGCAGTAGACGCTCGTGTCAACGTTTTCGGTAGCCTGATTTTCATAGCTACTTCGTCCGAATCTAACGGCTTCTCCTCCGCATTTTAACCTCAAACGACGTCCTTGCAAAGTCTTGTTCCCGAACATGAGGAAAGACTTGAACCTGTCGAACATGCTGTGAAACACCACTTCGGCCGTTCCCGAGCTCGAGCCGTCTTCATTGCGAAAGATTCTGACTCTCTTGACGGGCAACTTGGTGAGAAAGTGTGCTTCCAGCTCTTCCTCCGTCACATCGTAACTCAGATTGGATACGAACACTTCGTAATCCTTGTCTTCTTCCTCGACCGTTTTCGTTGTCGAATATGCGTTATCGTTCGACTCTTCCTCCCATTTCTCTGTGTAACATTCACTTTCGCAGTAGACGCTCGTGTCAACGTTAACATGATTTTCATAGCTTCTTCTACCGAATCTAACGGCTTCTCCTCCGCATTTTAACCTCAAGCGACGTCCTTGCAAATTCTTGTTCCCGAACATAAGGAAAGACTTGAATCTGTCGAACATGCTGTGAAATACCACTTCGGCCGTTCCCGAGCTCGATCCGTCTTCATTGCGAAAGATTCTGACTCTCTTGACGGGCAACTTGGTGATAAAGTGTGCTTCCAGCTCTTCCTCCGTCACATCGTAACTCAGATTGGATACGAACACTTCGTAATCCTTGTCTTCTTCATCGACCGTTTTCGTTGTCGAATATGCGTTATCGTTCGACTCTTCCTCCCATTTCTCTGTGGAACATTCACTTTCGCAGTAGACGCTCGTGTCAACGTTTTCGGTAGCCTGATTTTCATAGCTACTTCGTCCGAATCTAACGGCTTCTCCTCCGCATTTTAACCTCAAACGACGTCCTTGCAAAGTCTTGTTCCCGAACATGAGGAAAGACTTGAACCTGTCGAACATGCTGTGAAACACCACTTCGGCCGTTCCCGAGCTCGAGCCGTCTTCATTGCGAAAGATTCTGACTCTCTTGACGGGCAACTTGGTGAGAAAGTGTGCTTCCAGCTCTTCCTCCGTCACATCGTAACTCAGATTGGATACGAACACTTCGTAATCCTTGTCTTCTTCCTCGACCGTTTTCGTTGTCGAATATGCGTTATCGTTCGACTCTTCCTCCCATTTCTCTGTGTAACATTCACTTTCGCAGTAGACGCTCGTGTCAACGTTAACATGATTTTCATAGCTACTTCTACCGAATCTAACGGCTTCTCCTCCGCATTTTAACCTCAAACGACGTCCTTGCAAAGTCTTGTTCCCGAACATGAGGAAAGACTTGAATCTGTCGAACATGCTGTGAAACACCACTTCGGCCGTTCCCGAGCTCGAGCCGTCTTCATTGCGAAAGATTCTGACTCTCTTAACGGGCAACTTGGTGATAAAGAGTTCTTCCAGCTCTTCCTCTGTCACATCGTAACTCAGATTGGATACGAACACTTCGTAATCCTGATTTTCTTCCTGACTGAGTACTTCAGTGTTTTTGTTATCGAATGAGTTGTAATAACCACACGTTTCCATTTCGGTTTCTCTTAGACGGTTTTTAACTTTAATTGGTGCTTTTTTGTGTGATAGATTTATCTTAAGTAATGCATCGTCGTTCGCTAAAAAGATGCTGAATCTTAAAAATATATAAATTAATTAATTTCTTTCACTAATTTAATGTTTAACTAATTATATTTTCACCCCTAAAAGATATAAAAAATAAACCATCTAATGCAATGATTTCGTTATTAAATTTTCACTTATAATTTAACATTCAAACGTTAATGGATGATAGAGATGCAAAAATGGTTTTAAAAAAAATATCCGGTTCATCGACATTTATAATAAAACAATGCAAAATTAACTAATTTTTATGTCTAACAATTAAAAATATGTATTTTAAAACGATTCTATATGGATTTCGTTTGATGCATTTATTGTCAACGGTTAAATTAAAAATACGACATTATAAATATATAATTCGACTGATAAAATGGTCAGCAATAAGAATCGCGCAAAGAATTTGCGGTTTTAGACGACAACAACGTAAAGGTTTCTCAGGTGAAGATCTTGAATGACGTCGTGATGTGCAGTTGTCAATTTTTTCCGTTGCTGTTTACGTACAGGCTCTTTTAGAGAACATTTATATTCGTCTAGTCCACAAGAAATCCGTTCCGAATATCCGTTTCGGCTATTATGTGCAGCAGTCGAAAATAATCCTGCAAAAATCATGATTTTGTTACGAATTGCCCACAATCATTTTCATTTTTGTCCATGGTCTCAAGTCTCTCTGAAAGAGTGTGTAAAATTTACAAGCCTCCTGCCAACACATTTCCAATATCAATAACACCATTATTTGTCCTGCATCGCAAATCATTAGAGACCCAATTTATGTCGTGAATTTCCAGTTAAAGTATCGCTGCGCTGACAGAATTATATTCCTTTCTCTACTGAAATAACATTTAAATCAATATTTTACTGTTGTTTTTAATGATATCATTTGTCATAAAATGAATTGTAAGTTGTGGTTACTTAGTTTTTGGTTTATTTTTTCTACCATAATTTTAAGCAAGGCCTACTTAAATCTTTGGTTCGTACTTTAACAGTTTTTTTTTTACAAAAGCGTTACAAATATATCATACATTGCAAGGTCCTTCATTAAATACATTTGACATCAAAAGGTGCGGGTCGTGAAAAATCGAGTTTTAATTAAGTATAATAAAGTGGTTTCAATCACTTTTGCCTGCGACGTTTATTAAAACTATGGAATTGGAAAGCATCATCGATATTTCGAAAATGTAATCATTTTTAAAGTTCGGTACACACCCAATGCCAACAGAGAATTATGTCCTCAGAGATCGGATAAGATGGACAAAAAAGTTCACAAATTCACTCATGCAAGTTAATTCATTTCAAGCCTCATAATTTTGGAATTATTGCATGTATTAGGTAACAAATGCATGGATTTACCAAAACGACTACAGTCTAAAACTTGCTCATCTAATCCTCTCGCCGCAAATAAAAAGTTCCGCAAAAAAAGTCCTTTCTTCGAACCTATTTTAAAATTCATTTCCAAAACCGGTGTGATTTCCACAGCTGGAGCTCTATCTGTTTCTGATGACAATGGAGCAGATGTTGTCAATGGGTCATTAATACACAGCTCTTCATAAATAGCTCTTCATAGCGGTCTGCACACCGCAGGACGTCAGAAAGGCAGTAGGAAGGTTCGTGCATATATAATTCCACACGTGCGTGGATAACTCCAAGCGTGCAATTCCACACATCCAAATCATCATCATTCGGGAAGTCCCTTGTGATTACCATGCCACAAAAACTCAGATCATGTCACGATTTCTCGAAGCCTTTCCAATTTATTTACAAATGTTCAAAAATAATAAAGGAATTGTTACAAAAATGATAATAATTAAAATAAAATTATAATAATATTAAACACCAGTTACAACTGCAAGCTAAGAATAAAAGTATCACAGTCGTTAAGAATATATGAAAAACGTTTTTCAATGAAGCTGAGGTCCCACTGCCCTGAAATTGCTTGGAGTTTGTCTGGGTGTGTTGAAGCGTGTTTACATAATATGTGTGACTACTGAATTTTCTGACTGGCTTTGATGTGCTTTGTTGCAATTTTTCTTCAAAAATTAAGAAAAATCATGAAATAAAATCATAAAATTCAACAAGTAATTCAATAAATATCTAACCGGTCGTTGTAACCTGGTTGGGGAAAAGATTTGGTTTCGAGGGGACGTTACCTGAACTATCGTTTGGTTTTTGCGGCTCAGTGTTTACTATACTTGCTAAAAATATTAAATAATCACACGCATTTAAGCTTTGATAAAAATTGGAAAGAGTAAATAAAGATTTATAATAAAGTGAAAAAAGAAGCAAAAAATAAACAAACGTTGAATGTAAAAGGATAGTTTCATGTTTTGAGTTAGACAGGCACCATGAACTCTATTGCTTAAGCCATCCATTCTCCCAGTGGAAGTTGCTGAAAACATTTTTATTTTTTAACGGAGAATGGGTTTGAAAATTTGACAAGAGTTATTGCTGCCTTATTTTTCCTAAAGTCTCACTTTATGTGATGTCAGCATGGGCGGTGCAAGAAGAAAAATAATTAAGAATAAAATAATATAAGTCACTCTTGAGATGCCACTTAAGTTTAATCAAAGCTGGAAGAATTTGTTTGATTGCAAGCAGGGATTTCAAATTGGAATCCCAAGGGAAATGAGCTTCTATTAATTTACAGAGACAATTAGCTCACTCATGATGTAGTAAGTTTGTCCTTCTTTGTACTCGGGACTGTTAGGAATGGGTTGGAAAGACAGGAACCTCAGGGTGTATCTCCGCCTGCTTAAGGGACTACTGCAGTTTAAGAGCATGTAACGGAGATCTCGAAGGTCACACTTTTCATATTCATCTTTGGATACCTGGAATTGATTTGGAAATGTTTTCAAGAATAAAGATTTCAAGCTTAAATTAGCGTTAATAAATGCTTGACATTGCTTTTATCAAACGCTTTTATTTGAAGAGGACCTGGTATATGATGTAAGTCTCCATTTGATTAGAGTCTTGCTTTTCATAATTAGGACATACTAAGTCTACGTGATATTCAAGCTTGGCTTGGATGGGTTCAGGGCTTGTGCTGGATTTAAAACTGCCAGGGGAAAAAAATAAATTATTAATCATCATCATCATCGCCATCACCGTAACCATCGTTATCGTCACAGTCATCATCGTTATCATCACCGTCATCGCCGTAATAATTAGAACTGTCGTCCCCATTATTACAAAAGGTCCAAAGAGGTGCTAATGGATTGCTTCAATGTTACTCATAGTTACTCATAAACCGGTTTTAGGTGGTCAACAGCTGATACGTTGTAGCGACATTTGGACAAGTCGTGTTGTTAGGAGTCACGTTGTTGTCGTTGGGGGGACGTAACTTATCATTATAATAACTTTAATTTGAATTTATTATCTGACTTCGCCATTGTTATCGTCATCGGCATCATTGCTGTTACAGTTCAGGTAGAATTTTTTTTATATTAAATCGCTTCCAGCTTTTATTGAATAAAATGTCTATAATAGATATTATCAAACTCCATCCTAAAGTAATCCATAATTTTGAATTAAGCATGAAAGAAGTAAAACAAAAAAGAAAGTAATAGTTGTTATTTTCCAAAAGAGATTTAAAATTTGAAGTGCTTCTTGCTACGGAGTTTTTACGCAATGCGGGTGGCTAAATCCGGGAAAATCAGAACGGAAAACGTAGGAAATTCTTCAGATCCCGCGTCTGGAATGCTTCCATATTAGTCTTATTTTAAATTAGTCTATTTTCCTGGGATTAAAACGGAAAGTCGCTGCGAGAGTTATCTTTGATAACATTAATATATATATATATATATACACTTTTAAAATGCTACGATGTGAGATTCCATCTCACTTTGCTCGAAGCTCGGTGTATGAATTGTTTAAAACTTACAAAAGAATTGGAATTGAGTTTTGAAAAAAACTAGTTAGTAGGCATAGGGAAATGTGCAAAAATAGGACGCATGATTGACAAGCATAATGTACGTTTGAAGAATGGATGAAATCCGAAAATCCAATCCGAAGGAGCAGACAAAATTGCCTTAAGCTCTCCTTTATGTTTTGGCTAAAAACGTTCTACTTGTGGATGGGGAGTCCGTGTCAAGTTGAGCGTGGTTTGCGTCGGTGAAAGACTTATTTTTTGATGCACCCGCCTGTCAGCTGTGCCAGTCAAAACACACTTCATCTGGTTAATTCAGCCCCTAGATTAGAAAAATAATTAAAACTCATCTTTGTTGAAGGATATTATGTTAGCCAATTAGTTGTCTTAAATAACTGGGCATGGAATGTTTCGTTCTTTAAGTGGAATTTACAAGTAGTTTTTATTGCGTCTTTTATTGCGTCACTCAAGCCCAAATTGTCGTCTGAGTTAAACTTGAAACTTGGTTGAATGCATCCTCATCAGAAGCTTTTTGCGGGAGTAGGATGGGAAACAAGCGTTAAGTGAGTCAAAATTGAGGCAGAATTAATGTCTGGACATAAAATTCGATCAAAGACAAATCTTGTTACTCACGTTCTCAGAGAATGCGAAAGCATCAAAGTAGCAGAATCCCCACAAAGGCCGGGGATTACTTGGAAGTGAATGAAGGAGAATATATCGACATTCCCTAATAAACACCGCCTTTCACCAGGCGATAAAAACTCATTTTGTTCACAAGTTCAGGTGATAAAGTAATTCAATCGAAAGCAACGTTAGTTCGAACGAACGAAATAGAAAATGACCGAGCGAGAATAAGTGCAAATTATATTATGATTTATGCCATGAATTATATTATGATTTAGCAGAGATAAGAAGCAGATGTTTTCAATGCACACAACGACCCCGTGCAGTGCCGAAGCCCGGCTCGTTTCAAATTCTCGCATAAAATGAAATCGATTTGCAAAAATATGGACTTGAAATATGACCAATTCTCGCGAATTGATGAACCGCTTGCAGTTGGAATTCTTTGCAGAGCATCAGGAGAAGATTCCTAATCTAGGTCCCGATTTGAGCGTTTCGGCTCTCACCGACATCCGAAATAAATCATGTTGAAATAGAGTTTTGCAGACAAATATTAAGAGAGCCACGACGCAGCACTTTGACAGGCTGTCAAACGAGAAACTATTGATGATTCAATAACTGGCTGTTCGAATGCTGTTTCAAAGCTTCCACATTCTCTTCAATTTACAAGAAGTTCGTAGACACAACGAGACTCAAATCCCGATTCAAGTCTAAACTCGTTTTAATGCTCTTCAAAAGTTCATATATTGTCTGCTTAAATTAGCATTCAGACGAGATAGCTGTCAGCGGTTATTGTTAATACATTCACTGGTGGATGTGATCAATAACAATAATCGCTCACTAGTCTGCTAATTGGAGCAAAATGACGTTGGGTTTTTTTTGCCAATCAAACAAATCAATAAAATCACTAATTGGTCGCTATGACGACATTAATTTTAATCAATTATTTACATTGGCCTTGCTCGTACATCTACATGTTACGTTGCTCCGGTAAATAAAGATGCCTTTGATGTTTTATTCCAGAAGCATTCGTAAATAAATCCCGTCATTGATTATAATCACGATTACGACGGGAAGCTAAATGTACACTCGCGGGCTTATGTTATGAGTGAAAACAGGACATGTTATTCTGACTTTATAATGATTAATGTCCTAGGTGCACTGCTGCTATATTGATCGCCTCTCAACATCAGTCGTGGCGGCAGAAGACCAGAAGATAAACAAACATCGGACAGTCAGGGCACGTACCTAATAGTGGCTAATACGATTAAGCGATGAAATGGCACATAAACGATGGATGAAGATACTTACATTGTGTTCGTCGAGTTCCAGTAGATGGGGGCAAGTCTTATTTGTTGTGAGACGTTCATCAGGCAAGCCACAAGAGTTAAACAGCTCTTCATAAAATTCCACATTTCATGGTCAGAAGGAAATAAAGCTTGTTCTTTCCTCTTTTGTCGAGTAACGAGATCCCAAATCTTCTAATCCGAATACAACAGACTTTCAACTCTTGAAAGCCGGCTCCATGGCACGCAGGCGTACGAACGGCAACAGGCTTTTTATAGAGACCGAAGCACTCTATTGTTCGTGTACGACTCGTGTTCGCTCGCTACAACCGCATACATCTCGATCAATTGTAATCTACATTTTCTTCTAATACAAGAAAAAGTAAGAACTTCAAAGGGATTTTTTTTATTCGAAAATGTGTTTCATAAATCTCGAGATGATTCCGAGATCAAGTTTGTTGGCATCATTTTGGCGTTCGTGCAGTTTAGAACGAGAGAAGCATGCTACCTAGCTAACAGTTGATGCATCTGTATGCTTCTTTGGAGTATTTTTGCACCTTTGCACGTATCTTTCCTATTAATCTTTGGCTCGCGAGAAATAACCGAATTTCGCCCAAGAATTCAATGTAACCGGAAAATTTATACCCAACCGGGGTAGAAATTGCCAGCTCGTCTGTCAGCGCTGCTTCGAATGCAACAGTAAATTATTTACTCCATTCGCTCTAAATGTACTTAAATCCCTCCTGACTGCATAGTTCAATCTGAGGTCTTTGAAATGCCCTCTGATGGTTTCATTAAATTTAAATTACATTCTCTCAACGTGTCGGTGCTTGGGTCAAAAATTTATGCAAATGAAAACGCATCTATTCAAAACGTGCTCAGGTTAGTTTTCTCTCAAAAATTGAAAAAAAAAATGCTTTCACAAAATTCTTCCTGTTCGGTATGAATATCTTTCAATAAGTTTTTAATTCTTTCGTCAAGATTCGATTTTCTGAACAGATTCTCACATCCATGAGGTCGCAGTTTTAATTCTAGGATTTGTCATGGTCTCAACGTGCTACTGTAAATTATGGAAGAAATATTCTGGCACCATTATCCTCGTTAATCCCCGAATTACCGCCATATTTCTTTTTTTTTCCCACAAAGAAAAATGTTTTTAGTGATTACTTGATTAAGCCTATTTCGCGCATGGTTGCCTCATTAACGAATCGAATCCCTAAAATAAACAAATCTCCTTTGTCTGCCATATCTCCTAAAGAGAGCTCAGACTAAAAATTCTGAGTCTTCATTATCGATTCAATCTAAATCGTGGAGATGTTGCCACGGTTTAGCGTATCCATCTCTTAAACGGGTGTTGCGAATTGCCATTACGAATTGACATCGGAACATGTCAACAAAAGTGTAGCAGAAAAATCAACTCTTGATAGACAAGAATTTAAAATTAAAAACAGGCAATTAATCACCGACAGTGAAAACTAAGGCAACTTCGTCGAAAGAATGGATGTCACGAGTGCAAAGTCAGCCACTGTGAAGACCCAAAAGTTCCTTTGGCTGACGTCAGATCCTTTTGTGTGCCACAATAAGTTTGTCTTTTGTTCCTCAAGTACAATCCTCCGATGTACCTGAGAGTTTGATGTCTGAAATAGGAATAAACAATTAACCAACAACAGGTAGTGCTTAATAGTACCGACAGCATTAGCAAGAAGACATCGCCCAAAGAGACCGAAGCCGTGAAAAGATTTCGTTAATGTTTAAGAATTCATTCAAAAGAATCTGAAAGGAAGCAATTAAAAGATCTTGTGAGAAACTTTTACGGTCCACTTGTGTTCGAGCCAAACATTCGGCCCGAAAAGTGAGCGGCAGGAACAGTTGTGGAGGATGTTTCTTTAGAGACAGCGCTTTATAGGCAACGCTTTTAAAAACTCAAATATTTTTGGTCTTTTCCAAAGCGTGTGAAAAACGATTTTAGAGTTTTTTTTTTGGCCGGGAAAGCATCACTAACAGCTTTAAAATGATGGTTGTCACAAAGAGAAATAAAAATCATCTCGCGTTGTTTGTGTCAAATGTCAGCTCGTGCTGAATGTCTACATGCAACATTTGATTCAACTGCCTTAACTGTTGGTTACCATCACGAGGAAGAAATGAGCCTCTGGATGCTTTACTGCTAAATCATTCTTAATTAATAGCTGACCTTTGATTAAATTCCTTTACTCAGAATGAATTCTTCTTTCGATTGAGAATTAATTTATTTTAATGATTCTTCAGAAAATCAAATTTAGAAAACAAGCACATATTAAAAAACATCACCAAAAATTAACTGCCGAATCAAGCCTAACTAATTTTATGCCTAATTCCTAATCATTTTGTTTCAAAAGAAAGCTTCATCTGTGCTTGCGAGATTGTTTGATAAACAAGTTTTATGACGATCCATATTATTTTTAATCGAATCTCAACCGCCCAGGTGTTAAATTGAACGATTAACATCAACCTTGTTAGATACATTCAGGTAATTATTCATTTATTAACATCCCCGAGTGGTTTGTTCAGGTGCGTGATGCTCTGAAATGATTCAGAGTTATAAATTTGTTCATCGCAAATGCGTATATCCTAGACGGGTTTCAGACATAATTGATATAAAATAATAACAACAATAATAACAAAAGCAATTACGAAATAATAATAATAATTGATTATGATATAATAACAATAAATAGTAATTGTTTATTATTTTTAATAATTAAATTGCAAATTATTATAATTTAGTTTATAATGCATTATAATAATTATCAAAATTACTATAATAAAAATTAATGAGAATAATAAATAATAGGAATTAAATCATTATTATTTTGTATTATTATTATTATTATTATTATTATTATTATTATTATTATTTATTGTTCAGCTCATTCAAAACCTGTAGGTCTGTTCTAACAACGTAAGCCATACCCCATGTCATATTTTTCAGACACAGATGTGAACAAGGTCCGCCAATCTTTTTCGATGCTTCATCTGTTCTTGCTCGTATAAATTTTAAAATAACTTTTTGCATTATTAAGGAATATGCATATCAATTTTATAATTATGAATTGAAGCAGTTTAATTTTAAAGTTAAAATTAGAGTATTAAGAGTATTTTGAGATTTGAAAACGTATTTTTTAATTAATTTTAAGTAATGTCTCAAAGAATTTAAGCATTTTTAGTCCTTCAAGAACTCATTCACTTTAGAACTGATGATCCGAGATTTTCTGGAAAAATTCGTTCGGTACTTTGTAGAGATTATTTATCTATCTATTGTACACCGACTACGTACTACAACTTGGCCAATCGTGGCTGCTGCACGATCCTTACCTAAACAGGCCCCCTTCATGGAGCATATTACGCCATACGATGGAAGTTTGTTTATTTGTTCAGTGTGCCTTTGGGTCGGAGAGAATGAGCTCCCGTCGTAATAATAATAATAATGATGTCATAAAAAGGTGATTTGAAGTGAAGAAAGATCTTTAAATATTTGCTTCATATTTGCTTGAAACACGTTTTATATAATTAGGCTCATTAAATCATAAATATTATTTATTTTTTCACACCGATTCACATGTGAAATTAAATTTGATCTTCTGATGAGCAACTAAGATCAAAGGCCGAGGAAAACTTCACTTTGGAATATTTTTTGGCTGCCAGAAGAAATTTATAAATCCTGATTTTCTAAGTACTTGAATATTGCACAATAATATATTAGTAATATTCTAAAATTATAGTAATATTATAACAATATAACTTTAGTAATATTATAACAATATTCTCCCTAAAAGAGACTTATTAAAATCCATTCAATTCTCCAAGCATAAATGGTAAAGAAACTTACGGTAATAAATTTTTTAAAGTTCCATTTGAAAAGAGATAGAAAGTAGAAGCTCTTTAGAAAAGCTACGAGCGACATGTTTTACAAGCGACATCTGTGTCTCACGTCACAGTCGCTTAAATTTTGCGCCCCGAAGCTGGGTTGTTTTGTCCCTATAGAGCTACTTTCACCAAAAGAGTTTCCTGAATTATTATTATTATTGTTATTAATATTGATAATAACATTATTATTATTGTCATTATTATTATTGTTATTATTATTATTACCATCAATATTATTATCAATATTATCATCGTCGTCTTCGTCATTATCATTTTTATTATCGTTATTCTCTTCAGGCAACCAAATAAATACTAAATTATACCAAATTTAATTCAACTATTTCACCAACAAAACCAGGAAATCACTTGAAATGAACTTTAACCCCTAAAGAAGAGGTCAACTGCTGTCGAGGAATGAAATGACGCTCATATGACAATTAAATTATTTTCCATTGATTAAATATATTTTAAAATTATTTAATTTAATCGTTAACATTGTATAAGAACTTCATTTTGTGTAATTTAAGATAACTACTTAAGAAGTAAGACAAACGTTGTCATAAAGTTAATCCGAGGCACCACTTTGTAGTTCGTTAATGAATCAGTTAGTTATTTGTTAAATTTAGTTACCTTTTGGGATTGACATTAGTGGCGGATCTAAAAGGGAGAATTTTTAAAGCTTGGTGACCGGGGGAAACAAATCAACGTCTAAATTGGATATTTTTACACATTTACCTCGCAGTCTCATCCGCTGGTAAATTTTCCTCCTTCAAAATTTTGGTCCATCCTACCGAAGTTCTAGATCAATCACAGGTCGGCATGGTCCACATCATGAAACATAAATAGATATATTATAAATGAAATAGATATATTACAAATACGAACGAAAAACGCAAAATTATTTATCATTTTGATGACTCCTTTGGCCTCAATTTACCTCAAAGCTCTGAAGGGATCTCTTTCTAACCGTGGCCCAGGTACAAGAAACCCCTTTTCGGAGAATATGGTCTCTTTGGGAAAGGGGTCGTTGCGGTACCTACTGTAACACGTCATGCCTTGATAATGCTACGTAAGCATTTCAAAGTTAAAGCATCCCAATTGTCCATAGCAACCTGCTTGTAAAAAAAAAAAGGAGAAGCAGCCATTAAACCTGTCCCAGAAGAAAAATCCAGATGCCCCAATAGCCAGAAAGCGTTTGTTAATGCCAGGAGTAGTTGGTTCAGAAACGCCATGGTAATGTCATGTTTCTCTATTTCCAAATGTTAATATTAATTATTGTAATTGGTATTTTAACCACAAATACTCACAATAAACATGCATGGTCCGTAAAATAAACAAAAAGTTTTATGAGGGCACCAATATGTGTCGGTTTGTCAAAATGACATCATATCTCAAGAATCTTCAGAGGATCTTTTATGCATGTGACCTTAGTGGATGTTAAAGTGAACAAGTCAAAGCCGCTAGGCATTAGTTTATTGTTTGTGCAAAAAAAGTTAAAAATACTTGACAAAAATAATTTCGCTAGATATTTATTTTAGTATTTAGTGTTTTGTTTTTGATGTGTTTTGCTTCAAAACTTATTTTTAGGAAAATAAATTTGACCTCATTAATATTCAAGTAACTTCTGATTGGTTATCCGATTTTTCCCACGATGATCTGCTTGCGGTCAAAATCACGATGTTCATAAGATAAATTTATAATATAAACCGCAACCGTCATAATTATATTGTTGCAGTTATGATATATACTAACTTTCTTCGGGGCCGCAGAAGTTTTGATGCTTTTGTATGAGAATAATTTTTTTAATTTGCATATCTTGTTTAATTGGAGCTTTAAGTCAAGATGTAGTATGCTATATAACTAAAAAATGAGATGGCTAGTTAATCAAATTCTACGAGCTTGGAGAAACAAAATTTCGGTATTTTGACAAAGTGGTAACAAAAAAAAAATCCGGAGGAGAAAATTTTCTCTCCTTGCAACTCTCCTTCCGTTGCCTATGGCAACATTCTAGTTTGCAAAGTTAAGAGAAAAAGTTTTAGAAATGACTACTTTTTTGAATGGTAGCAATTTTAGTCGGTATACTTTTAAGAATTATGTAGTGCAGTACATTGGAAAAATACTGGATCAAATAGAAATAATAATTACCAGTTTTCAGTAGTAGTATTAGAGCAGACGACACCTGCAGGTATCACTAGTTATGGCTTGGGGCGGAAGGGGAGCGTCGGTCCAGCGAGTTCCGTCACGAAGTGCCAAGTGGGGAAATGTCGGAGACACCTTCGAGGAGATGTTGTGCTGCTCAAAACAACCTCATTTTGTGGGGATCGCTAATCTCTCCGTCGGCATGACAAAATCCGTAAGTTCTAAATGCCGCACGTCATATGATTTGCTTTCTCATTCAAAACTCACTTTCCAGAGTGTTGCAGGAATTATTATTCAGAAAGGGAGATTAAAGCATTTTATCTGCAAAAAAGGTCTTCACTTAAACCTTCACTAACCTGAAATAATTTTGTTAAAATCACATGTCGTTTGACAGATAACATGCCGAAGTGCGTTATTGATATTACTATTCGAGATTCTCCTCAAGATACTATAAATGTTTCTTGCTGGGGATATGAACAATTTGGAAAGTTTATTGATACATTTCACGTGGGGGATGTTGGTTAGAAAATTTATCTGTGATTGTGATAATTCATTCCTTGCAAAAAATCTCAAGAACCTTTTACGGTTTATAATATTGAGATATCTTTAAGCATTAATTTTAAGAGACTTAGGCAATGCTACTATATTTTATACCACTCTCCTGGGTCAGAGATATTTTTATTTTGTTCATTGCAGTCAAGTTTTTGAAGTATTTAAAGTGATTCAATTAATTAGTTTTAAACAATTTCATCCAGCACAATAACATATAGTCAATAAATCATTTTTTACTAGTTGTGATTGATAATGCCATGGTTCAGTCTAAGCCTAATGATGGAAAACATGAAAGATTTAAGCCATTTACAACCAGGTTAGGTTTCATTTGAAAAGTTTTCATTTATGCTCAAGTTCTTTTGAAACTCAGTCCTCTTTTCCTGAACTTATGCGAGTCACGAGGGACACTGAAGGCCTACGGAGATAACAATGACTTTTATCAAGATCTAATGAAATTTCCTACTAAAGCTCAGAGCAACTGCTACACAATATTTGATCTTAATAGTTATGGTAAAGATTTACAAGGTCAATACATATCTATTCTAGCTGTAGTGAAGCAGGTAATCGATTTAAAAATAATTTGATCACATCACAATGTTGTTGTTACTTCTTATTGATCATCACTAAAAGATTGTGTAATTCTTTACAGAATTATTCGTTAATTAGAGATAATTTAGAAGTAGAAACATTCCAAATAAATGAAATAATTTTAATGAATTCAAAGGCCAATAATAATAATAATAATAACAATATATTAAACTAATGAATAATAATTTCAAAAATAGTAATAACATTTCCCTAAGAGTACTAATGAAGTTACAAACATATCATCTGCAACTAAGGAGTTGGGTTTTTAGATTTGGGAGCCAACATATGTTACCACAAAAAGTGGCCAAGAACTCCGAAAGCGAGAAGTTAAGCTCTTTGATGACACATCTCCTGATTTGAGTTTGACCATGTATGCTTGCCATACTAATTTAGAAGGATTATGAGGATAAGTTTTTTTGATATTTTGTTAAATAGTTGGAATGAAGAATGGATTTACCAGTCTTCTCAATGGGTGCCAAAGAATTCAGGTCACTAGAACATGCTCAATGGCCTTCTTGTTATAAGAAATAATTATTCTGTTAATTTCTTCAGTTATCTATGCCTCTGATGTGAAGGTATCATTTGATAACTTTAGAAATAAAATTGTCATCATGGCCACTGATCGAACTATCTGTACTCTCCAGCCAAGTTTGTTAATGAAGATATTAACCTCTGCTTTATACATCTACAATTGACTCATAAATGAATCATTTTTAAAGCATTTCTTCACAATTATTCAATTTTTATCATTCTTTCCTGTTTGGTCTAAGAAAGTATCATTTTCAAGCCATAATTTTTAATACATTAAACGTGTTTCCTCAAATAATTTAAGAAATGAGGGAGGCTTATCTGCTTGAAAGATTTGCTAAAACAGTTGACTTTGACCAAATACTCTTTGATGATAATGACTGTGAAATTGAGCTTGATCCATTTTCATGTAAGTATTAGGATGTCCATTGTATGTGCTCATGATCCTGTGAAATTCTGTGATTAGTGGAGTGCATCAAGGATGAAATGTGTGTGAGAGATGTCAAGGCCATCAGGGAATGTCCAGGAGATGAAATGTATTGCATAATATGGGCAGTCTTAACTTATTTCAACATTGATGACCCTTCTTCTGCCATCATCTCCCACATGTGGTCAGTAACATATTCACACTCATTTCATATGTTTAGCTTGTTGTGTCCATTTCAGTTCTTCCTGCCATAAGACCATGCCTAAAGAGGGAAATCCATGTGGCTGCAGCAAGCTCAATTCAGATCAGAGGATACAGCCACAGGATCGTGTAGTGCCTTGTTATAATTTAAAAGTTTCTCTGACGGATGAAACCGGAACACTTGACAATTGCATTCTTTCTACAACAGTTGCAGAAAAGATGATGGGAGGAACAGTGAGTCAAGACAAAAATATCAATGCAAAATTTAACAGTTAAGTATCAATGTCATAGGTAGGTATGCTGAATACACTAAATGAGCAGTATAGAGAGCATCTGAAGTTTAAGTATATATTAGAGAGATACAAAGCAGTGATCCAGGTGAGCTCATTTAATTAATATCAAATAGACTATTAAATTTATTAAAAAGGATGACACTTTGTAATGCAGTTAATTCAGTCTTATCATGCTGGTAGCAAGAGGAAAGTAAGGGTTTTATCTCTGGAGTCGATACAATCAGACCACCTTTTTGAGAAGTTTCTAAACTACCAGAAAAGATGCAAGACTTGACCATGCATTAAACTCCACTGGAGCTGAAGACAAAGAAAACTTTAAGCAACAACTTAAGACTTATTTCTTAAGCTGTAGAACTCTGCTGCATAGATGGACTGCCATTGTTCTTATCGGTTTTGGCTTGAATTGTAATGGGATAAAATAGCGAGGTACAACCCACTCTCTGTGCACTTCTGTTATATGCATCTATAAATTATTTTTAACTGGCTGCCTCTCTCAATAGTAACTACTCATAACTATTGGGTCAAACTCCTCCCCCACCTTGGACAATTTTCCCCTCGAGTGGCTGATTCTTTGTGGTGTGGAAAGCAGAAAAGATGGTCATTACCAACCATATAAATAAAACATAAAGACCCCTTGAACTCAATCAATTTGAATATCTTGCTAAGCCACTGTTAGTTTTAGTTTTATTTGGAAGTGCTTATTAATAAGTAATAGTAATAAGAAAATCCTCTGAGCTTTTTATTTAAAAAAAGGGGAAATCAGATCCAGATCTGGTAAATAAAACTGTAGCTGACTGTAGCTTAAGGTGGTGCAAATGAAACCCATCATCTGATATTTGATTCAGTATGTTCATGGTGGCAGCAAGAGGAAGAGTTCAAGCTCCAGAGATGATCCAATCAGATCACCTTTTTTGAGAGATTCATGACGGCAGGCTCAAGACTTGGCCAAGCGTTAAATTCCGTAATTGATAATTGCAATTTATAGTGGTTTAAGGAGACGGTCTTCATAATGAACCACTCTAAATTCCGTCCTCAGTCAAAATGTTTATTCATCAAACAATTCAAGCCTCAAATAACATTTCAAGGAATAAAAATCATTTGTCAAAGTAAAAGAAATTGAATCTGTGGAATGGCATTAAACTCATGAAGATCTGTTACATTTGCAGAACTATCAGGCTACACTGCATGATTCTTAATGTCTTTTTAAAATCTCGAGCCAATTTTTCCTGTGACATTTGTCACCAAAATAGAAAAAAAAATTAACTCAGCCAGCTGATATGAAAGGTCCCGAACATTGAGAGATAAGGTTATCTGCACTTATCAGTTGAACCAAGCTTCAATATTGAAATTGAGACCCAGATTAATTTCAACACCCATTCTCGCTTGAAGTGGTCATCGCAAGCTGGTGCGATGGTCAGTCTCCTTAGCATAATACTGAATCACAGAAGTATCCAAATGTAAACTTTGTGGAAGTAATTCACCAGTTTTATGACACTGATTTTAGTGAGCTGTTCTCAAATGTTAAATCAGATCAGCAATTATAGCTGTGAAATAGATGAAGAGGCAAGCCAGTGCTACATCAAATACTGGCTATTCCTTCTAATGGCTGCTGTGAAGAAAGGTCTAAGAGTATGAAGTCTCACTCTACGAACAGATAGAAAATTAGCTAATAAATGTTAAAAATTTTGAACATCAAAAATTGAATAAAGAATGTCAAGCTAAGGAATGTTTGTAATTTGTGAACACTGGATGCGCTTCCGTCGATCTTTGCATAGATTTCCAAGTCCTAATATAAAAAAAAAGAGTTAAGTGTAGTTTAAAGTAAAGTTCAAGCTGTGAAATTTACCTGTTGACCATTATGGTCTTCTAGTTTCTGGAAGATTGTCTGAAAAAACCTGATTGGCATCTTCTTCATCGATCGAAATGTCACCTTCCAGCACCACCCTATCGGTGGTGAGTTGTTGCTCCGTGGTTGTGACGATGCGCCTTTTCACCACCGTGCCATCTTCTTGTTCATCTTCAAATTCTTGAACATCTGTCTTCGTATCTTGATGGGCATCATCACCGAAAATGGGAGATTTCAACATTTCAGGTTCGTCATTGTACTCAACCTGTCAATTAAATTTACTGAATCATAACCAAAATTCAATCAAACAGAAGATTTGGCAGATAGAAAATGAGTGTACTTGTTTAAGCATCTCTTGCGCTTGTTCCTCATTTGTTGGTAATTCATCTTCAGGTCCTTCCATTACAACCCTTTGTATAATTGTCTGCTTTTGTTTCGTTTTAATTATGCGACGTTTCACAATCGTTCCATCCTCCAAAGTTTCTTCTGTTTCGTTTACAAATGTCTCAATTTCTGGTTCTTTCTCCACAGTGTCGGTATATACATGAACGGCTACAGAATCTTCAAGATCCTCATCCTCAAAATCTGACATTTGCAAAGTTCATTAAATGATATGAGCCTGATAAATAGCATTATAAACAGTGTTTAAATCCCAATAAAAGCAGAGTCCAAATTGACAGACCACTTTCTCAAATGCTTGGAATCCCATAACATGATATTTTCAATTGTGGTCAATGGAAATATCATGAAATATTAATTAAGCATATTAAGAGAAAGTTTAGTTATTGCAACAGTAGAATAAATAAAGAAATTAGAATCCTCATTGCAATTTTTCTAAAGCCAATAAGCCAATAAATGAATGAAATATTATATTAAATCAAAGAAAAAAGAAGGCTACCTAAATGCAAGCCCTCTGTTTGAATTTGTTCAATAGCAGCATTAAGAGCCCGATTCACTATTCGAGCGGCCTCCGCCGAGAGGTCACTAGGAACAGAACCGGGGTCAGAAAGCGTTTTCTGACTTGAAATTGTATATTTTGGACTATCGACGCAAAAAGATTTTGGAAGTCTAATGGGACTCGGGTTGTTCGTTGATTTTTCTTTTTGTCCGAGGTAAGTGATGACCGTTTTCGTTATTTTGCGTTCGAAAGGAATCTTCTCGCCATGAGAACAGTCTGAAAAATAGCCTGCTTCCTTGCTGATGTGAGTTTTAGAAGAAACCATGCTCGGGTCGAGGTCTCCGGGGTCCGATATTCCTGCCGATATTTCCATTACGTCTTCTTCGATTTCGACTTTCACGAGTCTTTCTGACAAACCACTTTCATTTTGATGAAGAGAAATATGAGGTATTGCAAAATGTGACTTAGTTATGACTTGTCTCTTTACTACAGCACCATCATCAAGAACTTGATCATCATCTTCCATCTCCACCTTAACTTCAATTTCTTTTTCTCCTGGTCTGAGGAGATGGTTGAGGGAAGAAAAATTGCAAAAGTAATTTGTTGGCTCGGCTTCGTTGATTCCATTTTGAACGGCCACGGCTTCGTCGTGGTGAAGCTCATTGCGTCCATTACCGTCATAAGTCATCTCCTGCGATTCGACCCAGTCTTCAAATGCCCTGGGAGCTTTTAGCTTAATATCCAAAATGTCATCATGAGGCAAAAGCTGATCCATTTCAGAAATAGTGACAGCAGGAATCGACTCAACTCCCGTGTTTGGGCTTGAAATTACGGCTTCAAAGAAAAAATGAAACAAATATGAAAGTCCTGCATAAAAGTTAATTCATTCAGAACCATCTCTGTTAGCAACCAAAAGTGGAATCAATTGACAAAAGATTTGTGAGTGGGAAGAAGCAAAGCCAGTGAGTAGTGAATGCAATGTTGTTGCATCAATGAAACATGTTCAAAATTCAGAAATAATTTTGTATATTTTTCAATCTATAGAAAAAAGGTAGAAGAAGCAAAATAAAATCTCTAAAATTGCAAAATCTCTAAAAATAACAAATTTTTATATCAGCAGAATGACACATTGAGAGGTCACAAAGCCATCATCACACGGTGAGTGTTTTTAGACTGCAAATCAAAATCACTCAAATTGTTTTTTGAAATGTCAGCCTTGAAATCTATTTGAATCCTCGTGTGCATTAATTCAGTGTTTGTTTGGTTTTTAGGTACTGATGCATGCATGCATGATTAGCTCTTGAGAACAGCTGATTAACGAGATGCTACTAATTATAAATTAATGTGATTTGAAATCATCCTTGCCTATAGCGACACAAGTCGTTTAAAATGGTGATTAAAAATATTCTCATAACAAACAATGTGAAGGAAGCCTTAAGCAAAAAACAGCAACGGAAATAGTAACTTGGTGAATAGAAACGCAAAAATTATTAAAACTTAAAATCGTCAAATGTAAATTTAAGTAAAAGCAAATAATCATAATAATAATAATAATAATAATAATCACGATGGTTAACGACATGTTAGTTCAGAGGGTTATGTTCCTCCATGTGACAATAATGTCTCATAAAATAAGCGGTCGTAAGACATTTAAATATATAAATATATATTTATCTTGCCTAATTCTGAAAATCAATTCATAAAGACATATTATCATTACTGATACCTTCATCAGATTCCAACTGAGCACTTATTTCAACATTTTCATCCATCACTCCTTCATAACCAACATCTGACAAAACAAATCATTTATGTTAAAATAAAATTCAAAGATAAACCAAACATATAATTGGGTTTCTTACCTGTTTCATTTTCAGTATCCACTTGAAATACTTCCTCTTGACCTAATATGGTACAACATAATTTTAATAATATATTTAATATAATATATATATTTGATATAATAATATATATAATAAATATATTTAATATGATAATATATTTAATATAATAATGTTTGAAGCTTCGAGTAAGAAAAATATTCTTGACAACAGCATGAACAACGAACCTGCTGCACTTGACAAAAGTCCTTCGTGAGGCAAAATATTTGAATTTTCCAATCTTTGGTAGTCTTTTAAAAGAAGAATTTGTTGGTAATTAAAAAGGGAATGATAACATAATTATAAATGGAGTGATAACATAATTATAAATGGAGTGATAACATAATTATAAATGGAGTGATAATATAATTATAAATGGAGTGATAACATAATTATAAATGGAGTGATAACATAATTATAAATGGAGTGATAACATAATTATAAATGGAGTGATAACATAATTATAAATGGAGTGATAACATAATTATAAATGGAGTGATAACATAATTATAAAGGAAGTGATAACATAATTATAAATGGAGTGATAACATAATTATAAATGGAGTGATGACATAATTATAGAGGAAGTGATAACATAATTATAAATGGAGTGATAACATAATTATAAATGGAGTGATGACATAATTATAGAGGAAGTGATAACATAATTATAAATGGAGTGATAACATAATTATAAATGGAGTGATAACATAATTATAAATGGAGTGATAACATAATTATAAATGGAGTGATAACATAATTATAAATGGAGTGATAACATAATTATAAATGGAGTGATAACATAATTATAAATGGAGTGATAACATAATTATAAATGGAGTGATAACATAATTATAAATGGAGTGATAACATAATTATAAATGGAGTGATAACATAATTATAAATGGAGTGATAACATAATTATAAATGGAGTGATAACATAATTATAAATGGAGTGATAACATAATTATAAATGGAGTGATAACATAATTATAAATGGAGTGATAACATAATTATAAATGGAGTGATAACATAATTATAAATGGAGTGATAACATAATTATAAATGGAGTGATAACATAATTATAAATGGAGTGATAACATAATTATAAATGGAGTGATAACATAATTATAAATGGAGTGATAACATAATTATAAATGGAGTGATAACATAATTATAAATGGAGTGATAACATAATTATAAATGGAGTGATAACATAATTATAAATGGAGTGATGACATAATTATAGAGGAAGTGATAACATAATTATAAAGGAAGTGATAACATAATTATAAATGGAGTGATAACATAATTATAAATGGAATGATAACATAATTATAAATGGAGTGATAACATAATTATAAAGGAATTGGTTACCTCCCGAAGAATAGATGACGTTTTTTGCTTCTTGGATTTCATTTTCATCCGTGACATCCTGGAGAAAAAAGATGCACTTCTGTATGATGTCCTCCCTGCCAACTTCTCTTAAAGCTCTTTCCAACAAGTTGCCCGAAGCCACGTCCTTGTTTTTCTCCATCCACAAATGCAACATGACCAAAGCCTAAGAAATAAATTGATCTCTCGAGAACTCTCAAAAACATCCCAAGTATTCTAGTAATGCTTAATACTTGTTCCGGAACGTATCCGTATTCCGACCGTATCCTTTCGACGTCTTCTTCTTCGATGCCGAGACGGGCCGCCAAAGGAATCCAGTCTTGCTCTAAATACTCGGCTATGTCGGTTAATCTTAATTCCGTTTTCGAAATTTGATCCTCATCAGACACTAAAAATAGAATATAAGTTCAAAAAGAATATAAGTATCAATCAATCAATCAATCAATCAATCAATCAATAAAATGTACTTTGGAATTATGAAGCAAATGGCATAAAAAATGGCAAAGATTTAACAATTTCAAAGTTTAATTAACTCTAACCGACAAAGGAATTAATAATTAATTCCAAATAATTAATCTTTATTAAGTAGTAGAAGTAAAATCAACTTCAAATGGCAGATAATGAACTAACAATCCATCTTTCTCAGTTCTTCTAACTTCCTCTGAAGTTCTGCAACATCTTTTGCCACATCAACTTTCTGCTGTTCCTCCATGCTGGGAAGAACGACGCCCAGATTGCAGAGAGGCGTCTGGTCCTTCACGTCCCTCGGCTCCGACATGAACAGAAGATTCGCCGTGGCATCCTGACCGAGGTCCCTCACTCTGACGTTTAACGACAGCCTGTTTTCCCTGAAGGCCCTGAAGTTGATGTAAGGCTGCTTGTCTGCATAGTCGGACTTCAGGACGGGAATCAAGTTTCCATGACATTCAATCCACTGGGGTCGTTCGTCCAACACCTGGAATGATCGATCGAGGTGCCAATTGATTGCGAAATGCATTTGAACTTTGAACACCGGTTTGACACGCACCTCGATGTCTCTACTCCTCGCGACCTCGATGAACTTTTCTTGAGACTCGAGAGTTTTGTCCATTTTGTCGTCGGTCATGCAGAAAATTCGAAGTTGCCCATCCAGAGGATCGCGTCTCTTGGCGAAGACGACGAAATTTGCAATGAAAGGAACTGCGGAGGCTTCCGTGAACATCGGAGTTGCGATCATGACCGCCTCCTTGTATCGTGGAGTATTTATCAACCAATATCTGGAATGCATATTTTATAAATATAATTGATTCGAATGATCTCAAATGCCTTTCAGCTGAAGGTTCTTGAATGCAAACTGTAAGCAAATTGAAAAGACCTGGCAGAAACCGCAATCGGAAAAGAGACGCAATTGTTGTTGAGGACCATCGGCGTCGTACCAGTTATGTCTTCCCACTCGGTCGGGTCGAAACCATCTGAACATTGGGAAATCAAATTGAAAAGTTGAAATTAAATCGAGATCAACTTTGGATTTTAATCAAAATTGTAATTTAAAAAAATTGTAAAGAAGTCAAAAAGTACAGGAAATGAAACAACCATTCATGCTACAAAGCAGTCTGAGCGAAGGCGACTTGTCTATGTTCTTGTTGTTAGCCACGAGATGAGGATCGAGAGGAAGGGTGATCGTTATCGGCCTGTGAAACTTTCTTCTTCTAGGTTCGACCGTGGCTATAGGACTGACGGACACTCTGGAACCCACCATCTGCTTTACGAATTCATCGGGCAGGCATTGAGTCTGAAAACAAATAAAAGAAAATGAAATAGAAAATTGATTGAAATTCAACTGAAATGCATGAGCATCGTGATAATGGCAACGTTACTTGAAGGCAAAGTTTAATTGGCTTTGTTAATGCTCCAGCAGGAAAGGCAGCCTGAACTTGTGGAAAAATACTCGAAGCGATGACGCCCCCTTGGGGACCCAGCGTGGCAACCTCCTGTCGGATCCGAGTCACTAAGGCAAAGTACTTGGGGAAGTCGTTTGAAATTATTCTCGTTATCCTCCTGTGATATAAGTCTTCGGCATTTTCGAGGTCTGAATTCGCAAAGGAAATTCAGCAGAAACTTAGTTGAGCGACGAGACGAACGTCGATCGAGCAAACGCGATCGACTCACCGTCGAAACTACCGCTTATGGCTTTCATGACGGCATCGTAGGATCCCAATTCCGTATGTTCCCTCCACGTCTGACCGTTGTCGCTCCTCCACACCACGATCTCTCGTTCGTTGTTTCTCAACGACGCAAAATGCGGTACCTCGAGGATCACGGGACTGCACGAAGCATTCGAAAACAAGTTTAACGTTTGGTTAATTACACATTCGATTAAACATGCATTTAGGATACATATAATCATTTATAATAAGAACATTACAATATTATTAACAATCACCAAACTTTTAACCTTACAACAGCAGTTAATGTTTATTAATTAGTTCCATTAATAAAATCAATTAAATAGAATCTCGCTTTCTAATCGGAACGGCCTGCTTTAATTTCTAACCCGAGGAACTTGTATCCCGAGGGACCCATGACCAGCACCCTACTCGCCAACGCCTCCCCCTCCATCATCGGAGGAAGTTGGGGCACCTTTTCCTTCTTCACCAATTTACACGTCACCCTCGTCGGCTGACTCGCCCTTCCAGGAGGAACGATGATTCGAATGCCCGAATGTCTGCAGCCCCTCATGGCACCTCCTCGAGCGTCTACCATGAAACTGACCAGGAATCTAGATATTATAAAAAAAAATATACCAAATAAACAAACAAACATGGTTTTGATGAATGTTTTTACATGTTATTTACAGCAAAATCATTTATTCATAGTTAGTTATTGTGAAATCATTAACTGAATTACCCTTGGAAAATCGGTTGTCTGGACAATGCGACGTTGTCCGGGTCAAAACTGCTGGCGTAAGACATTCCGCTGTAAGTTGAACCGAAGACGTGGGAATCCGTTTCTGAAATGTTGGACTTGAAGTACGGAATCCCGTGAGCGACGGCCAGACTCGAAGATGGCGCGAGACCCTTGCTGCCGTCGTATTTGAATTTCTGCCTGTAATCATCGTTATCGACCTTCATACCAGGCATTATTCCAGCATGGAAAACATTATCATGTTCTGCTTCTCCCTTTCTTGAAACAATGGCTGTATTCTGATCGACATTATCTAAAGGTCTTCTTATGGCAGGGGAAGGCTGAGAGGAAAAGAGAAGATAAAAGTCACTCAAATGACATGACCAAATATGCCCCATAAAGCTAGGAAAGTTTTTAAATTCAAAATGCAATTCAACATAAACAAACCTCTTCTCTCTTTTCATAACCAACTCCTTTTGAATCCATCTTGTTGCCTTCATAGCCATTCAACTTCAAATGTCTGCCACCTCCGTCCCCATCACCACCGCCAGGTCTTATGCTTTCAAAGTTCATTTGATCTTTCGAGACCCCTTGAATGTCCGTCCTTTTCGAGTCCGTCGGGGCCGAGTTCCTCGCCTCGTCGGATGCAAAACTTTTGGTCGTTCCGAGAGGTTCGCTGTCGAAGTGAGTTTCTTGGATCGAAGAGTCGGCATTCCGCGTCTGACCCGCGACTTGCGAAGTCGGTTTTTTGGTGCTGTCGCCTTGGTAGGTTTCGAGTGGAATAACCTTTGCTTGATCTTTGCCTGGGAATTATATTGGGCTTTAAAATTACTAAAATAAACATTAATTGGAAATTAAATTTCCTGTGAATTGTCTTTTATTGATTGAAAAATATATTCTTAATATTAAGAATTGTAAATGAAGTTCAAATCACCATGGATCCAGTTGGCATTCTCTTGAACAGATGTTCTATCAGAAGGTGAGAAGCTTGTCCTGCCCATTGTAGCAGAGCTGAATTCATCCTTTGTAAAAAAAAAAAAGATTCATCAATTACTGTTTCAATTGGTGTGCATTTTAAAGGATGCCTTTGCATTACAACATTCAATAAAATTCAACATTCAATACCTTCATGGGACCAGATTCATCCCCAAGTCCTCTCATATCACCACCCATCATGTACAAATAGGACTGCTCATTCAAGGCATCATCTGCTCAAAATAATCGTTGAGGTTATTTTAACAATTGATACATTGCATTTGAATTAACAATGATTAAATTTATTTGAATATATTCAATAGAAATTCATTGAATAACAGAATGATGGCAATTGCACCATAATCATCATTCTAATCTATTATGTTTGGTACTCATCTTGCACTGCCCGAAGCACCCTCATGGAAGAGCCCTATATACAATTCAATACAGCAAAATGTTCCTCTGGAACTAGGCTTCACAAATGAACTACATTGAACTGCAGACCACAATATAACATAACGTAACATAACGTAACATAACATAACGTAACGTAACATAACATAACATAACGTAACGTAACATAACATAACCTAACTTAATATATGTATATAGAAGTATAACATCAACCTTTATCTTCTTCTTCTTCGTCAGACATGGGAATGTCGTGCATGGTTTCAGGTTCCACCAACTTGTACCTGTTGTTGTTGATTTGATTCTGCGACTGTGCAGACGTAACTCCTTTCAGCACCTCAACCACCGACAAATATCCGAGTCTTTCTGCAATCCAGAGCGGAGTCTGTCCGTCCTGGCACGAGTCAAAAACGACGACGACGTCATCCGATCGTCGAAACAAAGTTTAACGAGGTCGACTCGGACTCACGGACGTGACGCTGTCGGGGTTCGCTCCGTTTCTGAGGAGAACCCGAGTGACGAGAACGTGGCCCTGCTGAGCCGCCTGATGTAAAGGAGTGTGACCAGCCTGCGCGATCGAATCAATATCCTCGTTCATAGTCGCAGTTATTCGATTGTAAACAGTGATTTCTTAAAAAGAAATAACATTTTAGAAATTAAAAACCAAATAGAACCTTTGTGACAGCTTCAACATTAGCACCCTTCTTCAAGAGAAACTCAATCATGTCCAGTTTACCGAAATGACAAGCCGTGTGCAGCGGTGTGTAACCGGCCTAAAATAAAGGAAGAGCAAATTAGGAATTGCTTCAGTGATGTAAAACCATCGATCAGCAATTGTGGTTATTAAGACTATTAATTAATTACAACATATTGTGGTTATTAAGACTATTAATTAATTACAACATATTGTGGTTATTAAGACTATTAATTAATTACAACATATTTGTCGGCCTACAGGCTAAAGTGATAAAACCCCAAACCATTTGAAATGCATTGATCATTACATAAACTATATTAACCCTAACTTATTAACAATAACAATGTAGCAAACATTATAACATCCACTGAGGTTCCAAGGTTTTTAATCTTACATGTGTTTCAAAAGCTATTTACGGCGTTCATGCTTTTAGCGAAATAATTCAAAAATAAATGAAAATCGAATAAATCACGATCGACGAATAAATTAAAGTCGACGCCCGCCTTGGTCTGAGGGTCGATGTCTGCTCTATGCTTGACGAGCACTTCCGCCACCGGCACTCGGTCCTCTTGCGCTGCGAGATGCATGGCCGTCAGACCATTCTTGGACTGGAGGTTGACCTTGGCCTTGTTCTCTAACAACATGGAAACCAATTCCACATGGCCCTCTTGAGCAGCAAGATGCAGCGGGGAGAAACCGTTCTGAAAATAATAATAATAATAATAATAATAATAATAATAAAGGGAAATAATAAGGGGAGGTTATGGAGTGCAGCATTTGATGGAAAGAGTTGAAACAACCCAGCCTCCATGGTCAGAGAAAACCCTCCAAGTGCCTTGACATGAATTATTATGATAATTAAAAAATAAATGAATAATAATGATTGAATAATGACAATGTTGCTGGTCAAAATGATGAACATCCTTTGCAACATCATCAATGCCATGCCAGTAAACTTTTTAAAAATCAACAAAATAAAATCAAATTATCAGTTATAATTACAGATATTCATACAAAAAATAAACATATCTTAAAATATTACTTTGGACTCTGCATTTGGTTTGGCCTTGTGCTTCAGTAAGGAATAAGCAATGTCCAATTCATTGTACTTGGATGCTATGTGCAGAGGTGTGTAGCCATTCTGAAAGAGGAAAGATGATGATGACAACATTACATCTCTACTTCTGCTTTTTACATCATTTTTTATCATTAAATATATAAAAAATAAATGAACTAACAATTGTGATGATTGCATGTAAACAATTAAAATGAGGGCAATGCTTGAATAAGCAGCAAATTAATAACAGGATATTCAAACATTCACATGGTATTCCTGCATGTGGCATGAGTAACAGCCAAGAGCACTTCACAAATGGGGAGAGGTTAAGAAGTACCCTCTCATCCCAATGGGATTTAAAAAGCACTCAACAAATTGGCTGAATGCATTACCAATGCATTACCAATGCAATGCATTAGTATCATAGCATTCGGTCAGCAAACCTTAGCAGTAGCCTGGGTATTTGATTTCTTCTGAAGGAGCATGTTGACCATTTCTGGCTGATTGTAATGAACTGCCAGGTGAAGCGGCGTCAGTCCGTTCTTGCTCTCCACGTTGACGTCGCCTCCTCCCGACACGAGAACTTCGCCGACTTTGACGTTTCCGTATTTCGAGGCCATGTGCAGAGGTGTGAAACTTTTCTATTGGTTTGCAGTTGTTGTTAAATTTTGTTAAGCAAAATTAATTGGAAGAAAAAAATAGTAGTTCCATATAGTAACGACATGATATTAAATAATAGTTTCATGTAGTAATCGTATAATTATTGATACTGATATGATTATTATAATATGGTTACGTCTAACAATAACTTAGTGCTTAATACATTAAAATAACAGCCATTAACAGCATATTAAACAAAGTTAAATTTAATAATTCGAGACAAAAATCCAACCAAAGTCTTGATAGATTGATCGGCTCCCTTTTCGAGAAGCATTTCAACGATTTCGTGGTGACCCTCCTTCGAAGCTGCATGGAGCGGCGTGTAATTTTCCTTGGTAGCCGCATTCACGGAGGCCTTGTGTTGGAGAAGGAGGACAACGGCGTCAGAGCTCCCGGTTTTGGCGGCAGAGTGCAGCGGCGTTTGGTTCTCCTGGAGAGAAGAAAAGAACCCGTGTATGTAATGTATGCAAAGTATGTAATGATCGTAATGATATACCAGTAACGACCATCAGTACTTTAAGCCCATTTAAAAAATAAAAGCAAAATTGTTTTTTTTTTACAACTAATCAACAAGGGGATAGAAATTCCCATATGAAAGATCGAACGCAATTTTCCAAACAACAGCTTCACCTTCGCCCGAGCGTCGACGTTCGCTCCGTTTTCCAGCAGGATCCTCATGACTTCCACTTGGTTACCTCGGGTGGCCAAGTGAAGGCAAGTCTCCCCTTTGTCCGTCCTCGCTTCCGGATCGGATCCCTCCCCGAGCAGGTACCTCACGGCCTCCGAGTACCCCATGAACGAAGCCACGTGCAGCGCCGTGAGACCGGTTTCGGTGGTCGCGTCGATCGACGATCCGTGCTTCAGCAGGAGTTCGATGACTCGGATCCGATTTTTCTTGCAGGCAATGTGAAGTGGCGTGAAGCCATTCTGAGCAACATAATTGTAATTATCGTAATTATTATAAATATCATAAATATGAAATTAAAACAAAAAATTATGGATCTTATTGAGTTAATATATAAAAAAATTCTAAATGAAAGAATAAGCCAAACTTTTAGCAATTGCCTAGGTTCATTTAAAAACCTAATCAATTTAAAAGAACATAAATTAAAAATAAATTTGTCCAGTGATCAAATCGCGCTAAATAAACCAACCAGAGCCCTGGCATTTGGTTGGCATTGGTTTTCCAGCAACAATTTGGCACAACCATAACTTCCACAATGCGCAGCTACGTGGAGTGGAGTCAGGTAGTCCTGAGATGGTGATGATAATGCATGCATACATACATGAACATGAGCAATTTCATGATCATCATGAATCAGTCTCAATCAATAGTGCTTAAGAACTCGATCGCAACAAAGGTCCAGGTGCATTCACACAACAGATGGTGCCTTGGCACACATTGTAAACAAACATTATAATCCTAGCTCGGATCTCGACGCTAGAAACTTCATACGTGGATGCAAATATGTTACCTGATAATGCGTTAATGTTAATACCGCTCGTTATTAAAATCTATGCTCACCACGGTCACGTCGTCGAGGGGAGCACCCCTGGCGATGAGAAGTCTTGCGGTGTTGACGTGGTCCCCCTGAGAAGCCACGTGGAGAGGGGTGAGACCGTGCTTTGTCCGAGCGGAAATGTCCGCCCGGGCGTCCAACAGGAGTTCGGCCACTTCGTCGTATCCACTTCTCGAGCAGCAGTGCAGAGGGGTCAAGCCATCCTGATAATGATTTCATCTTCCACATAGCAAGTTAGCAAGTACTTAAAATAACGTAATAGAGCCAGGCCAACAGCCAGCCAGGATTTACAATAACAAGACCCACTGCACTGCACTTCGCTGGGCTTCGAAGTTTATTTTGATAGCACTTAAATGCTCAGAAAATATGCCACGGATATTATCAGATATTATCCCTTTAATGATGTTTAACGTGCTTAAAAGTATTTAATAATTTAATAATAATTTTAATAAAACCTGCCTTGGTTCTGCAGTCCACAATGGCATCACTTTTAAGCAGCAGATCGACCACAGCAGTTCGTCCCCATTTGCTGGAAACGTGGAGTGGATAAATGGAGCTCTGCAAAAGTGCATTTGAGTTCATTTCAAACCTTCCATGAAGATTGGCTATGAATTAAGTAATAAATAATAATTAAGTAACAAATAATAAATTGAGTTCCACCGACTTTTGCCTTTGCATTGACGTTGCTGCCATGCTGTATGAGGACTTTGGCGACGTTCAGGTTTCCGTAGTGAGAAGCTATGTGGAGGGGAGTGAATCCGCTCTGCAAACGAGGATGAATTTGCAGATGAATTGCGTAATAATTTAATTTAAAATGAAGATTTACCTTAGTTGTGTCATTGACCATGACAGCCCTCTGAAATAAAATAAATAGGAAATGTGTTTAAAACAAAAAACGAGGCGATCGAAATGAGTTTATAAATAGCTTGTAAATTCATGCAATTTAAAAACAAATCAACTACGACGATCCAGGACGATTGCTACTTTCCACTCGAATTGGAGCATTTAAGAATCATTCACAATAACAAACAAATAAACAAGAAGAAAAAGAAAAAAATGGAATGCAAGAGGAAACAAATTAAAATTCCAAGTTAAACAACGTTGTTGGGGAAGGAATTGGAGCTAGTGTTGGAACCAATGTTCAAAGAGCATTGTCATTCAATGCAAATGAAGTAATTAATGAGATTTTGCAAACTCCAGCAGCACCTGTTCCCAGGTGGAGAGTGAAAAATGTCATCTCAAAAATAAACAAGAAATTCCAATTTTTCTGAAGAACAAAATAGCCTTCAATAGCTGCGTAATAGCTTGACAAATATGTAAAAAAAATGGTGGTGGCTTAAGATTTCAGTGCAAGCAAAACCCAAGAAATAATCCAAAGGGTAATTCTTAACCAATTCTTAGAAATAAGCTTTTTTTAATAATAATAATAATAATAATAATAATCATTAAGCTTAAGCTATATATGGTTGTCTGAGCTAAAGAATAGCCGATCAGTTTTATAACGAAATGCTCGTCAATATCCTGAAACAAAATAAAATACTCTAAAAATAAAATTATAAAAGAATGGACTCACAAGTTTAGGATCTTGTTCACTCTGCAGCAACATGATGGTGGCATGAACATCATTCTTCTTGGCTGCAAGATGCAACGGGGACAGTTTGGTCTTACCCCTCTGTTCATGTTCTGTGAGAATTTCAACGACTTCCTGGTTGTTTTGCTGGACAGCCACAGCCATGGGGGTGTAGTTATCCTGATTTTAAAGAATTTCACATCCATCAAAATCAGGTTAGAAAAAACTTTGAGTCGATTGAAATGAAATTAACAAATCAATCGTATTAACGTGCCAAAGTTTTAATTTACAAGTTAATTTATAAGTTAATTTATAAGTTAAGAAGCTTCTGCTAACTTTGGTGGCAATGGTGGGATTGGCACCCCTCTCGAGAAGATACCTGACCACGTCTCCGTGATTCTCCTGTGCTGCCATGTAAAGAGGAGTGAAACCTGCCTAAAAGTGAACGTTAAAACAACTTTGAACCATCTGTTCAAAACGAGAGCAATTCAAATTTCAAAGCAATTCACAAGATGTTCACCTGAGATTGAACGTTGACGTCTGCTCCGTTTTCAATGAGAATCTTTACGACCTCCAATTGTCCTGCTAAGGAGGCAACGTGAAGAGCAGTGTTTCCCTTCTGTAAATTATCAAAAGATATTCCTCGCAATAAAATTTATCATCAATCAGTGAGTGAGTGCCAGTCCTCTAAAAATAATGGTGGCAATTATAAGATAGTTTGAGTGCTAATATTTAAGAATAGGGCAAATAATATAAAATAATCAAACCTTAGATTTTGAATCAACTTCGCAATTTCTTCTGAGGACTTCAGAAACGATGTCCACGTATCCATCTTTGGCAGCGAGATGGAGAGCATTAAGACCATTCTAGAAACAAATATTTCAAAGATCACGCATAATTCATAACCAAAAATTTGGAATGGACGTGAAATGAGAAAGTGGAAATATTATTGGATGGATTTTCTATCCAAAACATTGTTAACGACTTCTGGGAAGAAGTTTGGCCGAGCCATTATTAGCAAAAATGTATAAATAAAAATTATAATAAAAATAAAATCGAGAACCTTAAAACTGAAAATTTATAAATTTCAGCAAATGCTAAAATGAAATGGAAATATTTATATTAAAAAAAATGTGTTAAGGAATAAAAACAAATTGCAGATTCAAAGACATGCCTATGAAACAATGATTGTAAACAACAACACAACTCACATTGTTGCATGCATGAACATCCACCTTTCCAGAATCTAAGAACTCCACAACAACATCAAAATCTCCTCCTCTGACCGACTTCAGGAAACTTGAATTGTCACTCTGATATAATTTATAAAAACAGTGATAAATCATCAAAGATTTATTACAAAAATAATAATTATTATTCATTGATGGCTCTCAATTTGAAATTGAAGCGAAGAGGTTAAATAATTAAAATGGCCGTATAATATATTATAAAAATATAAAACAAATAATTCAATTTGACGGCAATTGAAAACAAATTGACTCGATGATGTGAGTCATTTTTAACCAATTAAGATAACAGGCATTCATTCCTTCATCAATTATCGAAGCATGCAAAACAAACATTTCAACAACCACTCTTCATCCACCACATGCATGAAGATGCATTCTTTCTGTGGCATTTTCGATGCAATAAAATCGGTAAAAGTAAATGATTTTCTCTTAATTAGGATTTAATTTAATAAACTTTTAACTTTTAGAGAGAAACACACAGCAATTACATAATAAATGCATCTGGAACATTGAAAATAATTTTTCATTCTTCATTACAAATACAATAGGTATTATAAAATAAAAAGTTAAACAAAATAATAATGCCATCTGAATATAATCTCTATGATTAGTTGATATCATTAATAAAAACCATGACAAGTGCAGTTGTGGTTTATTGTGTTCTTGTGTTATTGTGCAATGCAAAGTAAAAGTAATGGAGTTCTATATGATCAGATCAGATGTTGCCAAAAAAATGCACAAAAAATAACAACTTAGAATCTCTAAGTATTTTTATTTTTATCTTTAAGGATGCTCACAGATTTAAAAAAGAAAGAGGCTGCATGGATATTCAATTTCAAACAAGGCAAGTTAATTCTAATAGAGTCAAAACAATTAACTTTCACATAGAATCAAGTTATTTTTATTTTTAATTAAAATTTAAAATGAGTTACAAAGATCAAAAGCTATTCATCGCATTATTATTTTATTATAATTATCATTTGTTTTACATTGTTACCAGTGACTTAATTTACTGAACAGTGCCAGTCTTAAAGCTTTTTATCCTTGCCACTTCAAGCAATAAAAATAACTTTATAACTCAACAAAGACAGAATTAAAAAATAATAAAAAATTTCAACGATCAATAATGCATAAAATGTAGTAAACTGTTACAAGATCAGAAAGGTAGATGTGAAGTGAAATCTTATTTGTTTCAAAATGAAATTTCAAAAAATGTCAGAAAAAAGCTTCACCTAGTTAATCATTAGTGTTGATGATCATCAAAATGATATTATCATGAAAGATTAAACATTACTAAACATGTCACGCACTTTTGAAGATTTGACCGAATGATCCAATGAAGTAGGAGAATTATTATCAGCGAAATGATCGTTCCTGTTGTTTGCAGGCAACTTCAAAGCCATAATTTTGTAAAATTCTTCGTAATATCCGAAAAGCAAAAGACGACCGAGATCGCAAAAGACCGCTTTACAGCATTTCTTGGGAGTAAACAAGCCGAACTAATGCACCTTCGCCGTCTGACAGGTAGCAAATAGCAAACATGAACGACCGCCATTAAATGCTCGTATTGAATCTTGTTGAATGAATTCTTTAGACATTTGTAATATCGAATTATCTTTCAAATTTCACTAAATTATTCGTTTGTTGAAATTTCTTTTTGGCGCTCGCCTAGTAATTAGTGCTAATGGACGAATTGCAGAACCGATTCTCGTGCGAAGATTTATAAAAAGTAACAAAAATAAAGTCTCACATTAATGGCAGACATGTCTTACATATTCGATTCCAATAAAGTACTAGACAAGGGTCAAAGAATGAATAGTTTTCAGCGATGATTGTCTCATCAATAAAAGTAATAGAATTTATGGTTTTAATTTCGAATTTTCAAAGTTAGAAAGTATTGTCATTTATAAATCATATTCTTTTATAGGCATTCAATTTTAATAATCTTAGCTTAATTAGTTCACTTTAAGAAATATACTAGCAATTGAACTTTGACCTCAATTCTGGCCGGTGCATTCGAAAGACGTTGAATGAATGAACGGATGAACGCAATTGTTCCTGTGCCTGTTGGTGGAAACAAGTTTGTTGTTTTTCCGATCAAATGATTTTAAAGACGTGTCAGATGAAATTCTTATTCGAATAATTCTGCATTTAAAGGACCTGGAAGGATAGTTGCCTACATCCATATTTTTTTATGTTGTCTAATGATGGCCTGTGTCAGGACCGATATCTATTTGCGTTTTATTTTAATTTGCTTACACCTTCCAGCATTTTTTAAAACCGTAAATCCGTTGCGAGCTGAAAGTTTCTCAGTTTATCTGGGTTTTTTGTACTTTAAATGATTTAGCTTATTAACTTCGTTGAGACTTCACCTGTAATGTCAGGGTTATACATATTTAGGTAAACACTTTAAAATCGTAAAATCACGTCTTGTGATCACAACATATAATATTAGTGGGACCACAAAGTAGTACGCTGGTGAAGGTAAGGAAGGCGAATGATTGACTGATTTCGATGTGAAAAGCAACAAATCACATCTGTAAGATTAAATTTGCCTCTCCCAACCTCAAAGGATTTCAATTTCCAACTGCAGGTAAAAGTTACCTGCTTCCACAAATTAATCCTTGAGTTCCTCATTCTAATTCTAACATTTTTTAAAAGAAACCTTTTGGTTCTCTTTTCGAATTTCACGACGTGATGTTTTTGTAAAAAATAGATCACAGAAGCTGGGTTTAAAAATTCTGACTCCGGCTATAAACCACAAACTTGTTCTAAATAGAAAGAAAAAAAGACTTCTGTGCATTTTCAGTCTCACTAATTTATTTAAAGTTTTTTGAAATTTATATCTTGAGATGATATGATGTGATGACGACGACGACGATGATGATGACGATGATGATGACGATAACTAGGGTAGTAATGTGAAATGCGATACGACGGTACGTGATACCTGATACACGTTTTGAATGATGAAGTCAGTCTAAAGTTAGGTTTGTGCCATTGATTGATGGATTGATTGATGGATGGATTGACGGAAGATGAACTAAATATCTCCTAAATTTCAACCAAGCAACCAACCATCTTTTAAACTCCAGAATAATTTATCTGTTCAAAAACTATAAATCCACATGAATTTATTGGAAGGAATTATTTCATAAGTCATAAGTTCAATGAAAGATATTATTGCCCGAACTTAAGTTGTTACTTTATGTTGTTTAAATTATTTTTAAAAAAAAGTGTGATTATCATTAAAAAGATTTTTTGATGATGAGAAAATAATACACAAAATTATTTTGGTTGCTAATATCCGACGTGGACACATAGACATAATTCATGGGGGATTCCTCATTCAAAAAAAACCCCTCCTGACCTGCCAATCTCTCGCAATTCATAAACTTTTGAAACCCGAGAAACCAAATCGTCAGATTTCAGACAATTTTGAAAACGTTGAGCGTCCACGTTCTCCATGGAAATGGGTTAACTGAATCAAAAACCTTTTAAAGGTGTTTATTTTTGTTCCATTAGGTATTATATTGTTCCATTATAACACGTGGACAGCTACTAACTTGCTTCTCTATTTGAGGTCAACTCAAAATGTCAAAGCGTAATGTTCCAGAAAAAGATCAGTAAACAAATGGTGATGGAATTAATTCTCAATAGAATATAAATGTAGATAGTAATATCATATTGTCAATAATGGAATTAATAGCATCAATTAAACTTAATTAAAACAACAAATAATATATAATTAAACCAAAAATGTATATAATTCGCTGATGGTAAATTATGGAGCAAGCTGGTGACCCAATCTCTCAAAACGACTCGATGCAAGACGTGCAAAGAATTGTTGAAATTCTTGAAGCCATTGCTATGGCAACAAAATAATCAAAGGTTCTTGTAACACAACACGTTTGTAGCGAAGACTCAATTGCTTTTAATTCACTCAATCACTTCAAACTAATGAACTTTTACATGTAAAATCATCTTACGTAACAACTGGGTGTTAATTTTATGCAAACGAGAAGCCATTTATAGCGAATATAATGTTGAGCTTCACTTAAACATTGCAACAATAACTGGATGAAGTTGCGACCATTTGCAGGTTTGTGGCTCATAAACTTCCTACTTTGTAACGAGCTGATAAGATGTTTTTCAAATGTTCGCAAATCGCAAACAGCTGTTAGTCGCATGACACGTTTTGTTTTTTGACTCTCGACGATTCATACGTGTTTGACTGACTCCAATAGATTCTACGAGTAATACAAGTGGGTTTTCTTGAAAGTTTTATACTATATTTTTAGAAGTGGTTGGCTAAGCATTGCTCACGACCGACGGTATGACTAAATGTCTGGCGACGAAAGGCAATAACAGGTGTGACTTGCTAACGACTGCGTATAACAGGCTCTCCTGGTTAATTTTCAATGTTTTAATGAGTAACTTTCTCAAAAAAGTGCAAGCTTATTGCAAGATATTGGACATTGAATGTAATGAAGTTTCTAATGAACAAAGGCCGCCCCAATTAACGCCATCGTGGTTAGCAACACAAACAATGCGACGCAATACCAATGCAAAGCCTAGGAGTGATCGTGCAATAGAGTTGCGAGTGACAGCTAATAAACGGGAGAACAGGATTTATTGAGCGATTATTTATAAACATTCCAGCAGGTTTGAGCTCGAAATTAGAGCCTAAATGTCAGCCTAGTTTTGTTCGCTTCTCTCGGCTTTTAGGCATTCACAGGTGAGGAAAAGGTAAGCTGGCGCCTTCAGCTGTTTCTTTTGACGTGGGCGACAACAAAGCGAAACGAATTGGATTTGTTCACCGACTGAGGTTGTCAGTGTGTTTTCCTTTGATGGAAGTTGAGAGAGTCTAGGTTGGTGCTCGGTGTTTTTGAAAGTTTTGCTCGCTTATTGAAGTTTTGCGGCTTTTTGCACGATTTGACGAAAAACGACGTGCAAATGGGACTTCGGTCAACTATTTTTTAGCCAACAGATAAAGGAACAATTAAAAAAATTCGCCGCTACCATTCCTGCCTACTCTTAGTTATAATACGTGTTAAACGGATTAAAGTTAAGAAGACAATTTCGTTGGAAGTCTGTGAGAGAACGAGCATTTGGTTGTAATTGAAGAGGAGAATTTTAAGCTTTAGTTTGTTTTTTTGCTGACTCAACAGTTTCCAACAAGTATTTAAAAAGTAATTAAAAAGATTAATTAATTGGAAGTTGATTCCTGTTCTGATGTCTGTTTGTATTGCCTTGCATAAGTATTATTGTGTTTTGTAAATCGATTGTTTTGAATGAGTCATCAGTAATCATATTTACTTGTCATAATGTTGAGATGTTTGGGATCATTACAAGTTACTTTTGTTGGAATCAGACCTTGATGAGTCATAGACCAAAATAAGTCCTGTTGTGGTTTTTAAACATGCATGCTTAAATTGCTTGAATGTTGATTAAATTAATTCTCAGTAATTTGTAATGCAAATGTAATGTTCATTTTAATGGCATTTAAGATTAATTCCATACTTCACTTTTACTTGTTATTATTTCTTACTTCTTTATCTTACTTAACATTAACTGATCACATCTTTTTCTGTTAATTTCTCTTGCATTTTTATAAGTTAAACCAGTAGATGCCAATGTGAAACATTTTCATCATTTCCAAACAAAAAAGCTAGAATTGTTTTTTTGTCCTGATACTTGCACATAATTTCTGCTATTAATGCATTGTTACTCATATTAAGGTACCACTACTGTTTCTATTGTATAAACTTTGTACATTCTTTAGCATCATGGCCAACAACAGCAACAACAATTACGTTCCTGCAACAAGAAGAACTTCTAATATCGGAAGTCGACCGAACAACGACCCTCTGAATTTAGTCAAGATTTCGACAAATCCGCTCGCTCTTCAGGCACAGGAGACGCTTCAAATCTTGGAGGTGCAGAAAACTTACAAGAGTCAAGCAGCACAGAAAGATGGAAATGATGCCTGGATCAATGTGAGACCAAACTGCAGATCATGTATTGATTATTAATCCATAAATATTAATCCATAATTATTATTCCATAAATATTAATCCATAATTATTAATTCGTCTATATTAATTACCATCTCCAATTTCTTCTTTGCTTGAATTCTCCATGCAATCAATTTGTGATATCATCAGTTAATTACTGTCACTTACCATCTTTCTGGTTGCTTATGGTTTTTTGGTGGTGATGATGATGATGATGATAATGATAATGATGATGATGATGATGATGTTCTTGAAATCAGGAACTGGATAATTGGAAAAATAAAAGAAAATCCATTCAGCCAAGTTCTGTCAGATCTTTGGATATGACTTTGAGGTGATTTAGGATTCATCACTGGATAATTCACTGGATTATAAAATAATTATTTAATAATGAGCAAAAATTGTTAAATAATATTTGATTATCAGACATTTGTTATGTAATAATAATAATAATAATAATTATAATGCAAAAATGTATGAAATAAATACAAAACACTTGATTATACAGTACATCTGAAGAACCGACAACTTTTGCAACTTCAAGAACTTCACTGAAGGGTCTATTAAGACATAATAATGAAGACGATGACGATGATGATGATGGTGATGGTGCTGCTACTGAAGATAAAACCACCATAAAACCTCTTGAATCAAAGAAACCTCTCGAAGATGTGAGTGTTTCCAAAGAAGATGTTTTCGATCAAAAAAAGTCAATCGCGAAGGAGGATCGTCAGGAATTCAAAGAAGCAACTGAGGCTGATGACAGCTTGAAAACATATCCAGAAGTTAAACGAACAGAAGTTTCTGTTTCTAACATTACAAGTAGCATAACTAAATTTTCCACTCCTCAAACATTTAAAAGCACAAAAACATCTCTCGACGGTTCGGGCCTTTGCTCGACTCCGAAAGAAGCTGCAAGGAGACCCAACGTTGCCAACCAGGCGATCGAGAGACCGAAGTCGTCTTTCATTGCCGGAAACGTTCCAAAAGTGCCCTTCAAGAAGACTTCGACGAACTTCGGTTCGATCCCAGAAAGCAAGAAAAAGTATCCCAGAGATGAAGAGAAAACAGCTCAGGCCAGCATAAAAAAGTTCAACAACATAAAGAACTTTTTCGAACAGGTATCTCAGAACGTCGAGGTGGACGTCAAAGCCCCGAAACCCGTCGCGAGGAGGGGAGTCAGTTCTGCGGTCGACTCCAAAAAAAGGATGAGCCTCGGCCCCGGAGTTCTCGAGAGGTCGTCCAGAAGCAGCGTGGCCATTGCCAACGACAAGGAATTTATTATCGATGAACTTTACGTCGACTCGTCCAAAAGTCCCATTGCAAAATTTCAAGCAAAACCTGCAAACCAACTCTTCCAAACGAAAGAAAGAGAAAGCTTAAAAAAGCCCGTCGCGACTGCAGCAAAGTCACCGACAAAAGTTTACAGTTTTTCAACTGACGAGGAAAATGCACCCCCTACTAAAGCTGACATTTCAATTGAAGACTTCAAAGGGATGATTTCTCTACCAACCAGTCCTCCATCAGCAATCAAGACTCAACCTGCAAACCAATCAATTCAGGAAGTTTCCTTAGTTGAAAGCAAGACAGAAGATGAGGTGTTCACATCCCCTGTTCGTAAAGGTGATAAAAATATTTCTCCAAGATTCTCTGATTTTAAGGAAATAAACAAAGCAAGCATCAAGATTGATGGTGCAGGGGACGAGAATATTTCTGTCGGTCAAGGATTTAAAGCTGCCTCAACAGAGAAACAATCGAAAGAGCCAGTGTCAATTCTCAAGCAAAGCGTTCAAAAAGAAAATGCTAAGAAAATGTTTTTCCATGAAAATGAAACTCAAAGCAGGCCATTGATGACTTCATGGAATGATTCACCATCGATTTCTGTGCCACTCGCACAATCGCATGTTGACAAAAGCAGATCGAAAGATGAATGCAAGCACCCCCTGGATGGCAATACGTCAATGGAAACTGTAAGTATTGATGCTTGTCGAGGTAGAAATTTATCAGAGCGTGAGGAGAATCTGAACACTTCAGTGAGTATTGGCACAGAAGAAATTGAAGAAGCCACAATTATTTGGAATGAGGTTCCCAAGTCTGTTGAAGTTGTAACAAAGCAGTCTGAGCAGGAAAGTAAATCAATTGGAAAACAAATGACAGAAAAAGAAAGTCATATAACCGCTGCTGATTATTCAAATTTGAATTCATTTTCTGCAAAAATAGATAAACTTTTGGAAGAATTGAAATTCATTCCAACATCCTTAACTGAAAGTAAAACCGACGAACCTTCATCGAACTTACAACAAGTTGAAGATGGAAAACCTGCTGAGATCAACGATTCTGTACCGGAGAAGTCCTTCGAAACATTCGATGTTGTTGATGGAAAAAGTTGCAACGATGCAAATTCGAGGACTCGCTTCGGACAAATCTTAGAAAAGACATTTTCCCAAGGAAAAGCCGTGCCTTCTGTTACAACTTCTAAAGCTCTGCTGAGGTCATCAGAAGTGGATGGAGAGAAGCATAAAATGAAAGACGGCAACTTTTCAAGAGCCGCTACCTTACCGACAGTGCCTCCAAAACCCACGAGAACAAATTCGTGCAAAAATTCCTTCTTTTCTCCAGGTTTGATTGTTTATGCAGATGTTTTATTAAAATAGTTTGAATAAAAAATAATTAATTAAAATAAATATCATAAAATCATTCTAGGTCTGTTGACATCCTCGGATGGTAGATTTTCCAAGAAAGATGAAAAACTTGAAACCGGGCTCGACTTGAGTGCAAAGGCGACTCCAAACCTGCTCGATGTTTCTGCCGGAAGAGCGAAGGTCGAGCTGTCGAGAAAGGCCAAAAGAAGGCCTCCTTCCATTAAAGTAATATTAATTAAATTAAATGTCCTTATTTGAAAATGTAATTTTTAACAAAAAATTAAATATTATTATTTTAAAAGTAAATTTAAATGCTACTGTAAAGACAAGAAACACAATAGAGTGCTGTTAAGATTAAAGACATCAAATTGCAAATAATTCCAATTTTTAGGGGAGATCACTCTCTCTTGAAGATCTTCTTGATTCCACTTCAACCAAAAACCTGGTTGTTGTTGATGTTGTTGAGGATAAAAATGGTTTTTGCCATCATTCGAGTGAGGTGCAGGGCGAGAAACTTCGTCAGGTTTGTTTATAAAAAACATTTCGTGTTTTGATTCGAGATTGCATCGCAAACTGGACGCAGACTCGACAATTTGTTCTGATTAGTGAATCATTGAGAAACAAACCTTTATTTCAAATCGTGAAGTTTTTCTCAAAGTGCTTATATTATTTGATGATTTCATCCCACAAATTCCTTTTCTCCACCTTCAAGCAGGTTGTCACAATACTTGACTCTTGGTGCAATACTTGAAATTCTTTTGGACTGGAATTTTGCTTCTGAACTTTTGGATGATATTCATCAAAAGTTGATTTGTAGGAGTCAAATGTCCACAATACTTTGGTGACGAGTGATTAACAAACCATGCCGTGTTTCAAGGGACTTGTTGATTCTTTGTCAGTCGTGGGCTTTAATGTGAAATAGCATATTTTGCATCCTGATGAAATGATGGTAGTTAAAATGACAATGAAAGTGGTGGTAATGATTCAGTGTTGGTGTGAATCATGACCTCAGATTGGTGGCATTTCATTATTTTCATGCTTGTTAATTTTAGTTCTCTTCATGTCTTATTTGAAGTTATCCTATTATTGAAGTTTTCTTTTAAATTAGAGAGAGGAAGAGTCCTCCATTGATGATGATGAAGACGACGATGACAAACCGCCATCACTGCCTTCATGTCCGCCTCCAATAATGTCTTCTTACGACGAGACACAGCTGATGTTCGCAACAACGGAACCTATCAGGGCAACCATACTGTCTTTTCAAGAAACTGGAAATGCTGATTCAGATGAGGACTTGCTGCCAGAAAGTTCAGCCTAATTTTAAGATGTCCTGTCAGCTTTTCAGACATTGTTTCTTGTTAAGTGATGGTAATTTTTGATTTCTATAATAAATATTTTGAAGAAATTTGTTAATGTGCAACTGAGGTGCTTCCTTTCACACTAATTTGTGCTGTTTTCACACATATCTTATTTTAAAATAAAGAGGTAACGTGGCATCTTGAGCAAAGTGTGTTGTGTCCAAATAGAAAATTGGTTAAAAGGAAATCATATAATTTTAACACTGACGAAAAGTTCGTGTAAATTTTAATAACCAGGGCTTTTTCCATTATTAAAAAGTTATGAATAGTGGATAGAATGAAGTTTCATGTTAAGTGAAGGAATTTAAAAGTTCGATGAAGAAATTGCAAGGGCAAGGGCTGAGTTGATGCCTTCTGTCACAGCATTGCTGCATAGTGTGCAGGTTTAAAGTCTTTCCAACTTTTTTAACTTCATCTTGTTTTCTAGTCAAACATTTTCTCTCAAAAGAAAAGAAAAATAAACGAACAAAAAGTTTCTTTTTAATATAGATATATTTCTTCTTAATATACTTCGTAGACCAATTCCGCAAAATTTTTCAACCTCCTTTTCACATCGATTTCCTCTTTTTAAATGAGCAAATAGATTTAGTAAGTTGTAACCAAAAGTCGCGAAGAAAGGTGACGGAGGAGAAGCAAGGGATTTGACCTGATAAGGTTAAAATGACCTGAATGTAATAATGACGTCACTAGAACATGCAGATGGTGAGATTGAGATTTTTAAAAAAATGCATGAAATAACTCGAGATACAAAACATAATGCTCTTAATATTACTCATAAGCATAGTTATAATAAACCAGTTTTTTAAATAGGATCTCAGAACCGCTTTTGGTTAATATTAATTCTATTCCGACATGTGACAGTCACCATCGAAGATTTTTATATAATAAATACATACTTTATCAAGACACTAAAGTTAAGTTTTAATTAAGCTTCTTCGAGTAATGAACACTTACCAATCGAATCATTGATTTCCAGCAAGTGGCCCATAAAACATGACAGCTTCCTATATGAGCAGATTTAACCCCGTAGATCTGTTTTTATGTAGAGCTTAAATTTTACACCGACAATTATGAGAGTTCAGATATTCTTTTAGAACATAAAACGCCTTCCGGTAGTTGATGGCTCAGTATTTGGGAGGTCAGGGGGTGAAGAACATAAATCCACTGTCTCGGGTTCTCATGTGTTTCTCACTCGGAGCATCAGTTCAAAATTTTGAGCTAATTTTCCGATGTAACGCGGATTTATGGCGAAGATTAAACTCGCTCCGGTTGCCATTTACAGGGAAATATGAGGAGCTCCAAGTGCCGGATTGGCAATCCATCTGACAAGGAAAAGGATGCGAGCGCGCAATCTTCGCAAATCGACAGCCTTAAGAACTAGCTGGATTAACGCCTTGAGAGGATTTTGATCGATCTACCGAGGCTGACTCCCGAGGAATAAATGCCCGCTTTGTATTTTATCGTCTGCGAAAAATTGGAGGAAAAGACTTTCTTTTCTTCGTGGTTTCATTCGGCAAGTGTTCGTCGAAGATGCCTCGAATGTTGAGATATCGTGCGTACGAAGATGTACATCACACCGCTGCCATCTGGATGCTATGGTTCTACATTTGAATGATAAACGATTTTAACATCTCAACGCATTTCCTCTAAGGAAACCAATTGAGGATACAATTAGAGCGACCATCAAATTATTATTACTAACATTGTATGATTGGGCATCATCATCATCATCATCATCGTCGTCGTCGTCATCATCCTTTCATCACCAAGAACTCTTATCATTAAAAAGGCGTATATTCGAAATTCGAGGCGAGTTTTTGAAAGATTTAACTTAAAAAATGATGGGTTTTAAGGAGCAGTTTAAATCAGAAAATTAGGAAGCATTTTGATTAAATTCTCAAAGTAACGTTTCTGGATGACAAACAAGTTCATGCTAACTTTCTATGTTACGGTCCTAATCAGGTTGATCTTGATATCACTATCATCATCATCGTCGTCGTCGTCGTCATAGGTATCATTATCATCATCAAAATGCCTTACTGCTCTTCTTCAACTTCATTTGATTAAATTTCTTAACAAACTTATAACGTAACAGATGCAGTATTTTAGAGTATAAATGGTCTATATTTCTATGTCATCTCATACCAGCATTTTAAATATTTCTCAATCTTCAATCATCCGCCCGTCCGTCCGTCCGTCCGACAACCCGTCGAAACAGCTCAGCAACCAGTCATCCAACCAATGCTCCTCATCAACTTTGTGAAGGATATGTTTGTCAAACGTGCAGAGAGTTGAGTTAATTGCTCTCGTATCTCCTCCTGTGGATTTGGAGGATAGATGTCGCTCAGGGACTTGTCTTCGCCGTCGTAATCGCCACCATCGCCTTAACTGGTATCCATCCTTCATCATCATCACCATCGTCGTCATCATCATCATCGTCACCATCGTCGTCATCGTCATCATCATCATTATCATCATCATCACCACCTATGTGTTGCTTCGAAGCACCTGCTTATATGTGGAGCCTTCAAATACCTGGAGACAACCCAACAACTTCGCAGACCATTTGATTGATTCCAAAATAAAATTTTTTTTTTGAATGTTGAAAAATTTAACGAAGTTGCGAATGATTAGACGTCTTGGAGATTTTCGTATCCAAATGTTTACAGCATTTGATGGATAAACTGTGGGATGCATTTTTAACTATTTGTTTGTAAATTATTTAATTCAAGAATTGTTCGAGAAGCAATTAAAAGTTGCAAAAGTTCTTCGAGATGAAGTGAAGATGATTTTAAGAGACAGAAAATCCATCAAGTTTTACTTCATTTCCTCAGGATTTTCCACGAGAGTAACGATATACAAATGCGTGCATTATATAATATATAATGTATAATAAGTAACAATATGGAGAGAGCCGGGTTGTATTGGACTTAAAAAGAGAGAAAGTATATTTACAAAATAATACATGTCACTTCTTCTCTTGAGTGATAACGTTGGTAATGATGATCGCCACGATAAACATGAAAGCGATGATGATGATGATTCGAAGATGATAACGAAAATTACCGCGACTATGACAGGACGACGTTGAAGGTGATGATGACGATGACGTTGGTGACGATGCAGAGACAAACGGACAGACAGATAGACGTGTCGTACAAGTTGCTTACAACCAAGAAGAGGGGAGCTTCTAAAGATAAATTTTTATTTCAAACATTCGAGAAATTCGATCATTTTATTACACAAATATAATGGAAAAGTCCATTTAAGATTTACTTACTAGATTTATTTATTTGTTTATTTATTTATTCATTTATCCATCTCTTTATTTATCCATTTATTTATTTATTTAAGATTGGCTTTGAAATAATTGCAGGCAAATCGTGTCCAAGGTCAGAATAATTTGCAACTAATTACAGGCACCTTTTAGGTAAAATTTAATAATACTAATTTAATAAATACAAAATTTAATGACAACGCCATTTTGAAATAAGATCAATAATTGTCTAACTAAGTGGCTAATATAAAAAAAAAGCATGTGACGATGTGACTATGTGATGTGCTCCATCACAATCACAACAGTGCGTGGCAGCCTAGGAACGACACGAGATGCAGACTGGAAATCATTCCAGTTGCACGTATCCGTCCATCCGTGTCGACGTTCGGACTTCCTTCAATTTCCCGCCCCGACAGCGGCTTGAATTTCCTTAAACATCTTACGGCAACAGTGCCACTTTGCACTGCTTCTCGGTGTCTCCGTTCCCTCTTTTCCAGACGTCACGTGACGTGGGGTCATCGAGTGCGAGTCCTTTTACAGCGAAATGTTGTTCCTTCGGATGAAGTCTTTTTGCCAGAAGAAGTTTGAAATTTGAAAAGGAACCACTGGAGAACCACAAGATGAGATCCCTGCTTTGGAGTTGGATTGTACTTGTTTCAACTCAACAGAGACGTTAGTTCTTTTCGATTGCTATTTTTTTTAAACTTTAACGTTTTAATCCTAAATAATCTCCTTAATCTAAATCTAAATGTTATTTAACTACGTTAAATAATTTGATGCATTTTATTTTATATTTTAAAAACAAATTTAAAAAAAACCAGTCCTCCGAAATATATTACGTTGCATGAAATGCATCGATAATTTCGGGATTATTTTTATTACATTTTCTTGACCTGTTAAAGGATAATTTAATTTCTTTAATTTTATTTAAAAATCAAAAGTTTTGAAAAAGAAATTAATTTAATCTCATCTTCATATTTTGGGAAATTACTATGGTAAATTGGTGGACAATTTTCTAAAGGATTATGCAATCAATGAAACGGTTCTTTGCGAAGATGGCAAGGCATTCCAGCATCCTCCTTTTAGTATCTGGGTGTTACTCGGGAGTGAATTATTTTTTTCCTTTAAACGTCTAAATGCCAGAATTGGTTTTCAACGAGTGGAAACACCAGGAAAGATTTGACTTTCGAGAGAAGATTTGATGAAAGGGATGATAGGACGTTGATATTCTTCAGCGCGAGGGAAGACCAAGTTCATTGGCTCGCTAATGACTGCATTCACTCGGCTATCAAAGCGTTTTAGTGAGTTCGTTTGCTGGCGTCCGCAATAGATTGACTGTGAAATGATGAATGATATGTTGCACTCAGCAAATTCCAAGAGGAGAGTCTGAAATATTGCAAAAGTAAGTTTAAAGAGCTGAGTGGATAATTTAAGTCCATGAAAGATTCATGAGCTCCTCGGATCACAATTTATTGACCTCATAAATAATTAGCTCCTTCACGGCGTCTCAAAACCCTTTAACTCCATTTGGTGGAAAGTATTGAAAACTTCATACGCACCGTTACGCTCGACTTGGCGCGTGCTGACACGTGACAAATGAACATGGAGAGGTGTGACCTTCAAATGACACGGATATTTCGGTACCAATTCTTTGCTTATTGCATCAAAAATAATTTTAAAACAAACCTCTTCAAGTAAAACGTTCAAATGTGCTACTCGACAATTACACTGGAAATACATTTTCATTTAATCGAAAATAACATTTAAAGCGAATGAAATGATCCATTTAGCCAACAGGTGTCACTTTGTGCTGACAATTTGAATTGCATCCTGAACGCCTTAAGGATACAAAGAGATTTCACATTGAAGAAGGGAAAGCCATTTGCAAGGACAGCACTTCAATCTCTCTTCTTACGCTTCCCTTCCGAAGCAAATTACTCGTGCAATTATTTAAATCTTTCATTAAAAAAATATTCTGAAAATTAAAACATCAGTCATGAATATTCAGAGTCAAATAAAAACTGGATACAAGTATTGAGAGTTTGAGATAACTTATTTGGGAGGTCATTTTTGAGATAATTGTAATTCAATCCCCTTGAAACTAATTAAATTAATTAGTAATTGCAATATACAAACAACCAGACTTCTTCAAAGCAATTTAATATAAACGCAACCAAACCTTAATAAAAATCCCAAAGTGTAAGTCAGTTATAAAGTATAAGTTACGCTTCGATGCATTGCATCTATTTTTAAGAAGACGATACATTTCACTCTCGAGCACACTTTTTAACTTCTGCTCGAGTAAATCTTTTAAGTCTTACATTGTACATTTAATTAAGCATTGAAGAGCCTTTCACAATACCGTTCAAATGAATTACCGAAAGGAAGGATCGATAAACTATTTATCTTCAAATACCTCCCCAGAATTTAATGGTCAAGGTGTGCCGAATATTTGGTCGTACATGTGAGCGTTGAATGTTAAATGTGTACATTCAAAGTGCCTGTGGACGACCAATGGAATTCCAATGCTTGTGAGGGAACATTCAATGCCCACGTGGGGTAATCGGTTGATTAGGGGCGGTTAGCGGAAAGAACCCGAAGAAAAAGTTTGTCGAACAAACGTTTGATCATTTATTTGAAGCACGGGAGCGCTTTTACTACTAAAATGGTTTTTTAAAAATGAAATAAAACCTTTTGATTGGATGATGCAGTTGGCTATTGCAGTTGGCTATTGCAGGGTGATATATGAACTCTCCAGCCAATAGCGTCTGAACACGTGTTGGTGGTCTTCCTGCTTTATGGTGCAAAACTCATCAGGTGCTATTTTGATGGATGTCTCAAATTTAATCTCAACAGCCTCTGGACTGTGACCCTCATAATGTTTTATTCCTAGGGTCGAGTCGATACTTTGCATAATCGATTTCTGCAATTAACAACTCCTGCCGTTGCAAATGTTATCAAAGTATTTTCGATCTCTAAGCCGGGAACCGGTCTGTTAGTTCGACGTGCGTTTGTTATTCTTGAGCAACAGAAGATAACAAACAAAGTCAATAAACATAATAGACAATCAAAAAAAAATAAAAAGGAACAACTCTGTTGCGCATTTACTTACAATTTACTTGCTTATAAAATATTTAGTTGCGTGTTGTCGACGTGTTGTTTGCGGTGCTGTTGGTTCTCTGGAGATGGTCGAGAACAACTTCTTTTGTTCTTCCGCCGAGACGTTCTTTCGAATCCTTTAATTCAACATACCCGAATGAAATCCTGTTATTATTTGTTGTTTTTGTTTTCATAGTTACCATTAATAATAATAATTTATTATAATTTGTATAATATTATAATCTTCTAAATGCAGCAATAATAATAATAATAATATTATTATAATATTAATATTATTATTATAATATTAATATTATTATAATTATATTATTATAATTATATAATTATATTATTATTATTATTATTATAGTAATATTATTATTATAATTATAATAAATTATAATTAGAAGAGCCACATTTTAAATTAGATCGTAACAAGCAGAGAAATTGTCAGAAAGAAATAATTTCAAATTTTAAATGCGGAGGTCGAAACGGTTTGCGGAAGAATCCTGCTTGGTCTAAAAAAATGGCTGACAGTTTGTAAGTTTCAGGGGCAATCTCAAGATGACAGTTTTCATGCAGTCCAAAGAGAAGTTTGCTTTCTTTTTTATGATGAGCACACACGTTCCGTCAATCCGGAAAAAAATGCTTCCTTCATATTTTCGGCGCATTGTTGGACTAATAATGTTGCCATAAGAGAAGGTATTCCGCGAGTGGAAAATAATATATTTTAATATAACATTTTATTTTGTGGATTTTCAATATTTTTAAAATTCTTTTATCGGTTAATAACCCATATTTGTTAATCGGATCAAGTCGAATTGTTTGGTTAGAAATACGAAATACGTCAGAATCCTGGATTGATCTCCTAAATTTAAAATGTTTTCCACACATAAAAACAAATCACCTAATAAAATATCAATCACGCGTCAAATAAATGAAAAAAGACATCGAAATATGCAACTCAAATGAATAATAATGAAACAGCGACATCCACGGAACGTCGGGGTTCAAACATTGCCTTTGAAAGCACGCAGTTTTCCTATGCAATAAATTTGGCGAAAAATGAAAACAATTTTCTCTTCGTTTCTTCCTCCTTCAAAGTCCGAGATTGAAGCTGTTAAGCTGTTAGCGATGTGAAAAACTGCACGATTCCTTGTGAGCATGCTCAGGCGGGCAATACAGGCGCTGAATTAAGGCCAATAAAAGTCGCTTCCCGGGCTGATGTAAGATTCTTTCATTGCCGAGGCCGGAAACTCTAAGATTTTTGCTTATGATCCATCAAAAGTCTGTAGCGTGTTACAAGTGAGTTCGGTACGATGTCTGCTTCGCACTAAGGAATTGATTCCATTTTCACCTTTAGCCACCCCTATTCCCTTCCTATTCCAACATCGCCCGGCTTATTGGGGTCGTGCGAGTGGAAATAAAGATTTGAAATTGGCGTTTTTGAGAGAAAAGATTTGTCGAGAAAGCAACGATGCAACACTGGAACAAAAATGTCCATACAAAATTAACGAGCTTCATGTTCTATTTGAAGCTGTCATTTAAGCCGGATTGTGCTGGATTAGCACTTTTATTGATTCAGAAGCCATCAAAATAAATTTCCAAAACAAAACGATTGAAGTAGAAGGTGACAAGACCAGTGCCAGATGGTCCCTTATTATGAGGGGAGAAACGAGAGTACTTTAGCTTTGTGCCTTTAAACTGTGAATCCTAGAGAGTTTTCATTAAACATTATTATTTCTCACTCGGATAGATAGAAGTTATCGCAGAAGTAAAATATTTTTCGGAATTATTTAGCGCTAGACGTGAGGAATTTGCATGCGATCTTGCAACACGGCAAGGGCGGATACACTTGGGACTGGCAAAGTTCACATTCGGCGATGTGTTGGAAATCCTGGCTTTAGTATGAAAAATATGGATAAATAATAGATGCAGAGGAGTCCAAATTAAGTCAACAGAGGGCATGAGGATGGTGAAAGGGTGGCGGCATAAATCGATTTGTCCTGTTGGTCACTACGGACAAGTCCTCATTATCCCCACAAATCCAGTTATCGAGCCGGACTGACGCATTTCAGTCGGTTGCTTCTTAGCACCAAGAAACAAAATGAAGTTTCGCTTCGATAAAATTCTTTCAAACTTGCATTAAGTTTTCACGCCAACCAAAAGCCTAGGGAAATATAAGGAGGATGTCACGACACATTCGCATCTTAGGAACGAAAGCATTGTCGTACAGAACAGCAAATAAATAAAAATTATTCTCTCGCCAAAATTCAAAGAACATTAACGATCAGCTTCATTTTGTAGACTTTAAATTCATTATTTTGGTAGATGATTTTAAGGCCAAGCACCTTTGCATGATTTAAGTGTTGATTCAATTGCCTGCTCATCCATAAAAAAATTTTCCAAAGCAAAGCTGTTGATGTTCTGAAATGACGAATGGACTGGCTAATAAATTTCTGAGCACAACAATAATTATCATCGTACGTAACACTTTTTACGTTACGTTTTTTATAAGTTCGGATCGATGTCACGGACAAAAGCCGACTCCGAAACAGTTGCTTGAATCCGGAGAAACCGTTCAAAAAATGAGGAAGCAGCTGATTTTACTGAATGGATTTAAAATATATTTTAATAAACGAAAGTTCCTAACTCTCGAATATTCCTGTTTATGCGACACCACGGACGAATCAATTGTAAGCCGTTGACAACGCCCCGTTCCACAGATTAATTACGAGGCCGCGTTCTTACGCAGCAATTTTCTCGCGAAAATTTAAAAATATAAGCAAGTAGCTAGAATTAAAAATCGACAATCACTTTTACGCATTTAAATTATCTGCTGTGAAATAAATTTTAATAAAAATAGCCGAGTCAATCTTAAACGACGAATCAAAAAATGTTTTATCACTCTTGTGATATGTAATGTAAGGATTTACTCTTAACTTAAGAACATTTCAATCCTGAGGTTATTTCAATTATTCATCATTTCCAGAAAAAAAGACAAGAAAAGAGGAGAGAAAAGCGACGGTCGAATACAAATAATTTAATATTAAAAGCTCAAATGCGCCCACCAAATGCCCTAGTCGTCTGCTGCGAATGATGTGGTGTCTCAATTCTATGTCTCCTTTCTTACTCCGATTCTCGTAGAAACAATTTGATCAACCGCCCGCGGAGGATCGAACTTAATGCTGATGTATTGCCGGACGTTGCTGAGAAATTGCTAATCTTGCGAGATTCGCTACCTTTGACCCGCAAACAATCAAACCTCCTTCATGGAACATCTCCATTACTCCGCACTTCCAAACCGTTCAGCAATTGCTTCCAATTGCATTTTCCAGAGGACATAATAACCTCCTCGATCATCTTCGCTAGTTCACAAGTTCGACTGAAACGTTGAAAGAAGTTGTTCATTGCAGTGCTGTAGATTAAAAGCGTGTTGTGTTTGTTGATCGTGCCACAACAATAAAACGCAGGAAAAATTTACGACCGGCCTCGTCGCTTGAACGAACATCTCATGTCTTTCGCTGCTCCGTGATTTCTCGACATTTAAAAATTCCTTTCCAATGCTCAAGTTTTACATTCATAAAATTTTCAGCCTTCGTTTTGAGAGTCGAATAAATTCGAATTAGTGAGCGATATTCGATTCATAAAACATGTGAATGAGAAGACGGAATAATAATTTGCATGACTAATAAATGAGGTTTTGTTGCGCTAGGTTCTAAGAAGATTTCAAAGGCGCTTCTTTTACGAAGTTAATTTGATTAAATTCATCTACGTTTCCTTCTTCTTAAAAATTATTTTCACTCTCTTATTTACATTTTCAAGCTATTTCCAAGCTAATTGTAAAATAAAGATGGTTAAATTGCAGATTCATTCGATTATTGCAACATGGAGATTTTCAACGTGACTTGTGACGAAGATCACATCATAATGATGGACTCGGCAAGGTATGGAAGAATGAACATTGGAAGATGCATGAAGGCGGGTTATGGCCACCAAGGTTGCAGTGTCGACGTCTTGTCTCTCATAGACTCCAAATGCTCCGGGAGAAAATCCTGCCGATTTCAGGTGAATTGTTGATGAAAGAGTGTTGTTGATTCGTCGAGTTGTAAGCATTCAGTTGATTGGTTTAAAGCCTCAAAGTGCTGGTCGTAGTCGGAGGAATGGTTCGACACGTTCACATTCCCATTTGTTGACTTTCCTCGCTAAGTCCTGTAAAAATAATTTGCCAAAACACCGGCAAATCGGCGCGTAAATTTGCAAAAATGGTGCAGTAAAATAAAAGAAGGACCGTGTAACGATGCCGCCGAGACACAATGAGTTGGAAGGAGATGTTCTCACGTGTTGGAAAACAAAAATCTCCGTGACATTCAATGGAGGGCCGAGACTGATGGACACGCACCGTGGTCGCCATGGCAACGAGGAACATTTAAAAGTGAAATCAGACAGACATTCGACGGATTTATTTCACCGGTCATTGTTTCGAGTTAGAATTTTGATGGGTCCTTCGAGGAAACCTTTATAATTACTTGTTGAGTTTCAATAAATTGTAAAACTGGCATTGGACGGAGAATAAAAAATAAAAGTTGATCTGAAATTCCATAGCACAGAAAAATTTATTTGCGAATGAACTCGGAAAAAAGAGGTGCAGCGGTTTCAAGTGTGGGTCGTATCAGGTGTCCTCCATCAACTTCCGCTTATCTCCCTTGAAACCCAATCGCTTGGGAGTTATTTCTAATTCTCTACAAATAACTTTCGGACGAGCCGTTGAAAATGCTTAAAAGTAATTTATTTTGTATCTTACTTTAGAAAAGACACTAAAACACGAAGCAATTCGCCATTGCCTCTTGAACTTGTAATGTGTAATTTTAATTGTCTCCTGTTGGGAACAAATAAGCCGTAAAATATTTAATGAAAATTTGTTACGAAATATTCGAAGGAATAAATGCTCTTCAGGTGCCTGATGTTACTCTTTATGAAATGCAACCCTGTCCTCCTGATTTCACTTCCTACCTTGAAGCAACTCACTCATGCGTGCCAGGTAAAGTCATGAAAATGTAATCAATCGAAAGATCGACTCAATCAATCAATCAATCAATCAATCAATCAATCAATCAATCAATCAATCAATCAATCAATCAATCAATCAATCAATCAATCAATCAATCAATCAATCAATCAATCAATCAATCAATCAATCAATCAATCAATCAATCAATCAATCAATCAATCAATCAATCAATCAATCAATCAATCAGTCAATCAATCAATCAATCAATCAATCAATCAATCAATCAATCGATCAATCAATCAATCAATCAGTCAATCAGTCAATCAGTCAATCAGTCAATCAGTCAATCAATCAATCAATCAATCAATCAATCAATCAATCAATCAATCAATTTCTTCGATTGTCCGCAGTGATTCCTGTTGATCCCTCGTCTTGTCAAGAACTGGGTCACCAAAAAGTCAAGGATATCCAATGGGGTTTCATAACGAGTCTCTCGACGGCCAATCGAAATCCTAACAGGGCCAGTCAGGGGAGTTTGAGTTGTCCCTGGTCGGTAGAGGTCATGCAAGGTCAGAGGATCAACATTTCCTTGCACAGCATCCTTTTGTACAACTACAAAGTCAGTCAATCCAAGTACAGAGGATCCTCGTTTGCAATGGAAGAGGCCTGTTTTGAAGTTGGATTCGTCATCGATGGTGACGGAAGCAGGCACCTGGTGTCGGTTTGCAGCAGCAACGAGAGACTCATCCACGTGGTCCTCAGTCAGAGTCACGTGATTCGCATCGAATTCTCCAACATCGATTCATTGGCCGACATCGGAATCTTCATATTCGAGTTCAAAGGTCACGTCTTTCGCTTTTTTTTGCAATTAATTAATATTTTCATCGAAACGATTATTATGAACATATCAAGAATAATTCAATGATTTTTTGTTATTATTAACCAAAAAATAAATAAATAAATAAAATGAAACTGCATCCGTGCATTGCTTCGACAGCCACCGGATGTCCACACATTGCACCCTCGCCAAACTCCTGGCACCAAAAAAGCGGAGACACTTTGGTCGCACGGTGCAACAATTCCATCCAAAGTTGGCATCTCATTTGCACGGGAACTGAATGGGTTGGAGAACCTGGCAATTGCAGTAACTCACAAGCTTCAGGTGATCTCGATGTACTTCTTAGCTGTACTTGTAAATGTACTTCTTAGTACGTGCAATTGTGCATTGTGCATTGTGCATTGTACGCTATATGTTTATAACCGAAAAATATTTCCAAATCAATCTTTTACACATTAAATCTGAATTAAGATTCAAACATAAAAGTTAAACTTTGGACAGTTTAATAATAATAATAATAATAAATTTATTTTGTCCGGTGAGAGCAAAATTAAAAAAAAATATAAACTACGATTAAAAAATCTTTACAATTCTATTCGAAATAATTGAATTCAATTTATTCGAAGCATTTCGGTATAATTTTGCTCAATTTGGACGTTAATTTCAGAAAAGTTTAAATCTTGGAGCCTCGAGCAGATATTCAGCTCGGAAGATTCCTTTCCTTTCGGTGGTTTCAGTTTAATCCACTTTTAAACAATTTCAAGTTAAAATACTTTAGCGCTATCTTTTCAAAGGGGTGTTGTTGGCTGTCTCGATTGGTGTTGCCATGGGGATCGTCATTGGAGCATCACTTCTCTGCCTCATCACTCTCTACCTCAAACGGTCTCTCAATTGTTAATTCATTAATTAAATCTATTGTTTAACTATTTTTTTTTAAATAAATAAATGTTAATTAATATGATAACTTCTTATCGTTCTAAATTACGCTTTGAACAGATTATATAATTATTTGCAATTATATGTTTTAAGATTTTAATGCAGGCCTAAAAGTATTTACATTTTGCATGCAGGCCGTCAAAATTGACTACTTTTTTGAGAATAACCAGAATGCACTTTGTACATCATTCGAAGTTGAGAATATTTAACCTTATGATAGCTTACTTTGCAGACTATACACAAGAGATAATATTATAATCACAGTAGATATTATTGCAATTGAATAGATATTATTATATTATTTATTACTATTAAATCACCTATTATTATTATACCATTTATTATTATTATATTATTTATTATTCCTAATTTCTGTTAATCCAACTAAGAGTCTAAATCTTAAAAAGCATGTTTATTTGCTTCTCCAGCATTAAATTTTGTTTGGGATTTTTTTTATATCTAAAATAGGAATTTTAAAAGGGTCACGTGTACAACAATGGGGGGACACGATGTTGACTATAAATAATATATTAAAAATATATTAAATAAACATTTAATTATTTCAATTTAATTTAAGAAAGTTTTGACAATTGTTGACGAAATATGACGAATTTTTTTACGAAAGAAATCGTAAGTCATTCACTAAAAGTGAACGAAACTCCTTTGATGGAGGCCTTAATAAAGAAATACAAGGAATTTCAAATTTGCTTCCCCCATTTACAAACGTCACTTTAAGATCCCCTTTGATCGGCCATCTGGCGAATGAATATCCTGGGATGTTGCATGGCTCGAGAGAGATTTGAATAGCTTGCTTCTAGCGATGAATCATAATTCCAGTCTTCGATGCGTCGATATATCGCGAGTCAGAAAGAGATGATATCGTTGGACAGGCAGAGACAGACTTCTTCGCTCCCCCTCGACGGCTACAGTCGTCCTAAGGAACACTTGGAGGGAAATTCGTCACCGGTCCAGTTGACCAGGATCAGAGAGTGTCAATTCCTCCCCAGCCATTGGACTTTCCGCGACGGAAGTCTCTCTAAGCAGGCCTACGTTTCGCCAAACTTCGTCGGCGAAACTCAGGTCGGTGATGAAATTTTTATCGGGGGACCGACCGGTCAGTCCCTCGGTCAGCTGTTCAATCGGGTTCCGACGCTGAACAACGAAAGCCACCAATTCCTCAGTAAGGACATCGAAGCGCACCTTTTGGAACCAAAGAACCACAAACAGTTCCACGAAAAACCGTCATTCACGTGACTATAAATTTCAAAATGTCGCTTAATCTTTCACAGCTTGTTCGAATGTTTCGCTTTGACTTTCATAACGTATCCATGGCAACGTTCGTAATCATTCCTCTCGACCTGCTATTGGTCGAACGATACGGAGACAACACGTGAATTGCTTCATCGATGCATATATTAAATTCCGTTACGAAATATTTTTGCTAATATCTGCTAATATTGCAACATTAGCATTTTATTTGCATTTATTCGAGGACCTGAATGATGAGTTGTTGATGTTCAACGTTCAAATGAAGCATCAAGAAGCAGATGAAATGTTCTTTTGAAATTATATGCATTTTATAATAAGAAATTATCTTTCAGTATTTTATAAATTCTTAATTTGAACAAAAGAATCGTCTTCCGAATTCAAAAAGGATTCAAATTTGGCAAATAAATTTTAAAAATACTTAAAAATATTAGCAGCGGATCGACTGAAATGCAGCTGAAATGAAACAAATGTTCTGCTTTCACGAGGCATTTTATGAGATTTTTAGATTTATTACGTCAATGATAATGATTATTACAAATAGGAATTAAACTTTTTGATTAGTTGAAGGAACCAGAAACTAAGAAATTAAGCTAACTAATTAAGATAACTGGTTGGTCTAATCAGTTAAACAAACAATAAACTATTTGAAACTCGAGGCAGAAAAGTTAATTCGATAAATGTATAATATACATTGTATATGTTTAAGAGTTTTGTATTAATAATTGCAATGACGATGCTGGAGTTGATGATGATGATGATGTGGAGTTGGTGATGATATTGATGATGGCGGCGGCGACGATGACCACACAAGAGAAGTTGGCAGTGGTTGGGTGAGTATGAAATCCATTGCAAATGAATTTCCAACAAGAACTTTGTAAAAATCTCATTTATTCAGAAAATGATAAACGAGTCTCTCCTATTGACGGGTGACCAAACAATACAAATATCGTATCCTCACTTTTGTCGTTAATTCTTGGCTTTATTTTCAAATGGTTCTTTATGGGAGATGAACTTTTGATTGATTTCAATCGCATCGTCAACCAATTCATCACTTCAATCATCTCATTGAAGACTTATGAATTTCATGACAACGCATGATGCATGGACGGCATTCATTTTGATCTGGAATTATCTTTATTATTATTATTATTATTATTATTTATTATTGTTATTATTAACGAAGAGCTTTTCAATGAATTTATTTGAGATTGAATAATAGCTTATTGTGATGAATAAATAGGCAAACTTGATTGGAATAATGGATTTGTTAAAATCCTTTGAAATATTCTGAAAAATCCAATAAATCCATTATAATAATTATTTAAATTAATTCATAAATCGCCATTTATAAACTGGATTTTTACTTCACACGTCCAGTGGTCGTCATATCTTTGAGCGGGAGATGACTTTTCGCGATAACGTTCGACAAAGTTATTTTACAAAACCCAAATTTGGATATGTTATTTGGAACAAACATTGCAATTAATGTGGATATTTATCCCACATTCTGTATAATTATAAATATTGAATTTATGAAAAATATAAAGAAATGGAGAAATCATTTCAATCAGAGAAGTCAATATGAATAGGAAATGAGACAAAATGATTGACTTCATCTGACCATCTGAATGCAATTCGTCAGAAGTAAGCATAAAGATGTACAAAGATGTACAAAGATGTAACAGCAGAAGGACAATGAAACAATTCCTACAGCATTCACTGAACAAAGCTTCACTTCTTTTGTCTTCAATAATATAATTCCAAACAATTGAACACCGTTTTAATTGATATTATTTTCTCTATTATTAATTTCTTCATCCTTAATAATTATTTAACCAATTCTCTCATCCTATAACAGTTCTTTCACTCTGCCATCTCTGGATCATCATTTTAGATTCACCAATTTAATTAAGGATCGTCCACTAAAAACGTTCGCACGAGGTTTTGGTCGTGGGTGGAACCAACAGTGGACCGTCAAGGACAGGAGGGGTTAAAAATTAACAAACGACTGTGAATGTCTTTTGTGATAACCGCTTACAATAAATTTATTTCTTAATAATAACAATAATAATAATAATAATAGTAATAATCATGATATTAATAATTTCTTCGACAATATTCAAATTTGAATAATTAATATATATCCAAAATCTACAATTTTGAAATATCTACAATCTTCTTTTTTTTTTTGATAATATTAAAAACAATTATACCAGCTTCCTAGAACTCGTTAGATGTTATTGAACATGAAAACAACTTCAAACGATTTCATATTTTTGAAGTGTTTCAGTTGTGGCTTCCAGATGATTTCCAACACTTTATTGTTGCAATGATCATTAATTTATCAGTTTAGCAATCAAACTAATGCAGTCATTAATCTATTAGTTTTGTAAATTGATATTTTTTATTGACAATCCAAAGCAAAGTAATCGGAGAATTCCAGCTTTATTCGCGAAAGCCCATCGAGAAGCAACTCTGAATTCAGCACGTCAAAACAAATCAAAGAAACGTAGCGATGCAAAATTTCGGAATAGAATTTAAAAAAATAGAAAAATAAACAGCCACTGACTACTTTCTGGATTCGAAATGCATTAGAAATGAATTGTCAAGTTGAAGCAAGTGTTTGCACATTTGGTCAACTAAGAAACTACTCACTGAGAATGCAACGAGTGAAATTAACAACTCTTTGGCTTCGTAGGTTTTGAATTCAACTCCCGCAAGGCTTCATGGCGATCATATTCTTGGAGAAGTTGAGTGGCATCTGGAGGAAGGTGAGGATGGATTCGCAGACGCTCTTGAGTGGTTCAATGCAGGCTGTGAACGGAATCAAGAGAACGTAGACGAAAGCCAAGAAGAAAGCCACCGGCCACGCCAGGAAGACCAATCCCAGCAACCAGACGACTGACCAAATGAGTCCAGGACAGAGTGACATTCTGCTCTCGGAATCGAACCGTTCTCTACTCGTGAATCTTCGACGCCTTGTTTTGTGAATTTCTACTCGCTAACAGCACGAGCCAGGCTGCTGCAATTATTAGACGATGCCGTAATCTCTATCGCACTCCGGCCGTCATTATCTCGTGATATTTTTTCTCAAATTAAATTCTCAAAGTGAAGCGGCAAATGTTCGAATGAAAAGAAGTTCTAATTATTTCGATAATCTTGAAGAAACGTTAACTGTAAATAGTTAATGGCACGATGAACGTGTAACGCATGCTCGGCATATTGGCTTTCCAGATGTTAGGTGGAATGGTGTCGCAGCCTGCGAAGGAATTTTGTTTTCCAACTCATTACGAAACAAAAACAAAGCACTGATGCCGAATAAGGACATCTTCCATTTAATGTGAGAAAATGAATGACTGCAATCCATTAATTGGGTAGCAGACGATTATAAACACGAAATCGTTATTCCATCAATTCTATTTTATCATTTTATTAAAATACCGTATTTTAAATACATGGAATATTAAAATTAAACAAAAAAATGTTCTATCATTCTAGCCATCCTTCCTATGAATGCATTCAAATCTCGCTCAGCTAAGATCTGCACGTAGTTAGCAATTTGCATACTACAGTTAGGTAAAGAAGATGTAAGGGAATTAATTGATTCAGACATAATCATTAATAAACATTTTCCATTGAAACGGTCGAAATGATAATTTCTACGACGGATGTCATGAACCAACTCCAGCGCTTTGCAGATGTTATTGGCTGAGCGCGAGTAACGCGCACAACTTCCTCCGAGAATAAATTTCAAATCAACACGCAACAACAACAACAAGAAGAAGAACAACAACAAGGCGATCCTTTTCGACTTCCTTCGTTTATTAATGCACGTTTCATCGGAATACGTTGACTCGCCATGCTGTCTGGTAGGTACGATTTTCACGATGGAGGTTATTATTGCGGACAGTACTTGGATGGTCTCATCGAGGGACACGGAGTCTGCATATCTCCGAGGGGTCAGGGAGAGTTTAGCGGCAGGTGGGTGAGAGGTTTCGAAACCAGCGGAGTTTACAAGTGGCCGAGCGGTAAGTCGTACGAGGGATGCTGGTCCGAGAACAAGAAGCACGGCCTCGGCATAGAAACAAAGGACAAGTGGGTATACAAGGGGGAATGGACCAGGGGTCTCATCGGACGCTACGGTTGCAAATGCAGTCAAACTTCGAGCGCTTGTTACGAGGGGACCTGGTCTGCCGGACTCGTCGATGGATATGGAGTTGAAGTCTCGGCAGATGGAGGTTTGTTCGTTTGAGAATTATTCAATCATTACTTCACTTTTGTTTCAAACATCCTATGTATGATCGTTAACCCGTTCAAAAATATCAACGTTAGGCATTTACCGGGGCCAATGGTTCAAAGGCATGCGCCATGGACATGGAGTGCGGATCAGCGTCCCCTATTATCAAGCCACCCACTATCGTCAATCAAAATCTTCAACATTCCATCAAAGCAAAAGCCTGAAATCATCTCTGAGTTCCATCCAATCTGACTTGGATGATTCAAACGCGGTGAGAGATTCAAAGTCCGATTTGGAGAGGGCGGGCTTTGTTCTACGAGGATTGCGTCCAAACAACGAGTCTGACTCATCCAATCTCTCGGGCAACATCACTCCGGAAACTTCCAGGAAGACCGCTTTTCAGAAGAAAATCGGTAGCAATTTTAAACGCACTTTGGCAAAAAAATTCGGAAAATACAAGAAGTCAGAGAAAGCAGACTCCAGCAGGTGGGAATTTTGTTTTCCTTGGATGATCTTGCATTCTCCTCCCAAATTTTGCGTGAAAAAAATTCCAAGAAAAAGTCTAAACTTGTTTTTGAGGGTGTAATATCCTGCGGAAATGCAGAAAAATATTCAATTCTTGCCTCTGCACGAGAACTCATTAGGATGCGTGCATACATCCACTTTTAGACGTTCGTACAAGTTCGTTTAACACAAGCTACAGAGGCCTCATACCTTTGATTCAAACTTTGTTTTCCACATTTCTGTCGCAAATTCTTCTTCCCTGACCCAGATCATATAACCAAAGTTCAAAATACTTCAATCGTTCCCAAATCGAATGTTTATTTTCCATTTCACTCCGATGGATTATTGGTTAATTCCCTATTAATTAGGTGGATGTTGTACGCGGTGCGTGAGTCAATAGGAATAATTACCTCGGGAAGAGGTTAAGTTGTGCACTCGACTCTAACACATCCGCGTTAAATTCGTACACGTGAGTAACACGTGCTATTCGATTCCAATGGTTGATTGATGCTCACCTTCGATTAAGTGATCACCATGTCACGAACCTAATCGCTTTCAGTCGGTGGACCTTTTGTTTTGGAGATAATTTTCCAAATATCCGCGCGCTGCAACAAACATGGAAGACATAAAAACTCCTACCTAGGCTGCCTGAAAACATGCAATAAATATCTGCTGTGTAAAGATACCTGGATAACATACCAGAAAAGCAAATCGCTCGGTTTGTTTAAAATGCCAAAAATAATGCAATTTAACACCAAAGGGCCAAGCACGAGATCCACGAATAACTGATTTATTCATTTATTTATGGTCCGAAAATAACATTCACTATAAAGGTCACTTCCTCCATCTGCTTCCGGATCCCCTGTAAGGTTCACTTCGGGTTCTGTCAGGAGTCTCGTGAGTGCAGACTCTGGAAAGTCAAATATGACAAACAGAACTGCAAGTCAAGCCAGTTTCATGACCGATTGTCAGGATGGAAACCTCATTGAGACTTATTCTGGAGAGTGGAAAAGCGATAAAAGGTGGAGTGACCGTCATTATCATAAAATATTCAGCGTTCACAGCGTTCAATCCGAGTCCGAGGCTTATTATTTATTTAGCGCCAGCTGCTGCAAACATCGCAACTACAACTACTGAAGTTGTTGTTATTGCTTTTAAATTAATCGAATAAAATGTTATTGCACGCATCCCTTTATGCGTCCAATAAAGTGCGTGCCAAGCAAAGTTCCACGGATCAAGAAATGATGTTTCGAATTTACCTATTAATGTGGAATTCGTAACAGATGTGGATATGGTATTGCATTGCGCTCCGATGGCTTGAAGTATTCAGGAGAGTGGTACAACAACAAGAAGAATGGCTACGGAACAACAACATTTGAAAGTGGAGCCGTTGAGGAAGGAAAATACAAGAACAACGTTCTGGTTGCAGGTTCATGTTTTTCATGTTTTTCATTTGTTTATCATTATCGTCAGTAATATCGTAATCGGTCCCTTCGATGATATTAATGTTTGCATTGTGATAATCATTCAATTTAATTAATGTTATTTATCTTCATAATGTATACGTAATGCTACTTCGCCACACTCGTACTGATGTTTTGAGGAATTTTTCTGAATCATTAACGGACATGCTTCATCGATTTATGTCTGGAAGGAATGAAATGACATGGCAAATGAGATTTGCAATTATAAATTCAGTCTCATATTTTTCAAAGTAAAATAATTTAGTAAAATAATATCTATCAACAGTTTCACATATTCTTAATAAATAGAAACTAACCATCGAAAGGAACTTTGATGAGGCATCAAATAAGCAACTTAACATGCATTTGAAATTCAAGTGCGTTGAGAAGGACTTTCTGAAGAAATTTTCCATGACCAGCCCTTCCTATAAGCAGCTGTTTAGGGTCACCACCACTAATTTACATCGTAAATGGAACGTAAGTTCCTACATCGTTATAGCAATTAAATCTTATTGCAAATTATTTATGTTTAATTTTAATTTTAGGCTTTTAGGCAATAGACCCACTGAATTTGGACAAAACTACCCTATATTACATAGACCTTTTATCCCATTTTAAAAAAAGGCTTTTTTAAGTCTTATGCAAGTTGTTGAATTCGTATAAATAATAACAAACTTTACTAAATTCGCCTGTTAAATTAATTCAAAAATAAAATCTATTTTAAAGATTTCAGGGATCAGTCGAATGATAACATCGTAAGTGTGAAAGGAAAACGGAGCAACTCAGATTAGGCTGCTTAAAAGAAACGCATGAATTTCTAATTTGACCATAAATTTTGCAATAATTAATTGAAAATATTCATTTCAAAAACTCTTGAAATTTTTAATTTGTTAATTATAATTACAAACGTAATTAAAAGGATGATAATTTAATGACGATAACAAAGAGCGAGATAAGGCAATATCTAGTTATCGACAATCTGAAGGCACTTGTTATGTACAGTGGTCAATTATTGCAAATTATTTGTTTTTAACACGAATAATGGAGATTAAAACTTCACGAATGCTTAAAAAGTAATCGGGTAACCCCTTCCATAAATCCTCTTTGTGATCGGACATTGCATTACTGTGCATTGTATTCTTGTGCCTGTTCTTTTTTTATTCTCTTATAATCATCCATCATCTTAGAACCCCAATCACCTCTTCGTTTGAATGTTACCTTATCATAGCCCCACGCTACATAAACTGAGGTACTATATCTGTAAACTGGAGGAGGCAGGTTTAAGCCTTTAATTCAGTATTTACATTCATTGTCTTCGGGCCTGTCCCTCCCTTTAACCTCCACGTTTTGGCCACCCCATCCAAAAAAGGATCTACCGGTGCTTTCAATAATAACGGTCTTTTCTCTGACACCAGTGCATTGTTTGTCATCAAGCATTGTTTGTTACTAGCATTGGAATTGGAACGCAATTTATAATAATTTAACTTTTAGTTTCGTTTATAATATTCGCCAACGTTAAGTTTTGTAAACTAAACATATTTTATATACATTTAATTCAAATAATTCATTTAAACCTCAATTAATGATATTCTTGCAGCTTTGACGAGCAAGAAAGCTTCCATCTTCGCCATTAGGTTTGCCAGATTGAGAGAACAAGTTGAATGTGCAGTTTCAGAAGCAGAAAAAGCTTCACAAATTGCTTTTCAAAAAACCGAAGTTGCTGTCAGCAGGTATTTGTTTTCAAGAGGAAATGCTGGGTCGATATGTTGATATGTGGGGTTTATTACTGTAAATTATTTATGTCTAATGATAATTTTCACTAAAAATCATTAAAAATAATATAAATGATTTCAACCGCAAGAGTTAACTGAATATAATGTAATAAAACAACATTAAAAATCTTATTTGTATTAATATTAGCATTAGTGATGGGTATTTAAAACTTTTGAAGGATGAACGTAGCGAGAGCCAAGGCTGAGATGGCAACAGAGGCTGCAGAACAAGCAAGGATAGACTCTCAAATAGCTTTCCAGATTTCACACAAAGCTTGGGGAAACATCATAAAAGGTCAAATTTTAGAAACAGACACGCATATGATCCATCCGCTGTCAATATTTCGTTAAAAAAAATTCAGATACCGATCTCGAAGATTCCATCCAACTGCGCCAGTCTCAGGTAGAAAACAACGCATTGAAGGATCATTCGACCAAAGAATCAGTTGGCAGTTCTTTGATCAAACACGTCCTCAATTCCTCTCTGAGGAAATCTTTCAGACTCTCTCAACGCTCGAATAAACATTCTGAGAAAAACGAGGAACTCCAGAACGAGCAGGAAACAGACAATCGCAACGAATTAGAAATTCCTCTAAATCCTCGGCAAACGAACGAAAAGCCATCAAACCACGCTCCCGCTTTACAACCGAATGACATTGGCGTGAAGCAAGAAGATGTTCAATGTCATTTTACGTTTCATATATTTTTATATGTCCACTATTTCATATATAAACTTTATTAAGCGAACGAATTGTGCCGTAATAAGATTGTTCGACAAATCAGACGCTTTTTATAGAATTAGTGAATCATTTCAAACATTTCGTATAATCGAATGAAATCACAAATTATAAATGATTACAGATTCTTCATTAGAGTCAGAAGCTTATGGCCTCACACGACCAATTGACTTCAACCGACCTTCAATCGCCTTGAAAAGAAACAAAGGCCAACAGTCAAAAGTTGTGCCTGCAAATCCTCCAACTCCGAAAGCTTTTCCAATAAAACCGGAATCTGTTGTTAAACCCCAGCCTTGTAAAACGTCAACCAAGGTTCACAAATCGCATACTTACAAAAAACTTTCACATAATTATATTCATACCTACCTTGCAGACAATACTTCCGCTAAATCTCAAATATGCCAACTTCCAAATATTTAATTTCAGATGGGAGAAAATTTGTCTTGGTGTCTGCTCATGTTTTTCAACGTTGCCATGGCAGTTTCAATTCTTGTTCTTCTACATAAAATTCTCGTCTGAATTCCTAACGCCTCAAGATTTTATCAACTTAGCTTCTTACTTCTGAATAACAGATGTCTCAGCAAGTCTGAATCTGTTTTGTCGGTTTTGTTGAACTTTTTGTAAAATAAAAGCATAAACAGTTGTTTAATTCTAGACGAACGAATGAAACCTGAATGTGGTGATCGGTATAGGTTGATTCGCGAACATCGTTGATAAATATTGCAATTTGGTTTTATTTCCGAAGTCGATACAAGTACATATCAGAATTTTGTCATCGATAACAGCGTGTAGTTCGATAAGACACGAGAATGTCGGGATTTATTAATTTACTGTGATATGCTGATATACAGTGACAGACGTAGAATATATTGGTTGGAGGGAATTATTTGGCTTTCGGACCATGACTTGTGATCGACTGGGGGAAATTATAAAAGTTAAATATTTAAATTTAAATGTGTCTCCACTAAATCTGCTATCTGCTGATACATCTGTTCATATATTCATGCATTTGATATCCAACACAGAGTGGTATTCAATATTCTTAGACATCATTCGATATTACCGGATATTCATCGATAATGTAGTATTAAACGCATAACTGGAAAATGAACAGAAAACCTCTAGTGCTTTGGAGCAATTTGCACCTTCCTGGTCAAAAATATAAATTTGAAAATATAGAATTCACCGAAAAAATATTGTTTCGGAACAACTTGTCAGATTTCAAATGTGTGAGATAAAAATATACTTAGATCAGACATATTTTTAAGCATACTAATTACACTGTTGGAACTTTGTAGACCCAGCAAAGCATCATGAAATGCACATTTTTTTTATTTTCGTTGAGATGTGCTTCATCATTTATTCAGTATTCCACATTTTTTTGAAACAGAAACTCCGAATCCAAAAATGAGAAAAGAAATTCTGACGAGCGGCGGAAATAGTTTTCCAGACAGGTCAGCACACTATCACTTAGATAGTGATTCATCATTCAAAGTTCAGTCATGACATTCTTGTGCTGAATGTCCTTGCTAGGAATTGAAATGATTCTGCGCCACAACAGGAGTGCAGAGAAGTGCAAGCAAAGCAAAGTCTGCACGTGTACCTAAGCATTCCTAATTGAAGGCCAACTTCGAATGTGCTGAGATCGGCTGAACAACTTGGCTGCTGTGGATGCAAGAATATTGTTGTTCTCGTGCAGTTGAGTATTCATCTCTTAACAAATTGCTTATTCGTCAGTTTTCAATACTTCAACTTTAGTTTCGACTTCTTACTCTTTCGAAAAGTTTTTACTTCTGAGTTTTGAAGCGAAAGGTTTATTTCTGAACGGACGAGGTAAGCCATTTTGAGCCATTTTGAGCATTCAACGTTTTAAATTCAACTGCACTTTCAAAGATTCACGGAGTAAATACTCTGCCATCACAGGGCTCAACTCCGAACAGAATTTTCAAACTTATTTTTTGGATTTAACAAAGGAAACGACTATTTAATTTTTTAAAAAATGGTGAGATTTCTAAGGTTTCATATCAAAAACGGATTTAAATGATTAATTTGGTTGAATCAATCCCTGTCAGGCTCAAGATCACAAGTTATCTGATGAAGAAATAGCGGGTAGGAGGCTATCTTTTTAACAATTACAAGCATAATTCACATAATTCAATTATTATTTAATTATGTGTGAATTGTTAGTGAAATAAAACATGAGATACGTGCAAATCATGAAAGACACATTCGTTCAGAATTTCGAGAGGCATTCAGTTTGTTCGATAAAAATGGTGATGGAACCATAAGTTCAGCTGAACTCGGTACAATCATGAGGTCTTTGGGACAAAACCCAACGGAAAGTGAACTCCAAGATATGATTAATGAAGTCGATGTTGATGGTTGGTTGCATTTATGGTTCATAGTCATTATTTGTGCTTCATCATCATCCACTTATGCTTCACAGTTGGTCATTTATTGTTGAAATTACTCATTTAATCTTTATTTTGAAATCATTTCCTATGATGTTCCTCTCGTGTTTCAAGGCAATGGAACCATCGACTTTGATGAATTCCTCGATATGATGGCAAAAAAGATGAAGGAAACTGACAGCGAGGAAGAGCTCAGAGAAGCCTTCAGAGTTTTTGATAAAGATGGAAATGGGTGAGTCGTGTAGTTGGATAATTATATATTGACATCATCATCGTCGTTGTCTTCGTCGTCGTTATTATTATCAGTAACGAGACCACTAAAAACAGCCATAGATTTCTTAAATTGAAGTAATTTGTTATCCGAGATGCACAATCTTTTTTAATGATCCACTTTGTCTCAGATGTTGAACAAGAATTGGTTAAAAAATGTTTAAACCTTTGTTTTTAATTAGCTGTTTAAGAAATTTATGCAATGCGCAAAAACACGCCACAATATTTAAACAACCCGCAAAGTGCAGCATACGACTATACACACAATGGTGTGTGTACGGAACAGACAAAATGAAATACATCAATGTTTAAGATCAGATTTGCGATGTTATTGGTACTTAACGATTAATCTTTGATAGATGATGAATATCTTTCCAAATGGATGTCTTTTCGCAGAATATCTTGCATGAATTTCAACATATGTTTAACAGTGATGCCGCACAGGTGTATAATTCAGAATGTTCGGGATAACTGTATTTGAGGCCCGTTCCCAGATCTAATTGACCGCTTCTACTAATTCTAATTACAGTCCTCCTACAACTAAGTGAAGTTATTCAAATTACATCATTTCAAACATGAATGTTACAAGATGTTTATGATGTTGTCTTACATGTTGTTTATCATACTCTGTTTATTACGCTGGCTCCAATATGCAAGTTATTCAGTGAAAGGTTATTAAAGGATTCTCAGTAAAGAATCTCAAAGAAAATGTATACACCTATGAGTCATGAATAGGTTAGCACCGGTCAAGAACCTTTAAAGCAATTCATATTTTTGTTCTTCTGATGAACTTCTACGTTAAAAATATAATCTGGCAAAATGTAGGCCTTTGCAGCTATTGCCATATTAGTTCATCTGAGTATTCTTTACAGTCTTATGGTGTCAAATATGCATTAAAAGATGTTAAGGCCAGTTTTATTATTAAAACCCTGTTGTAATCATTAAAATATTATGGTGACTATCAAGACCTTCACCGAAAGACAAGGCCTGCTCGAAACAGATCTAACTTCTATTAGTTTTTTCTGATTCTCACGAAATTAACTAAGGATTGACTTTAAATTTCAATGTTGATTATTATTATATTTTTTGTTGTAGTTGCTGTAGTTATGATAAACTTAATTGGTTAAATAAGTTTACTCCAACAATTTGTACGACTTTCGTAGCAAAACTTGGAAAAAAGGACACGCGAACGAATGGCTGCAGATCACCCGTTGAAATGGCTTCTAATATTGACTCCAATTTTGTATTACAACGTGAGCAACTCCTTGATCTAAAGATTTGTCAAACAAAACGAATGCAGTTCCTTTTTGCGTTTCTTAATTTTCTGACATCTTTTACCATCAATCAGTGCAAATCAAGTTCCTTCAAATCCTCAAATGTTCTGAAATATCCGATTTTTTCTAATTTTAAATTTTCAGTGGAAAATCTCTAAAGCGACAATTCATTTTTTTTTCAGATGCCTCGATTTGATTCTCTCAAATCGCAAACAAACAAATTATTTAATTTATTTATGTTTTAATATAAAACAAATTCTTTGTTTCTAAATAATTTTATTGGAACTCTGCAAATCTACGTTCGATGTATTGAATGCAAATAGTGTATTATCGATGAGTAACTTCTCGCAAGGTCATGTTAAGGGAAAGTTGGTGATGGGTGTTATTTAAGAATCAATCGATCTTTTGGCAAAATATGATTTTTTTTATAGGAAATTTCCACTTTATTCAGTCAGCAACTAATTTGTAAATCGGCATCATTCCTGTAAGAAAATCCTTGTCATGTCAAATTGCTTTGCAAGACATTTCATAAATCTTTAAGTCATTCTCAGCTTTTAACCATTTTCTTGTTCTTTATTTAAAAAAAGATTTGATTTGAGATAATAGTCGATAATAGTAGAACATTTTGTATATACACTTAATATATTCTACACAAGATATACAGACTTTAAATCGTATATATTCAAAACAAGATATACAAAGGTCCACTTTGTTTTCTGTTATGACGACTTCCACGATTCGGTCCACTACCTACGTGTTGAGCGACAACTTTCAGAACTGCATTCAACATTTGAGCCTTATTTCAATTTCAGACCACCACACGTGTTTGCAGTAAAATATTTCACTTGAAAGGTTAAATAGACTTTCAGGCAATTAAAATTCAACAATAATAAATTAAACGACAAAATAAATTTAAATAAATTAAATAATAACACTTTGAAGGAAGTTCTTGTTGGATTGAATATCGAGTAAGGCCGAAACTGCTACTCCAATAATCGTTGCATTAATAATGATCATAAACATAATGGTAAGGATTGCTTTCCAATTTGAAACAATGCCGTTCAAATGTTAAATAATGGAATTCAATGGACATTTTTTAAAATCTTTTTCTCACCTTTAAACAAAAATAGTTTAAGTTTGGGTTCAAAAGGTTAAGAACATCAAAAAGCACACAATATTTAATATTAAATTTGAGCCCAGTTCAATGTATTTGAAAGTTGTGACGACACCATTGCTTTAAAGTTCATTAAGTTCAATATTATAATCATCAACAATTTGAATTTCGCCAGTTTTAGGAAAATAAATATAATAATCAGTAGCCAGATCGACATCATTATCATAACACGTTTCTACTAATGTGGGCTCTGTACTAGACATTTTAATATTTTCCTTTAATATTAAAAATAATTCAGAATTTAATAATAATAATAATATTTACCTTTATGATTAGAATTAATAATTCGCAAATTCAGATACATCAGTTCGGCTGAATTACGTCACGTGATGACCAACTTAGGAGAGAAATTGACAGACGAAGAGGTGGACGAAATGATCAGAGAAGCGGATTTGGATGGAGATGGAACCGTCAACTATGAAGGTTCATAAGTTAACATTAATTACCTAATCAATTACTTAATAACGATTAATTATTCAGTCAATTAGCAAATAAAGGTTGATTATTTGGTAAATTAAGTGTGTCCAATTTAAATTCTTTTGTCGAGTCTTTCAATTTCATGGTAGATTCCATTGTTTCAATGTTCCATTGTTTCAGTGAGACTATCTCGAATGGAAAACTGCAGATAATAAATGTAAATAAGTGATTCAATTTAAATGAATTCACATTAATTAATTATTCAGGATAATATTTGAAATTAAAATTAATCATTAATTTTTTTATTTATTTACTTTTTAACATCCGCAGAATTCGTAACGATGATGACTGCCAAATGAGAACTGTCTTCCTACTGTCGTTCAATGTGCAAACCTTTTCAATTCGTTGTTGGCATTTTCTAACACACTCTCTTTCTTTTCTCTTAAATAAAATGTCCGTTTTGTACTCATTGACGATAATCGGTGTTTTCATTTAATTGTTGACTTGTAAATTCTTAATTGAGTAAAAGTTTTAAAATGTTTTCTTGGTGATAACTCAATAAAGCAAATTAATTCTCTTAAAACAATAATTCTCTTAAAACAATACTCACAAAACTGGAGGCACGCTGTCAAATGATACCAAGGGAAACAATGATGACAAATAGGAACAACTAGCTCAATCGGACTTCGAGGGGAGATGTTATAATTTCACTGTGCAAAATGTGCTTTGCGATTGTTCTAGAATTTTCACTGAAGTATTTGCAATAATAATAAATAATAAATAAATAATAATATTCTGTACTTGAATTATTATTATTGTTTGGCCTATGTCCAGAAAGAACTTCAAAGGTTGCTTTTCAAGGGTTACTTCAAGGTTCATTGCCTAAACAAATTTTAAAAAAAACGAATTCTGTATTCAGTCAAAGGACGTAAAAGGCATTCAAACAGCTAAAATAGGAAAAATTTTGCTGATAAGAAATAATATTTCATTTTCTTCTATTGGTATTTCTACATTAAAAAACCTATTTTTCCTTTTATTTCAATAATAGTCTCACACGACTTTAATCCCTTCTGACTTCTTTTAGCGATATTTTTCAGAAAGAATGGAAATGCTTTTCATCGTTATTTCAGTATTGGTTTGTCAAAAAGTTTTCCTAGCAGAAGGTTGCACTGCCGATTTGCATACGTGGATCTCACGTGATATAATATCATGATTATTTTATAACTCTTCCTTAGAAGTTTACATTAACCGAAAATTAAACCGGTCTAACATTAATTTTTTACCATGATAAGCGTTAAAGCTTATTTTTGAGGGATGTCATAAGGTAACTTTGTGTCCAAGCAAAGCGGTGTTTGATCAATTTAATTCTGGAATTTGCTCTCTTTCCGTGTTATTTACATTTTTAAATTGAAAATCACTGGTTTTATTTAAATTTCATAACAAAGAAATTATAAAAACATTCCGTCTGACTCTTTCCCTATCGGTCGCAGGTGTTCGCATCAGCGAGTTATTGATTGTCGTTGCGATTTTTTAAAACAATGAATTGTTGTGATACTTTATTGGGATGGACTCATGCAGTGACTTTGGAAGAGTTGAGAGACGTGTTTTGTTTTGACATTTCACGGAATGTTCCTGATCGCGAAATTGATGTTAAGCAGTGCTCCAAGTGCCGTGCGGAGGTTGCATTGCTTTGAGATTTTTATAGCAGAATGTGATTTACCACATCATTTTTAGCTACTTCTTGAAGCTTGTCAAGTTCAAGTTCCTTACGAAGACCAAGATCTGAATAATATTTGCTTGAGTTTCAAAAAATGTCCCTTTTGTAACTTGTGTAAGAAAGTAGCTGCATGCCAACTATTATTTAAACACTGAAAACAATGACAATTGCATTAAAGATCAATACATCTGGTGCTGCAAGCAATGGGCCAGCATTGATGCCATGTTAGACTTAGCTCTGCCACAGGAAGGCATAATACTCAAAACGGTAAAAGGCTTATTTTAATTAAGAAAATTGAATTGAGCAATTTTAGTGCCATAACTTCATCCACTTATTTTAAGGTTATCTTTCAGCACACGTTACTTTAAGGAATTAAAATAAAATAAAGCATTTGTTTCCAGGCTGTTTGCCCAAAGGACTACGTCATCATCTACATACTAGGTCAGGTGTGTCACAACCAACACGATCTTGACCTGACACTGATCGAGAGCCCTGTTGGTTATGGCAACTTTCACTTCACTTTCAGATTGCTTTTTGAGGATCATTGTGCCAAGGGATTCTACATTTTAAAAGGAAGTGGTATGTATCCATATACGCTTTATCCAAATATTTACAAAGCCATGCATTGTTATTTATGTTGTTATATCTTTTTATGCACATGCACATGCTAGATTTCTATGGGTTGCAAAAAAAACCAACTTTTCAGATGGCAACCATCACAACTCATTCTTCCCAATGGTTGACTTCTTATACATAAGAAAACAATACAGAAATAACGGTCTCGGGAAGATGATACTGTCGACCATTTTGAACGATAATGCCGGAGCCGAGATTTACTTCTCGGTTCCCATCAGTTCGTCCCTATTCAAAAGTTATTATTATCTAATGTATATTCGTGAGGACCGATAGATTTCAATTATTCTAGTCTTATTAGGTTAAGGATTCAATGGACATCAATTTGACTTCGTTTAATGTTCAGTTCTCAGTTCACTGCTCAGAGCCAATAATTCCCTGAAGAACATTTTATGGGGAGTTGATGGTGAGGATAGATACAACATCTACTATCATCTGGTATCTGAACACCTTCGAACCACCCGCAAAGAAGCTCCATTGACATCATCAAGCTCATAATGTTCACGGAATGTTTTCCAGTTCGTACTGGCTTTTGCCGTTGAAATTATGTTTTACGCATGTTTACATCTTAAATTATTTTAAAAATCTCCTTAAAGCTCCAAATCAAGATCTCACCAAACAACATTTGTTTTGTTTGGATGTACCGATTTTTGTTTTTGACACTTTGATATTGAATACTTACTGGTGGCAAAGATTTGTCAGAAATGTTCAGCTTTTCAAAATTATTTTATGGTGTTTTAAAATTATGTATTTGTATTTCTGCAAATATGTCGGGTCAAATATGGCAAGATAATTAATTGTTAATTAAACATCATCTTCTAAATTTAACATTTATTTGCACCCAATAAAGTAATAACAAACCACTGGAATGCCACAAAGCCCGAATGTCGTATGACTAAAATTTATTACCTAAAAGACATTAACTGGCAAATTATAGGGAGATGAAGTAATCAAGTGTATGTCCCAATCGCTCGTGAGGGAGAGTTTGCTGCGAATGACGGAGGAAATTGTCTCAGCATCATACTGATTGAGGCCTGTTGATCTTTTGGTATTCTGTCTGATGATGGGAAAGAGAATTGATGATTATTAAATGAATTACATGTTGAGAAGTACACACTCTACCTCAAATTCTCAAGACAATGAGAAAGTAACAATGTTTTTCTGTTTAGGCTCTTCAAAAAATTAGAGATGAATGGTTTTTTTAATGTTTCGGGCAGGAAAGACAGCTGGCATTCACAAGATCAGCTTAATTTCACAATTAGACCTTGAGTAAGAATTAGAGTAATCCAAAATACCTCTGATAGAAATTCATGCAACAATGATTTGGACAACTTAACAGGCTTGAAGATCTCACTGTGAAAATGAAAAGTTCAGAGGATCAATTTTAATATTATTGCAATGTTTAACATAGCCTGATGAGTTAGTAGTCATAATTTAATACTTCAAATAAGTTCTTTAAATTCTGATCAATCAGACATCTGTAAAGACTTGTCACCTGAACTGAACTTCCCTAGAGGGACATTCACTCCACAATTGACTGAGTTGATTGTCAAGAAACTTCCTCCTGATGTCCTCGTAATCCTCGCACCATGAGATGATAAAAGCTTCCCTCTTGTCGCAATCAATCAGGGCAGTTGGTTGCGGACAGAAAAGAACAGTTGTCAGAAGCTTCTGCATGTGGGACTCACTCTAAATAGTCAGGAACTTTGTTTGTAATGTTACCTTAATTACTCAATTCATACAACATACAATCCAACAGAATTTTAAACTTGAATAAAATTTAAGAGTGAACATATGTTTTATGTCTAAAGAAGATCCTCACAAATTTTGCCTCCAACCTTGCACATACCCTGAATATGCAATTCAGGAGCAAAATGGGTTGAATTAGATACAAACAGACTGCACCTATGTGATCTATGAGGTAGGACAAACATCAACAGAGTTTTAATCATCTGAAAAAAAGGAAAGTGATTACTTCACAAATACAGAAAATGTCAATTATCCAATGTTGAAAAGCATTTTATTACCATAATAATATTACAAGTCTTATTCAGCCAAAGATTATTTAATTATTTATTTAAATAAACCATTTCCCACCTTATTGACTTGGTCAGAATCACTACCAATTACAACTGCTTGTCTTCCCTGGCATAGAAATGCAACTAAAGATCGATGTATAAACTCAAACTTCAGAGGATCTTCTAAGCTGGAGAAATATGTCTCACTGACCTTCAAAATTTAAAATAGTTAGTAATATCAATACCCTTCAAACATTGTACCTATAATAAATATGTAATAATTCATATACTCTGCCTCAAAATGTTATTAAATCAAACTCACTTTAATGTCCAATGGAATTACTTTATCTTTCATTATTTCAACCAATCGCCTTAAATCCTCTTTCACAATGGTATATCCAGTTGTAGCATTCTATACAATTTTATAGAAACCATCTAATCCATTTCACTCAAATAACTAATGCTTTATAAGTAATGCTTACATTAGCCAGTGCCACCCTGAGCTGGAGAACACATTTGGTCAACCATTGAAAACATACATCTTTCCATTGGAGAAATTGCTTGAGCTTTTCATAGTCAGGTATCAAACAGAGAGAATGAGCCTTCATTTCTCCCTGATCAATGGCACCAAACACTACTGCTGCCAAAGCAATCTTTTTCTCCATGGAATCATAAAATTTGGCTTCTAAAATTAAATCCCCAGGACACTTCATTATTGCCCCACAGAGTATTTGGCGACCCATGAATCCCACAGCATCCCAGTCAACATAGTCTGCTTTACCTGATATAGCATCTGAAGATCTGCTAACAGTCCAGGCACTATGAATTCTGGGTCCACATATGTTGTCCCAATAATTTAATACAACAGCTTGAATAGCACATTCTCCACAGCCATTATCCACGTAAAATATAGGAAATTTGGTGCATGGGATAACGGGAGGTCCTGAAGAATTGGACTCTTGTTGATTTGAAACCGTTTCTAAAACATCGTCAAATCTTTCATTTAATTGACTTATATTTAATATTTCCTTGTTATCATCCATAATATGGTGCCAAAATCTTGTGACACATTCGATTGCTGCGATCGCTGACGAAGCAGCTGACCAAACAATTTATATAATCGATCGAATGTATGCTGTATTAGGCGTTTAAGTTTAGTGAACTATAAAATAAAAATTGATTCGTGACTTTAACGAAAATTGATGTTTACTCCGAATTCTGTAAATTGATTGTTAATTTGCATAAAGGATTCGGATGCAAAATAGATAATATTGAAATTAGGTACAAAAACCTGATTGAATATTATTATTATTACACTATTTTAATAAACTTTGGAGTAAAGTTGACCAGCAATAACCAAGAACATAAATTTTATTGCGAGAATGAATATTGAGCTGGGTGTTTGAAATTTTGGACCATCGCAGTGTCAACGCGAATGACGACAAAGTCATTATGAAAATCTTGGTTTGGTGTAGAAATGGTGGACGGAAATGATATCCAGCTTCCAAATCAAGCTAAAACCCATATCCCACCCATTCCGCGCTAAACCGGTTTTCGGATACAACTAAGCTTCCCGTTTTATGAGAAAGATAAGAGATCAGAAAATTTTGTAGAAATAAAGGATAAATTCGGTCAAAAAACTCTAGGCATAAAATTCTGGCCTCCTTCCCTAGCTCGCTCCATCATACTGAATTCTTAAGTGAAATCTGCGATCGTTCGCGGCGATAAAATTATCCACCATTCTTTAAGAAGGGGTAAAATTCATTCGAGGCAAGGAATTTTATTGAGTTTTCATCAAAGACATTCGAGTCCTATCTGCTCACTGGCAATCAATAATCAAGCTTTAGATTTAATAATAAAAAAATAATATTGATAATAATAATAATGATGACGATAAACACAGCCTATTCCGAGAAGCTCAAGGGAGAATTGAAGCACACATATGAATGTTATGACAAACTAGCTTCAAATGACTTTATGCTTTTAATTTCAAATAGTAATGACACATACATGATACCAAAGACATCATTCCAAACATAGTTAATAATTTGCCCAAGAAAAATTTTCCAACAAAAAAAAAATTCAACATTAGATTTCAGATGCACACACAATTCACAATGTAAGTTCCAAGGCATCGAATGACCAAGTGGACTAAATCTTTCTCATTCTTCAAGTCAATATTAACTGCTTGCCTGCAGACACTAACCAACATCTTATGAAAGAATACTGAGTATTATAACTTATAGAGAAATAAAAATTTCTATGTAAATACTGTGAAACATTGCACACCAAAGTTAGACTTGTACTACATGTCCTTTTGATACGTACTATATGTCCTTTTGATTTGCAACGACAAAATACTTGAACAAGGCCCAGCATGAACAACTACAAAAAAGGGGGGAACAGCAAATTACTGTCCAAGAATAGTTTAAGAGTACGTAAGAATTCAGCAGCAAGACTTCTTGTTTGGTTCATTAGTTGATGGGAGTGCAACTTTGTGAGTGGATATGGAATCTGGCCTATCGTCACCGTGATCAGGCATTTGCTTCTGACTCACCATGAGAAATATGGCTGTAACAACAAAAAATATTAGACCCATTACCCCTTGTTGATTTTTAATCAAAAATTATTGCAACACTCACTCCTCAGGAGGTGATGAAAAGCCGTTTCAACATTCGAAGAGTCCAAAGCCGAAGTTTCAATGAAAGACAAATTACTTCTTTCTAAAAATAAAAGACCACAATTCTAATATTGTTTATTAAAAAAAATCAACTAAAAATCTGATAGCGTGAATGCGTCAACGTGGAAAACAGTGCATAGAAATCTCCAAATCTGAAAATTTATTTTCAATTGCAAGTCCAACCTGCATAAGACTTTGCCTCGTCGACAGGCACGGCTCTGAGATGTTTGAGATCGCTTTTGTTTCCGACAAGCATCATGACGATGTTCTCGTCTGCGTGATCCCTCAATTCCCGCAGCCACCTCTCAACATTTTCATAGGTAAAGTGCTTAGTCATGTCATAAACCAACAAGGCTCCAAGGGCTCCTCTATAATATCTGATATTTAAATATAGAACATCAAGTGTTAATTATGGAATAAGTCATTTAAGTTGGATACACTTTTACATTAGTCCAATTCTAAACATCAACTCATCAAGTTTAAGTTTATAAAACAATCTTGTCCTTAACAAATACTTAAGAAACTATATTCTTAAGCTATAAAAGTAAGGATATGAAGAGCCATAAAAACACTTTTTTAACTGAATAAAAATGGATTAAAAATAAGGGGACAATAATGCAACAAAATTACATGCCAAACAATTATGTTAACGAGATACTGACGCGCTCGTTATGGCCCTATATCGTTCCTGTCCAGCAGTATCCCATATCTGAGCCTTTACTCTCCTGCCTTCAATCCCAATTGTCCTAAAAAGGAGACATAATTAACTCAATTTGAACAATTATCATAGCAATTCCTCGTCTCACAAACTTTGTTGCAAATTCAACACCGATGGTTGTTTTGCTCTCGACATTGAATTCGTTGCGAGTGAATCGAGACAATAAATTACTCTTCCCTACACCAGAATCTCCGATCAAAACAACTGAAATTTATAAGCAGTGGCTGACTAAAAAATAAGTAAACAACATTTTGACAAATTGAAAATAAATTTGCCTTTTTAACTGACAGCTTTCATAGAAACAAAATACACATTAATATCTTTTTATTTACTTAATCATCATTAATAAAAAGCAACATTCTATTTATTATTATGTATCAAACTGCAGCAAGAAATTGCTAAAGTCTAAAAATGAATTTGGGATAATATAAATAAGTGAACAAACAAGGAAATCTCTAAAGGAAAATTTATAAAAATGGCATAAAAGCCACTTATAATTGTACCAATCTTACTAATTTTACCTTTGAATAAGTAATCATATTCCTCATCTCTCCCTCCTGATGCCATGGCTTCTGATATCAAAACATTTTCAACTTTAATATTTTGTAATCAGATAGGCACAATATTAAAACTTAATAAAATTGTAATTTCTCAGAAAGACTGCATAATGTTCAATACCATTTATCCAAGTGACTAACAACCCAATCTCATATTTGATCAAGATGATTAATGTAGACAAGATCAATAAGTTAAAATTAAGATAACACAAATGGAACCAGATAATAATTCAAATCATGAAGTCTGACACTTAAAAAATTACAGACATCATTTTATTGAAAGGTGATTCATTAAAATGAATACTACCCCAATAAAGCCATTATGAAAACTTGTATCAACAATTATCAAAATTACAATGAATCAGGTATTAAAATGGTACAGTAAATTAGTGTTAAACATATAATTACTTCCTTAAACAACTTAAGCACTTTTAGGGATAACAGCGCCTTTCTCAAATTTTGCAATTATTTCAAATTGTATTTCAAATTTACAGATTATATCACAGCATTAGAGTATTAGAGGGTGCAATAAGAAAATGTACACCGCTGCACCACCAACAAGAATAAATCGTTCTGGAAGTTAGAAATTCATTAGAATGTTATAATAATAATAATTCACAACCTTTCAAATGTTCAAGACAATGAACAACTAAAAGTACGAATTACGAGTCAAATCATTTTACTAAATGTTTCTCCGATGAGATATATTTTCAAATGTGCACACAATTTAAACAGAAGTAATAAAATTAATTACTTTGGAAAAGAAAGATTGTCGGTCTCAGGAAGAAGTGTTTCGCAACTTCTAGAGCATCAGTTGTATTGACTAATATAATAATAAACAATACTATTAAATTATATAAATATTTTTTACGTGTGCATCAAAATTTTATTCAAATTACTAAAATTTTGAATGAATTCTACTCCCTTGGAAAAATATTTTATATGTGACCAGCGACTTTATTCGGTGGAAAGAACTTTACCGTTACATAAACTGTAGAACATACTTTCGCTCTATTTTATTGATAATTGAACAAAACTCTAGTCATCAAAAGAGAATAATTTGTTGGAGTTAATGTCAAAGAATAACATTTAAGCTTGTCCTTAAAATGAATAATGTTACCATAAATCATCTAAATTTCGTGACTGTACCCCAGATTAGTGACCTCAGATGATTCCTATAATTTTTATCGAAATAAAAGAGGGTAATCTAATGATTAAATCTGTTCTTCTCCCCAACCATCAAGTGCACAAATTCGCTGTGGTACCAAGCTATTCCCCCACCCCCCAAACGGACAGCACAGGCCAAAGAAATCCACAAACACAGAATTTTCAAATCAATGCATTTCGTAAACTGTTGCATATGACAACACACACAGAATTGCGATGACACCAAAACATGAAGGAATGCAAGTGACTAGAACAAAATACAATAAAAAGGTTCTCAGACAAGACAAAATTCAAAGTAAATAAATAGCAAATTTAAAAAAAAAAAACAGAACATTTCGGAACAAACAACAAATTTTGATGACTTTAGTTTTTTTTGATTGCCTCAAACTGTTTTTGAATAAAGCAAACAATTAGCAAGATGATCTTTGTAAGTTCATTGTAACATGATTTCCCCAAATGATTCAGTTAATATTTAAATTCTGGCAAATGAACAGACATTGCCTGAACAATCCAAGGATCACACTTTGATCCTTCCCTAAATTCTTCAATACTCAGCTTTCCATCCCTATTCTGAAAATGGAAAACCTATATAATAATATCATTGAGAACGTCATTAAACAATATATAATCTAACAAGATCCATTTGCTTAAAAATCTTTTCAACTCTCTTTTCTGGTGTATTTTCATCGATGGGAAGATCAACAGTTTTTCCAACCATGAGATAGATAGCATCAACAATGGTAATCATTTCAGACTTACTAATAAACCCATCTCCATCCAAATCATAAAGTCTAAATGCCCCTGCAAAGCAATAAAAACATGATGATCACATTCCCTGGTTCTTTTCAATCATCACAAGCACCGAAAGACCCACAGTCAAGTTTCTCATCGAGTGATCCTCTTGATGTTATTGACAGTGCAATGATAAACTCCCGAAAAGTCACGTAGCCTGCCTGTAATAAACAAGAGCAATCATATAACCATGGTTCCCTGAAATTATGTCCTACCATAAATTTTCCAGTCATTTATAAAAGCCCTATGTCAAAAAATAAGCTCTCGTTAAGATCATCTTCCTGCAGCTCTTAAGATAACAACATAGATAACTGATGATGTTCTACAGGAAGGTAACACCATTGTAATTGATTAAAATAAATTTAAAAAAAACCCTTTAATTGAATATCAATAATAAATGCCTTGCCTTTTCAAACCTGATTTTTCTACAATGAAGCAATAAATATGCTGGTAAATTATTGCATTTTTAGACATAACACGCCCCCAAAAATAATCCTTATTGCCTATTTTGAACTAAAATTCAATATAATTAGGCAAAAGATACAACAATACAAGGTACTTTGTAGCCACTGGTATTAACTGAGATTAATTAATAGAATGTGATGTCAGCTTATGAGTCATCTCTTACGATTGATTTTTTGTGGCTTATTATTTATTAGGAGAATAATTTAATTTTTGACATCAATACTAGCACATGTTCTGTAGAGTGGTCATCTCTTTCAGATATGCAAATGCATTAAAGTTATTTTAGAGGGGCTTGTGGTCACAGATCAAAGTGCTGGTAAAAAGTTAGAGCAAGGCAGGTCCATATAAGAGATAGGCATTTGCTAGGGACCTAGGTATTTAATGCCCTGTTTTCAAGACTTCAAAGTTCCAAAAAGAAACAAAGATAATTTGATCAAGGAAAATTTAAAACATTTTAAAGTTTTTTTGTTACTGCAAACTACCTTTCTAGACAGAACCATTGAAGGGGCTATTTATCATAAAAAGATCAAGTGCCTAGCAAACAAATTAAGCCATACTTTGCATAAATTTGGCAAACAGATTGAAATCCAATACAAGGTAAAATTGATAGCAACCTTGTTGAAATCAAAGACATCGAATATATAACTGGCAAATTTTGTTGAGTCTCCATGAGGAAAGAAATGGTTGTAAATCCTATAGAATTCCTAAACAAATAAGTTAAAAATGAGACATAAATAATGAGTCATATGTTAGAACAAAGTGATTAATATCGATATTATTGTAAAGTAATAAATATTATAATTATTATTCTATCCAAATCAAACCTCCTTCTTCAGAATTCCATCTGGACACTCTATCATGAAATCTTTGTACCTTATCAAATAAAAAGTATTATAATGCTACAAAGCAATGCAATGGTTTCTTCAAATTAATTTATTTCTACTAATTTGTGTAGATAAATATATAGGAAGCAAATTCACTTGTAATTACAAAACAGAATTGGTGTCTAAATACTCTGACAAATAACTTCAAACAAAATGGTGCCATATTAATAATGGTTCAAGGAATTTTGAGATTTAATTGGATATAACATTTCCCTCACCACTGAGTGATTTCGTGCTTTTTAACTGAAAATAGAACAAGTTATGTCACTAAAACTGCAGAAAAGGTAGGTAATTTAACGATTTAATTTAACATCAAAATAAGGATGTCAACTCAAATAATCGGATTAAAATGCGAATTAACTAAAGCAAACAACAAATCACGATCATTCAAGAAATTCATCCCTACAGTGTGTAATGGCCTTCAATTCTTTCAGATCATTTTTATTTAATTTGCCATTACCGCTTCCCATGCTCAAGCAAATTCCATCAGACGCTTACAAGAAAAAATTTCTTGAAAAGAATTAGCTTACAAAACAATTGTACTCGAATTACGAATTTTGACTACATTTACAAAGTATCAAAAATTCAATATTTCAGTAACTTTATGCATTACAACACATACTTTTAAATTGATAATGAGGCAAGACGTAAACTAGAATAGGCACTAATAATACATATATATATCAGACAGAAGGTCTTTGACACGGGTTCGAAGGTGCTACATATTCATGAAGGAGGAGTTCTATGCAATTTTCAAAAAAGCGATGGATAAAAGTATCCAACTTGAAATTTATTAATTATTACCAAATATTTAGTATAAATTTTAATTATTATTTTGACATTTATGTAGAAAATTAATTATTTCCATATTAAATGCTGTTATGGTCTAATATAAATCTTATATAGGATGTATACATCCTAATCAGGTTTCCTTTCAGATTCGGGAGAAACACTAATTTTATTTAGTAATTTAGTTTTGTCTAGTATGAGGATGACATTATTGTAGTAGAAAGGGGCAGTGATGGTGAAGTTACTTTTTTAAAGTTTTTGCTCCAAGGTCAAATTCAATAGAATTCAATATATGGTGAGGTGATATAAGGATGTGATGCATGTTCAATTTTAAAAAGCGTTTTTTTATAATTTTTGTAATACCATTTCGTGATGCTTGTTAGTACAAATGATGAAGCCGGTTCCAATATATTTTATGTAATTTTACTGACAGGGCAGGAAAACAAACATTTTGTACAAATAAATAAGCCCCCAAAAATTAAGCTAAAGCTTAAATACCTAAAAAGTATGCTGAACTCTGTAATATTTATTACTCATAAAAAGAAGTTGGCTTTAAAAACTTAGGCTTAGTTCATTTTTACTGGATGTAAAAAATTCGACCAGCTACTAAAAACAGTCTTTCAACAATTAAAATACAGCAAAGATTGTATATTTGGCGCTTATTAATAACGCAGAATCCAAGTCGAAGGTGGAACGCTTTCAGACTTTCTGGTTCGGGGCACTTCAGAGTTTCGAGGAGGTATTTTATGTTCCAAGTTCCAACATTAAAGGGGCAATACTTAAAAACCCTTGTCAAAAGTCATATTTCTACCAAACCAACAGTGCCCAAAACCTTTTGTGCCCATTTAATTTATTACACCTGGAATCTATTGAAATCCATGATTTGCTAAACCTCCATTTCCCTTTGTCCGCAATGTTCCACTTTTGGCTCTACTTACTTCCCTTCGTGCGGATGCTTTTTTTTATAGACGACTTCCCAATCAAATAATTTGCCGGTTCAAAAAAGATTCGTTGATTAGAACAAATCACATTAAAACTCAATCTTAGAAAGTAAGAAAAAGTTCAAAAAATAATAAAAACACAAATTTAAAAAAAAATCTTATTTGCCGAGATCTCTTCAAAGAAACTCTAGAAACTGTTTAGAAATTATTCAGTTGGAGTCTCAAGCAAGCTTTCCTTCCGAATTTGTGTTTCGAAGGGAACTTTCAGAGTTCGGAGGGGACACTTTAATTTCTTTCAGACTTTGTGTACCAACATGTAGGGGGTCATCAATAAAATGTTTTCACAAAAACCCTCTTTCCCATTATCCGCAAAAGTCGGTTTCCTCATCCGTGTCTTGTTACCAAACCATTAAGTTTTATAACTTTTTGTAACCCTTTAATTTATTAAACTTGCTGCACCTTCCTTCTTCCTTGTCTGCAAAAGTCCTCTTTTGGCTCCACCCCTTCCCTTCCCCCCCTCTTGCGGATGTCTTTTATGGAAGATTCCCAATCAAATAATTTGTTGGTTAAAGAAAAATGCTTTAATAATTAAAAGCATAAAAATTTCAAAACTTAATTTGAGAATCTAAGAAGAATCATAATTGTATATTCTCAAAGAAATTCGAGGCCCCCCCATTGATCAGCCTCAAACATTCATCTCATTGACCACTTACCATTTGTATATATTTATTGGGGAATATGCCCTAATTTAAACATTTTATTCCAATTGACATTAAAACTAATTATAAAATTATATCCAATAAATTTTTTTTATTTAACAAAGTGGTTTGTGAGGATTCTATTCCTTCTCCTCCTCCTTGGAAGTAACAGACCTTAGTTATATAACAACAGTTAGACATGCTATTAGTGTGCGGCTTCCACCACTTTCTAAAGTGCATTTTAATTTAAAGAATTTGTTTTAATTAATATAAAATACTCCCCAAATTTTTCGGCCTTCTGGTGGCCGCAGCGAATTTGAATTCACGATTAACAGTTAAAATCACCGGAGGTGTCTTGAAATCGGCGACAAAATGTTGCCACACGCAACAGTTACCACCCGCATTAGCTACCACCCAGCGACAAATCGACGAAACACTCTGCTCTCGAAATTTTGTCGCGACAAGGTGGGGATGTCACATCATTGGCAGTAGGACGATCAGCCCACATTTTTCATTCAATTGAAGATCGGATTATAAAATCCAATTTTATAGGCCAAAGAGGTTTCCCCTCCCTTCAAAGTTCTTAGCCGCGATTGGTCGTCTGGCTTTACTAGGTGGATCCGCATCAACTTGTGCGGTCTGCACTAGCTCAGAAAGCTTCTTTATATTAGACCGCTCGGTTAAAATCGTCTTTAATCATGGGAGATCCTTATGAGTTAGATCTGTGCAGTGCTTCTCACATAATCCACCAGATTGAAAAGCTGCTGGACGAGGTATGTTTGACCTCGATATCTTCCCATGTCCTAGGCGCTCCCTTAAAAGTTATTTTTCGCCTAAACAATTCCCCAGGAGAACGATGTCGAGTCGGAACACGGACAGTCCGTCATCGCTGACGACATCACTCGGTATGGAACGACCCCGGATATCAGAACAAACTTATGTCTAACTACGACTTCACCATCTGACGGTGGACTCAGGTGTTTCCAGTCATCTCCGCGATCAGGGACTCAAACACCATTCTGCGCTTTTTGTAAGAGCAATGGCGAGCCCAAGTCATTCTACACATCCCACAGTCTGAGGAATATCAAGGGGAAAGTAAATTGCCCCGTGCTGTACGTCTACGTATGTCCAATTTGTGGGTCAACTGGGGAGAACTCCCACACGTTGAGATACTGCCCGTTCAACACTTCGGATTCACTTTCGATCACCTGCATCACAAAATCTATCAGATCTGCCGCCGGCCTGCGGACAAAAGCCTCGAAGAGCGTCAAGTAGAAACCTTTCACGACCGAAATGACACGAACAATTAACCATTGAACACCGTTTATTGTCAGAATTTAGGATAAAGTGATTTGATACGAATAACTTGTTCTCGTAATTTCGGTGCTTTCTGGGAACTTCTACAGTTTCATCACCTGCGTTTCAAAAAGTCACAGAAGTTTTAGATATTTCTACGCGCACAACATTAGAGCGAGGTCCCTAACCTTTGGCCCACGGCCCCTATTCCTAAATGGCAAGCCGACTATTAACGCTTTGTGTTGACTTTTATTGTTGAGTTCCTCGTTAATGCTAACTAATATAATTTAATCAATGTGTTTGTTACATGCACGTCTGATGCTAATAAAGCATTTTACAAACATATGTGATCTTTTAAATCGTAATTTTTGAGGAAGACATTTGAATGTGGCTCTTGGTAGGCTACTCTGAAGACTGGAGACCCCCCAACGGCACCAGAGGTTCTTAGCCAGTGAATCACAAATAAAATGGTAAACGACCCAAATTCCTAAAGCAAAGGTCAACTTAGCAAATTTGTCCAATTTTTATCATTTTTTCATGCTTAAGTTATATATGAGACTGAGTCTCATGAGTCAGTTTTCAGCCTATTTCTCCTTCATTCAGTCATACACTAGTCCAAGACAAACGATTAAGTATTTTGGAGGTAATAAAGTAAGATTGCATTATTGTCTTGTATATTTGAGCAAATGTGCATGCATACAATTTTAGTTTTGTATTTCTAAAGCAACTTGTACCACCAGATTTGGTTTTAGAATTAAGCGTGCATGTTGACCATAACCAAAGGTTAAGAACCTCTACAAGTGAATAGCGCATTACATGCCACCAAAAACAACCTGGTCAGACTTGACCAAAGAATTGAGCTTGGCTTCTAACATCTGACCAACTTCAGAATCAACCTGGCTGAAGTTGTCAACAGCTCTCTTCCTGATGAAATCCTTGGCATCTTTGAGGTGTCCAGCGATGTTATCAATCAACCTCATCCTTTCATCTTTCTTCAAAACCTGTGAGCAAATAAACCTATTATACAAATACGCAAGAGTGTGTTGGAGTTGATGCGACTGCAAATTATTAGAACCTTCTTCCAAAATGCAGTCACTTGACTGTAGTTGTCTTCATCTCCTGTTTCATATCTTGCAACATCACCAGCAACCCCAAACTTGGATTCAGAAGAATTTGAATCTGGCTCAGGCCCAGAAAAACTATTTGGAAAGTAGTTTGGAGCATCACCTGTGGATTTAAGCAATTAGCATCATTCCACATTCACTGAGGCAACAATGTATAAAACCTTGGTTGTCTAAGCAAAGGGGACCATTTCTCTGGTAGTTGCAGATTCTAACCCCAGAGGGGCGATTGATTGGCAATTGATTGTAATTCGTTCCTAGTCTGTGCCTGTGAGTGTCCGAGTACGAAAACAACCTTCCCTATAAAAGAATGTGTGTTAATAAATTATTTACAATTCTGTTGAATAGCCTGAGTATCAAATGAACAAAACTGCTAAATTATTTCTCTAACTCTGAAAAATTCATGAGAATTATATAAAGTAGAGTACTAATGAAATTATAATTTCAGTTTTATTAAGATCTGACTAAAGATGATGTCTTACCAACACAAAATTGAGGTAACATTTAACGTAATTGAAGAACCACATGAAATATCATGACATTTCAAAGAAAAGGTGGTTTAATGTCAAACGCCATGAAAGTAGTCAATCAGCCATTACCACTTTTTTATTCATTATTATATAAAATCACTATGAATAAGTCTTCAAAATTTAATTTGTTTCAATAAAAAAGTATGAAAACTAGGCATAGAAGACGTTCAGAACCATTCACCTGAAGCATCTTGTCAGGACTTGGTTCAATTCCTGGAACGAGATGAGCAGGACAGAAAGCAACCTGTTCAACTTCTGCAAAATAGTTCTGAGGGTTTTTATCGAGGACGATTTTTCCAACCGGAATGAGTGGAAAATCCGCATGCGGCCAAATCTGAAAGTATTTGAACTACCTCGAGTTAAGCAAAGTACAAATCAAATGCAAAAGAAAATTTGTTCACTTGCCTTGGTCAAGTCAAAAGGATTGAACTTGACAGTCTCAGCCTGCTTAAAAGTCATAATTTGAATGGATAGAGTCCACTTTGGAAAGTCCTTATGCTCAATAGCATTATACAAGTCTCTTGTAGCATAGTCAGGATCTTCTCCAGCTAGCCTTTCGGCTTCATCGGCAGAGAGATTTCTGATCCCTTGGTCCGACTACCAAATGGGCATCAGTTTCATATCAAAATAGAAACATATTTTCAAATGAATATAAAAACTTGATAAAGAAAATTTAATATCAAGAAGTGCATTCTACAAAAATATCTAACCCTAATTAAATTGTCTTTTATTAATGAGTGTCTATATTTGTATGTAATTCTTAATAAAATGTTACATTAAAAGTTTAATTAAAAATAAATTTTAGACTAAAACCACACGCAACACTACATGATGAATTACATAATTGTTGAGATAAGATCTCTGAGTAGCCACTGCATTACATCACAATTAAATGTTACATTTCATTGATAAAAACTAAATCTAAAGAAATCAACAAAAACCACCTTATAATGAAACTTGCAATAGAAGGCCTCACCACTGGCATTCACAAGTTTGAAAGTGTGACTCCCAAACCCATGCATGAATCTGAATCCATCAGGAGTACCTCTGTCACTGAACAAGAAAAAAACTTGGTGGGTTGTTTCTGGTCTTAAAGTCAGAAAATCCCAGAACATGTTAGCATCCTGTTTAATTACATATTGGCATGTTCAGCATTTTGCAATGAAAACAAACGCATTCAAGTTGAACCTTCAAATTTGTTTTTGGATTTCTCTTTTGAGTGTGAATAAAGCTGGGGAACTGAAATAATTAGACAAACATGTCACAAAACAAATTTTTTATATAATATTTCAATAGACATGGTTGGAAATGCTTTGAAAGTTGTTCAAAGTACTGTTCAAGGTACTAAGTATCTCAAAACTGACCAAGATTGGATCCCTGATAAAAAAAATTGGAGTGTTATTGCCAACTAAATCCCAATTGCCTTCATCAGTATAAAACTTTATTGCAAATCCTCTGGGGTCACGAGCAGTATCTGCAGACCCCATTTCACCACCTGTATGCGAGGAATGTAAGGAATGCAAGAGACTAAAAAAATCAAGTCCAATATTACAAATAATATTAAAATTCTTTACCAACTGTAGAAAATCTCACAAACAGAGACGTCTTTTTGCCAATGTGCTCAAATATTTTGGCCTTGCAATATTTTGTAATGTCGTGAGTCACCTCAAAATATCCATGAGCACCTTATTGAATATAATAGAAACCATTGAGACAGTTTAAAAAAAAGCAATCAGAAGTTACTTTACCAGCTCCTTTTGCATGTACAACTCGTTCAGGAATCCGTTCCTGTCCAAAATGAGCCATTTCATCAAGAAATACAAAATCCTGAATAAGCATAGGGCCTTTGGGACCAACAGTCAAGGAAGCAGTTTTGCTCCCAATTGGAGCACCCAAACTTGTTGTCAAAACTTCGCATTTTCCTTTCTGCAATTAATGAAAGCCTTAAAAGAACATCTAATTCCGCAACAGAAAAGAATATTTGAGTTAGAACGTTTGGTTGACATTACCAACGATGTAACAAAACGATATCAGCATCTATTAAATATATTCAATAAACATTCGATTAATTACATGGAATCCCTCTACTATAACCAACCCTCTGTTTTTTATATTCGGCCAACTGATCCCCAGCAGCATCCGAATCCATCTTAAGGCCACTAAACATCCAGCCAGAACCAGACTCTAGTTTTATTTATAGGGTGTCGCCAACTTCTTATTGGTTACTTGATCTACTTTGCGTGCACAAAAGTATTTTCTTTTTTAGATTTATTTAACGTTGTTTTTTTTTTCTATTTTTGAAATTTGGATTTTTTCCCAATTCCAATTAAATGTTCTTATGATATTTATCAACCAAATTTAAAAAAGCTTGCTCACAGTTTCCGCCTCATTGACTATTAATATTAAATACTGTTTTTAATTGTCAACATTTTAGTGCATAGCCAACTAAAGGCTTCGCTGAATGCTGCGACGAAGCACAAAGCAGGCAAAAAACAATTCACAGGTGGCTGATCTTTAGTACCTAACTCACCCAGACTCTAACCTAACTCTACATCCTGTCTTAATTCCTGGCTGGAAATCCATGATAAACCTTTAAAACTTGTTCCCGATACTTGTTTTTATTGTCACTTATCCATATTTCAGAAATTTGAATCTATGTTAATTATTCGAAAGCAGTTCTATAGCCATGAATAGTGGAGGGGTGTTCCCTACCTCTACCATTATGTTCTTTGAACGAGATTTTTTATGTAAAATAAACATTACAACTATATTTGAGACCAAATCAAATCACTCATCCGATATCTATCTTGGATAAAACTAAGCACAGTTTTTAAAACTAATAAATTTAAAATTTGACCTAGTACCATTGGCACCTAACATTTCCTGATGTTCAAGAAGCCACAATATTCGAATTAAAGGTATTTGTAGACTCTATTTATAGAGATGGGGTACACGAGTACCGATTATTGTACTAACCCACTATTTACTAAAAGGGGCCATTTGTGTATGCTTCCTTATTAAAAAAAAAACATTAAAACATTTTAAATGCATGTTTTGGGTAAGTTCATAGTAGGTTAATTAACTTTGTTCGTGTATTCGATTTATAATTATTTTGTCGTTATTCTATTAATTTTCTTGAACAATTATAAACTAATCTTTGATCTCTTTGATAAGTCAAACAATTAATGGCGATCATTATCAACACTTGTGAGCACTCTTGACGATATGAGAGAATTATTTTTACGAAACATCTCGAGACTGACTTAATTGAAGTGATTTAATTAATAATCTATGGATCAAATTACTGAAATTTTTAATCAAATTAACTGTTTAAGAAATTGTGCAGGTTTCGCTTCAGATTTACCTATATAAAAAAGAAAGTGGTAAAATATACGATTATTTTACACGAAATATGTTTGGGAGAGTTATCAAATATCAGTGCACAGTTCTTTCCCGTCAACATCAGCGACATAAAAAGTCTTCAAAATCTAAGCGCTTTGACGGAGCTCATCTAAATCTGTAGCTCTGCTGCTATCCATCGTTGATATTTTGAGCCCCTTCCGCCCACCGATGCCCGGGGATAATGCCCCGGCTGCCTTCTCCCTTCATCCATTTGTTATTATGTTAGAGTGTTTGTTTGTTAGGCTCTATTTTGTGTCTATTTATTCACTTTAAGGCGCCGTTTCTCTCTTGAAACATAATTTTTGAAGTGTTACGGTTATATTATATTTTATGTTTTTAAAGGCTATTTTCGTTGCGCTCAAAGGGCACGATCGAAGCTTTGACTTTTTACTTAGTAAAGTGATGGCAATCGTGGCAATCAATGAAGATTCTACTGATTAGATATTGCTTACGCTTGGCAAAGCATATTTAACTGTTAAACTAACAGATGTTCATATTAAGTAAAATTCTAAAACAGTAAATCATGGTTTTTGATGAGATTTGGATATGCGTGACTTCTTTTAACCTCGATTATCTAAAAATAAAAAAATATATAATTCAATATATTGTTATGTTTTACTGTCATAGTCGGATCAAAATACCTCTGACAATATTTGAAGGCACTATTTGACGGAGGCCGCACAGTGGAACATTGGATGCGGGAATGGGAGAGGAATATTCTCCAGAACCCGGGGAAATGTATCCTCAACTTAAAAAATAAAAATAATAAATCTTTTATGAATATTCTAATAATAAAATAATAACAACGAAGAACCTATAATTAATTCTATATTCATAAAGCTGTTGTTTTGACCAAAAGCATTAACCCTTGGATACCTAAGGTAAAAAAAAAATCCACTTTCAACCAAGGGGAGGTACACTTGTACCAACTGTTACTGGGCGTCAACCCAAATTTTGTTATTAAAACTTTACCATTCAATAGACACAGGTTCAGAAAATATAAAAATATACTTTTCATTAAACGATTATTAAACAGTGCCACATGGCATTGTTTACAAACAAGGAACCTCTGTGAGAAGTAGTGTCGTGCAGAAGGGCTGTTTTACCACTTTGAATTATTTTAGAATTAATATTTTGTACATATTTAACTAAAATTGATATTTTTCAATAATTATTCGTAAATAAATGTTGATTATCTGGTGTCAAACGTAGCAAAATAGAAGTCAATGTTTAGCAACACTTACAAGACTTATATTTTATGTTTTCTTCTTACTCGATGAGATAATTGAACAAGTAGGGTGACACAATTATTTTACTATGTATAAACGATATGGGCTAAATCAATAGGACAAATGGCCATCGTAGAAAGTGCTTGTATCTTGCAAGTTCCAGAAAATCTTATTCGAATTTTCATTCGTTGGTCAAATTATCTGAAAATTTTTATTCCATTGGGCATTGCAAAATACTAACTGAAAATTAAAAAAAATGTGTTTTAAAATTAAAGTTTTGTTATTTTAATTCAAAATTTACAGTTTAGATGCAAAACTTTATAATCGGTTTCTTCCGAATTAAATGCATAATATCTATAACAAAACACATCGCACTACACAAATTAAAGATTTGCTGTAACGCGCATTATTAAATAATATTAGAAATTATCTTGATTACTTTGGTTTCGATTGTTTTTCATCATTCACTTTATGAAAGTAACAATGGCGGATAATGCTGCGGAAAATACGGTGTCCAAGAGATTGGTTGACTTGAGAGTTGTTGATCTGAAGTTAGAGCTTGAAAAACGATCACTCGAGAAAACCGGAGTAAAGCAAGCCCTTTTGGAAAGGTTAAAGAAGGTAATCAATTCTCATTTATTATTTGAAGTGCTTCAGGAACGTTGATCATTACATTCCTTGCACCGGTGTACTGAATTCTTTATGCTATTTTGGGTCCATTTCATGTTTAGGATATCTTGCACATATATTTGCATATATTTGTGTTCAGCATAATGTTTAAATTAAGAGATATAATTCAATCACAATTATTTGTGAGCTTGATATTTATTAAGGATCACATCGCATGTTATTGTGCTTGTGAAATTTTCTTGAGTACACCTAAGTTTTTAAATTACCAGTTTTAACACTACAATTTCACTGAAATGAGTCCTATATGTTTTAAAATTTAAGGCATTGATGGATGAAGGACAAGATCCAGAGAGCTACACTTTCCTAGTATCCACACCAAATTCTGTCAAAGTTCCCAGTAAGAATTATTAACTTAGTAATTAAAGTAACAATGGTAATTTATAAGGTGTTTAAGTAATTATTTCTAATTTTTTAGAAAAGGCAGAAACTGTTCAAGTAAGTCTAAAGTTTTGATTTAAGACAAATTGGCTTGCAATGAAATAAGAAAACGTTTCAATTTTTAAGGAGAATGTTCCCAGTTGTGAGGACATTGGCTCAGATACCAGTGAGCTGATATCAATAGGATATGAAACAGTTAAGTGGGATATTTCCAATTTTTCCCATGTTAGGTCCCTAATATGCTAATTTTTGCATGAACAGGATGAAAAGGATCTTTCCCTTGAGATATGCCACATCATTGATGGTAATTTTTGCTTTATGTTGATTTTTAGTCTTGAATTGGGCAGATATCTTGAAATGTCTGTGAATGCAAGAGATGACAGCCATGTGATAAGAAATAGTCTTTATGTGACATTCATTTCATCCATGCTTAGAAGATGTTCCGGAGCCAGAGGAGGCTAGTTCCCAACCCATTGGGGATTCTGAAGGCAATAAAGAGGCTAAGCACGATCCCAATATTTCTGACGAAGACTTGTCTTTTCAAGACGACGATCCAATCAAACTGTGCATCGACGAGAGTCCACTGAAAATTTCTGAAGGCATTGCAAGAAGCTGTTCTCCTGACCCCATCCAGAAAGTTGAATCCCATAATCCTGAGCTTCCGACCACGCTTTTGGATGATCAAACGAGCTCTGTGAATCAAGAAGAAAGCACGATGGAAATATTTGAAATTGAAACGAACGACTTAAAGCCATCGGATGAATTGGACGTATCTTCCCCTTTGAGTCATCAATCCGAGGAGAAGAACGAAGAATCAGAGAGGAAGAACGAAGAAATACAGGATGAAAATGGTAAAGAGAAGGAGACAATTGAAATTCAAATAAAGACCAAAGAACATCCACCAATTGAAGAAGGGACCACCAAGGATCAACATGAAGTCCACAAAAGTGACAGATCTCTGAAGAACCAGCCAAAAATTTCAACCAAACCTTCTGAAGCTCAATCAGAGACTGATTCAAATCTGACAAAGAATGAAAAAAGGTTTGTCCTTATTATAGTATGGGAATTTATTTTTAAATGTCGATGTTGGCGTTCTTCCGACAACATTTGCTTTCCACGAATTCCGTGATCTGCATCCACGAAAAAAGGGATTTACAAGATCCATCAAGACCTTTCTAGAAGAAATCTGTCGTCGGAATGGATCGACGGACGAACGTCCTGTTCTGAGGATCGCTCGGCTTCGACATTTCCTCTATGTCATCCACGTCGCGACCTACTCGATCTCCTCCACGTCTCATCAAAAATTGCCACAACCTTGGACTCCCAATACTCTAACCTCAAGAATCTGCTTAAAGATTTCAGGATGAATCCCCGACGGATTTTTAATCAAAAGATGCAACAAAAATAATTATCATGTTAACACCACATTGCACGGGATATAATCTCAATGCACGAGCAAATGATTCATGACATTTCCTGCTTTTATTATTTGTGATGTGGTTTGGTTGATTTAGTTAATTTGGATTGGTTATTGAATTTTGTTATTATTTTCAGCTCCACTCAGACTTCGAAGCCACGAGAGAATGGTAATTGTTGATTGACATCTTATTAAAAATAATCATTCTTTATTTTCTTGCTATTAGCAGAGGTGAAAGTATTGTTAATTGTTTTGTATACAATTTGTGCTTAATTTGTGTGGCACAGTGTGAAATGTCAGCCATATGTTTTATTACCCATTTACTTGGCAGGAAAGGTTTAGTTTTGGATTCAAGTGAAAACTACTGCTACATTATATAAGAAAGAAACTAGGAACCAGCATGTCATTTTGCTAGTGCAATAGTCAATCACAATGTCTTTAAATAAAAACTAATAGGTGACTTTCTCTCGTCAGAGCCTAAGGCATCCGGTCACAACCTGTGGGTCAGTGGTCTTTCTTCTTCGACTCGTGCGACCGACTTAAAGAATCTCTTCAGCAAATATGGGAAGGTGTGTATTAATGGGTAGAGCAAAGGACATAGCATATGCTTATTAGCCATTCTGTGATGCAAGATAAAATTGATTACTTTCACATTTCCTCCATGAGATTTGTAATGTATTTATTCATTTATTTATTTATTTATAGGTTACTGGAGCTAAAGTTGTCACAAATGCCAAAAGTCCAGGATCAAAATGCTACGGATTTGTAACGATGACATCAAGCGATGAAGCCTCAAAATGTATTCAACATCTCCACCGCACTGAACTCCATGGACGAATGATTTCTGTCGAAAGGGTGATTCACCTGTTACTTGCACTTGTCTTTTCTTAAATTATTGTTTAACAAAAGTTGTTCAAACAATTCTTATTTTGATAAGTAATTTTATGTAAAGTTCTGTTCAGGAAATCATGTTTTAGTATTCCTACTCAGTACTCTACTCTGAGAGTTAATTTGTGACATGCTACTGTTATTATTGCCAATACCTTCAACAAAGGAATGCTATCCCTTGAGCTAACCTAGCAGACGGATAGGATGAAATGAAAATGTTAAATATTTAATTTAAATATTTTACTAGATCAGTTTTTTTTTGTTTTCAAGGCTAAAGCTGATCCATCCCAGGTAACAATTGATAAGAAAGTAAACCAATCAGATACAGACAAAGGTTCTATAAATATTTGACTTTATAAATCAGCATTGTTGATAAAATGATCGACATGATTTTGATTTGTTCAGGAAGAGGGAACGAAGAAAGAAATAAAATTGAGTCATCAAGCAAGTCACTTCAACAGAGTTCAATGCAGGAAAAGAACAGAGATAGGAGAGATTTATCTGTTAAATCATCAAATGTTGACAAGAGACCAGGTTTGTAAAATATTTAAGACGTCTGTTGTTATTACCTAATATTTATCAGTATTTGTTAGAGGCTACTCTCGATAATGTATGATACAATTTGATGAAATGTTAAATTTGCAGAGAGAACAACAAATCGATCATCGAGAAGGAGGAGTAAGGACAATCGCAGTGGCGATCCATCGAGGGATATCTTGACGCTCGATAAAATACGGGTGAGACGTGGAAAATGACATTGATCACGAAATGACATGTGTTTCAATCAGATGGGATGATTACATCGAACGTTAAACAACAGGAGGAACGAGAAAGAGAGAGAGTGAGGCAGTGGGAGAGGTTGAAGAGGAAAGAGGAGAGGAGGCAGCAGGTGATGCTACAAAGAGAAAGAGAAAGACAGAAAGAAGTTGAAAGACTACAAAGGGATGAAGCAGATAGACTTGCCAGAGAAAAAGAAAAGTTGAGGTAAACATTTCTAAATCAAGATGAACATTCACAATGTCACTTTGTTGTCGGGTGACTTGATGGCAACATCACTTCCAGTTTGCCTCTTCCCATTGGTCGATACAGACGTATACTAAGTTGTTGATCGGAGGTTTTATATAATTATTCATCATCTGATTTATTTGAAGGCTTGAAAAGCAAAGATTGGAGTTGGACAAGTTAAAGGCAGAAAGAGAAAGAGTTGCTTTAGAGAGGGAGAAGCAGAGACGAGAGAGGGAAAGACTTGAAGAGGAGAGAGAGCAAAGAAGGAGAGAGCTCCAGAGACACGAGTTTGTTCTGTCTGCTTTTCAAATGATTATTGATGGTACAATAACGTTCGAAATTGTAGGGGTACTAAACGTCCTGCAGACTCGTCGTCATATTGGCCAGAGAGCAAAAGGGCAGCACTGTCATCTCATTCGCTGAGGTTTCTTTTTATTAATATAATTAGAAATGAATCCAGCTTTCATTTATAAAATCTTTGAGCTAAATTTACCATTGTCATCAGAACTCATGCAGTGCACCATAAAACAGAGTCAAATCCAAGGGAAACTTCTCAATTCTTTGACAAGAAGAGGGATGAAAGAGTCAAACATGGAGAGAAGATAAGGTTGTACGAACTTCAATTCTTGTTTGATTGTCGTGTTATACCATTGCTCGTTATCCAGTTCCAGAAGGGACATCGAGATAGTCATGGACCATGGGAAATCATCAAGGAAACCCACTTCCCCAAAGGTTGCTTGGAGACTTTGCAGCAAGATGAGCATCAGCCCCTCAAGGCATCACTCTTCTCGAGGTACTGAAGCACTGAATTCTTTTAGACGCTTTGGCATCGTGCCAAAACGTTTGTTTTATAATGTTTAAGGAAACAATGAATTTTTGGTTTAGTAGAAAATGTTATTTTCTTAAAAATCTTTATGTGGGAATGTTGGAGTTTCTTGTAAAAAAAAAATCCATTAATTTTCACAGATGTTGGATCTTATGCTGGAGAAAGCCAGGATTGGCATTCCAGTTCATCAGCTAATAGGAACAGAACTTACGGTGAGCACAAGTTTATGCAGATCTTATGTTTCTAGATTGGCCAAACCTTTCTTTTATCACAGAAAGCTCTGCATATAGTCAGCAGTGGTCTGATAGCAGGCAAATGTTGAGTTCATCAAGAACGTGGTCTTCAAATAATGCAGCTTCAAATCCATCAAGTCTCGGGACGAGCGGATCGTTCATGGCTAATGCCGGCATGATGATGAGCAGTGGAAGGGTTCATTCTGATACGTCAAGATACGAGGGATACAAAAACATATCTTCTTCTAGAAGATACTGAATAAAATAATACTCTTAGTCTGTTTTAACCGAAATGTTTTTCATTATTTGCTGTAGAAATGAATGACTCGTTCATATTTTCAGTAGCTTTGAGAATGAGAGTGTATCCTGTAAAATTTGGCAATGTTTTTCTAATTGTTGATTGAGTTGGTTGTGTGTTATTAGCATTTTGCTTAGATCTATTTAAATGTTGGGAGTTGTGAATAAGTTGTGAAGACAATCAGCAGCTATTATTCGATCATGGTTTTAACGTTGCGATTATCGCTTCCCGTCTAAAAGAGTGGATTTATTTATTGAGTTTTAATTTCTCCTAGCAAAACTTTGTTTGGAATAATGTATTCGCTAGGGTAATAGATCAACAGAGGGTTAGGTGGAATGTTTTACCTGGTTGCAAATATGCCTGTGGGGGAAAGATGCGGTGCTTGTCCAGCGTTGTTGACCAATCCTCGATTAAACCCACGTCGGCAAATAATATTCTTCAAAATTGTGTGATTATTTTCTGTGTATTGTAAGTATTTAACGTGTGAATTTATGTTGCTGAAATCATTGAAGGTTTGAGGTTGATGTGTGGCGACGTTGGCATCATGTGGAAAATTCCATCAATAGGTGCTAAGGCTTATGCTCGAGAAAAACTTGTTCGTGACAGGAGCTCTAGAAACCAAATTTCTCAGTACGATAGTGGAATTGTGGAATTTTCAGTAGAAATATTTAAAATAGCACTTTCAAAATTTTGAAAAATTACGAATTAGGAAGAAGTGATTTGTGGAAGAGACTCATTAAACTTTGTAACTGCTACTTTTGAGAGCTTATTCGTGTTTAATGTTCGACTTGCTATCTTTTCAGGCCGCTCGCACTTGTCGAATTTTTTGAAAAACTATCATTTAGGTTTCACAAATAAGCTTTACGTAACTCTCAAGTCATTTTGGTATGCTTAATAAATTCGTTTCATGTGAATTGAAACTGTAACGCATTAAAGTCAAGCATCTTGAACTCGTTTGCTAGGTCATAAAATCACTTCATCTCAAAGGGAAATTACCTTAGTTTTAGAATATCAATTACGAACATGTGACTAATTTGGGTTTGTGGTCAGGCCAACAAAACGACTAAGCGAACTTCTATGAGCTGCAACATAATAGCATGACTCAACCCTTCTGAAAATTTACGCAAATGCGGGGGCCCATGTGGAGAATATATATTCATAAAATATTATAGAATTAGCAAACTTCAAAGAACGAAATAGTTTTTAATTCTTTCCGTTAATCCCAGACCATAAGGAGATTTTATCCTTCGACGTACGACGAAATTATTAACACAATGCTGATCTAATCGACAATTATTGTTAACAATTCTAAGTATTTCCTCCGCAAATTTGTGAAATGAATGGAACGCGGCCACTCGAGCTTCTCGAATCTCGTCATTGTCGTCGCTTGTCTCAAAAGACCGCCTATTTACCTGCCTGTAGCTAAGATTTGGTTGCGTGATCTCGTGTCGCTTGTTGAAGTTTTTTCAAGTGTTCGACTGGTTTAAATTAAATTTGATTAAACTTGATCAATCACTTTAAAGAGTTCTATACTTCGATTGTGCGAAATAGAAATGGGAAAGCTTACGTTCGGCCAAACAGGTGAGATTGATTAGGCGAACCTTTTCGAAGATCTGTTAGAGAAACTATAGATTTAAACTACGTTTAAAAATTTAAGGATTGTCGTATCAATGTAACAAAGTTGAGGTAAAAGTCGATGGAGCCCCAAAATGTCCTAGATGTCAGCAAAGGGTTTATTTTAACGAGGAGAAAAAAGCGGCAGGTAAAACATGGCATAGCAAGTGTTTCACGTGTGGTAAGTGAATCTGACTTTTGTTTAAGGAAATGTGAAAGTTCTGAAAAAATAATTACAATGCAGAGAATTGTAAGAAGTCCCTTGACAGCACCAATTTTAATCAACACAATGGGGACCAAATATTTTGTACCAATTGTTATCGCAAGATGCACGGGCCCCAAGTCTACGGTTTTGTTGCTGGAGCTGTACTCCCCACAGCAGTAGATGTTGCAAGTAAAAATGGGACTTCTAGAATCCAAGAAATAAGAAGAAGCTCATCATCATCAGACATTTTAGAGAAAAATGGACCTGATGCTTGTGGCAGGTGTTTCAAAAAAGTTTATTTCGCTGAAGAAGTTAGAGTCGGAAAGAAAAAATGGCACAAACTTTGTTTAAGATGTGGTTGGTAAATCATCTCTTTCATCATTATAGACAATTTTGTAATTTTTCATACCATTATAAATTTATAGGTCATTGTAACAAGTCCATTGAGCAAGGGAAATGTAATGAACATGATGGGGAATTATTCTGTCAATCCTGTTATGGACGTTTCTTTGGACCAAGAGGATACGGATATGCCTCCGGAAATGGAAGTATTCTGACTTCTGAAATACAACCAGAGGTTTTTATTGGGGCAGGGGACCACAGAAGATATTCGTTTATGGAGACCACTGCATTATATCCAGAACAATGGTTGGATTTAATTTGCATACTACAGTGATTTTGTGAAAATACTGAAATTGAATTTTCTTCAATAGGACAAATGAGAACTCCAACACCAATTCAAGACATTATACTCAAAATGGAACTTTGGTGTGGGACGAATACCATTCCTTGCCGCATAATAAGTCTTGACTCTTCTGCTTTGACTTGGTGCAACGTTGGTCGCATTTATCTGCATATTCGTAAACTTGCTGATTAATGAACTTTCTGAAGTGACTTTGTGATAAAATTTCTTGTGACATTCCCAAATAAAGAAAACCGGAGCGCACCCTCGGGCCGTTCTCCCCACAAGCCATTGGTTGATTCGATGGGTTATGATGTTCACAAAAACTGCTATTCTCTACATTAGTTAATCATGTGGGAAACTGCATTTTGTCAGTAATTTCTTAATGCATCTTCAACTATATATAATAACAAACAAATTTACCAGTTTTCCATGGATAGGTGATAAAGAATGTACTGGTGACTCAGGTTTATTGGTGAAGTGACAACAGGATTTTCAAATTACTTGGGAGGGTTCAGGGAAAACTTTACTTGCATGGCAAAAGTCAGTTGGTTAAGCAAGTTAGGTGTGGCAACACTAATAACCATAACTTTTAAAAACACGATTAACTATTTATGTGGTGGTATCAACCTGACGTTTGTGCAAAAGCAGTTTGCTTCATACGTTTGCTATCTTAATAAATCCAAGAGAACTCAACATATCTTTATATCCAACAACGACATAACCAACAATAAAGACACCTACGAAACATAAACTGTTAAAACTTTTAAAACCTTCAGTTCTCACATAAATTCAGTAGAATGAAGACCTAAGGCAGATTCAGTCCATAAAAAAGTCAGCCTTAACGACTTTCAACTGCAAAATTAAACAACAGGAGTTAAACTTCATTCAACTTTGTTAAGAGATAATCTTACTGTATGAGTTGTGGTCAATGTTCTTGGGCAATTCTGTGATGTTCACCTCGAACCTCTCCTGCACGTCGTTCAGGACCTTCGCATCGGTCTCGTCGGATACGAACGTGATGGCCAAACCTTTAGTTCCGAATCTTCCGGCACGAGCGACCTGCGTGACGACGGCAATCATCAGGCTCATTCGAGAAATAAATTGTATCGTTTACCCTATGGAGATATGTATCCGAATCTTCGGGCATGTCGTAGTTGAAGACTATGTTCACGCGCTCGATGTCCATACCACGCCCGAACAAATTGGTGGCGACCAAGATTCGAGATTGGAAATCCTTGAACTGCTGGTAACGGCTCAATCTGGAGTGTTCAAAATAAAAAAAAAAGATAAAAGAAGTTCCAGACTCACTGCATGAAGAAATAACTGGCTCCATACCTGTCATCCTGGCTCATGGCTTTATGCATGGCAATAGCAGGGAAATTCTGCTCAATCAATAGCTGTGATAAAGCCATGCATCTCTGAATGGACTTTACAAATATGATGACTTGGTTGAATTCCAGAGCATCCAACAGCTCAAACAGCTTCCGGTTTTTTTCATTGTCCTTCAATTTGACGTAATGTTGCTGCAGTCCGTGCAGCGTCAGCTTTGAATCGTCGTCGACATAAACCTCCATGGGCTACAAAAATTATTTAACATTCTATAACAAGCATACATCAATAAGATCAAAACATTCATATTTCTCTCTCAATTAGAAATTAATAAAATGCAAAGTAAAATACAGAAACAGGAATTGTGGTGGAACAGTCCAACACATTCTGCCACTCTTCAACATCTGGTCGATGGTTGAAACAAGTCTGACCAACACTTGGATCTTTCCTGGTGTTGTAAGGAATCTGCCTACACAATCACACTCCTACATCGTGACCGGCGATAGGATAGCATGACTTGTTCCGAAGAGAATTAATGACAGCAAGTTGTCAGGGAGAGATCCAAAACACTCTAATGGTATGCTTATGTAAAGACTGGTCCGTGTCCACGCAAGGCAAAAGCAAAACGAGAGACCAAAGTGCGAGTTGGATATAAGAGATGAAGTAAATTACATCTTGCATGAATTTCTTGCATATAGGTCGAACTTCTTTCCCCAAAGTGGCTGAAAACATCATGACTTGTTTCTCGTGAGGTGTCATCCTAAATATTTCCTGAATGTCCCTTCTCATATCTGTATCAAAAACATCAAAACTTTGGAACACTTTTTGTAATCAATAATCAATTTGTCTATATTCTTACCAAGTTGATCAAGCATCTTATCACACTCGTCAAGAACAAAATGCTTTAAATGTTTCAAATCCAAGGACTTGTTTCTAACGAGAGCCAAAATTCTTCCAGGGGTTCCAACAACAATGTGAGGGCAATTATTTTTTAATGTAGATTCATCTTTGATGATGGCCATACCACCAAAGAAAACAGCAATCTTGATGTTATTCATGTATTTGCTGAACCTTTCATATTCCTTGCTGATCTGAAATGCCAACTCCCTTGTGTGGCACATTACAAGAACTGAGACTTGCTTATCAACAACTTCCAACTGCTGTAGAGTTGCAAGTACAAAAACTGCTGTTTTTCCCATGCCAGACTTGGCCTGACACACCACATCCAAGCCCAATATAGCTTGTGGGATGCATTCATGTTGAACTGTTAAAGATATATTAACGACTTTTAAAATCTTTGAGAATATCTTAAAGTGAAATAAACAATGTCTAATTCCTCAGCAAGGACAAATCAAAGAGATCGCCAATAATATTTATAAGCAGCTATTAACAAAGGGACTACACTCGACCTTTTGTCAGTACATACAAGTTTGGAAAAAATCTAAGATAGCAAACCTTCTGATGGGTGCTCAAATCCACAATCAACAATAGCTCTCAAAAGCTCAGGCTTCAAAAGAAAATCTCTAAACCCTGAACTATGAATAGACACGTAGGTTCCCTTGAGCTCTTTCTTATGAAGTCCAACATCGCCTGCTCCGTCTGCTATTACCTCATCTTGTTCTTCAGCTTCTTCGTAATCGAGAAGATCGTCGTTGTCTGCCATTGTTGCCTTGAATTAAGTGCTAAAAGCATAGAAAAACTTTAACATATTCTGCGCTGCCTTATTCCAACTTATTGCGCTAAAAGGTTCAGAAAAGCTATTAAATCGTACCTACCCCTATAACTACAAAAAATCCTATATCGGTAAACTCCTTTGGAAGAGTCGACAATTTAGGAAAACAGCCTCTTCAAGCAAAATAAGCTCTTAATTGTATTGTAATTCTCGTACAATTACATAAAATTAGAAATTTATTTATTTATTTAGAAATTTAAATATGTAGAAAAGAGAATATGTTCAAGTTTACAAGTTTTTTAAGTTCTTTACCTAAACAAATTTAGTTGTTATATAAATTTTTATATTATTTTGAAAAAACCATCGTCTGCACTGAATTAGAAAAACACTAATATCGTTAATATTAAATTATCTGAAAAAAACCCAACAAATAATCAACATTTTGCGATCATTTATCACCGCAATTTATTTACACTTTAGATATAAAGCTTAAAATTCAAATATGTGCTATGGAAGTTTTTAAACACAATTATTTATTGTTTATTGATTTAAACGGGCATGCGCGGCGTAGTGAGGGGAGCAGCCGGGGCAATAGGCCCTTGCGCCTGTGGCTGGGAGGGGGACTCCACAAGGGCTCAGAATATCAACGATGGATTTGTTGGATTATATATTGAACCCAATAATATTTTTCATAACGAAAACTGGAATGCATATTTATTCTGAGCAACTCAATATAAACGATGCTGTTTGGCTAATGTCTATTGTAAAGATGTTGACTTGATTACAATCGTGCTTGCGGCCTACTGGTTAAACTATTTATTTAAACACTTAAGGGCTAGACTGAATATCGAGCATATTGTTTTTGAACATTGACATGTGTTTATCGTGTATTCAGCCCCGTTAGAATGTATTGTGTGGTCATTGGCGGATCTAGGGGCACGACCCCCGTTCATCAAAAAGAGCAACTGATATGGATGAGAACGACATAAGAAAGCAGAGAGGATCCCAGATGAGGAAACGACTGTAGTGCTGGCCAGCCAGACTAATTAGAGAGTGCGGCCATCCTCACATCTACGTCAGGAATATCTCCTACACCACCCAATAAATTCCAAAAATAATTGCTGCTGATATTCTTTTTTTTTTTTTGAATGTTTGAGATGTAGACCACATTTGGTTTACAGACTCCATAATTTTAATGGGTAAATAAATATCGATTAAACACCATCAAGCAAAAAAACTTAAAATTGCAGTTTTATTTATTCAAAGTTCTCGAATAATTTATCAATTATTTGACATTTTCAATTTTGTCGTTTGAAGTCGCAGTCCCCTCAGGTCTTTGGCTAATCAGAATTCTCGAGAGTTCATTCTGGTCTAGATCGGAATCCAAGGACATTCCACGCTTTCCCCAGACCTTGGGTCTGTTCTGCCAATGTCTTGGCGGACAATCCGACTTTTTTTCGACATTTGCAATGTTGTCGTTTGATGTCGCAGTCTCCTCAGGTCTTTGATTAATCAGAATTCTCGAGAGTCCATTCTGGTCTAGATAGGAATCCAAGGACATTCCAAGCTTTTGCCAGACCTTCGGTCTGTTTTCTTTTCAAAGTCAAAGAATCCGAAATTTTTTCGACATTTGCAATTTTATCTGGAGAAAATTGAAGGAAACAAGGGGAATCCTTGATAAAAAATAAATTCGTTCTTTTGACTCTCCGTCCCTCTAGATCCGCCACAGTCTCTTTCAGACTATTTGTTCGGTAAGGGATGACCAATTTGATCGTATAACTCAAAATCGTATAACAAACCTCGTGACTATACCACCCGTCGGGGCCGAGCAACAGTGGCATAATAGCTAGAGTGGCATAGTGACGACATTTGTCTGCAATAAGAGATTTCTGGCGCCATTCTCTTACTTTTATTACAAACTCTAAATTTCATGCACGATGGGCTTTAATTTGATTCCATATTGCATTTCTCTGACGGCAATGCCTCCAGCGGAGTTACGTGAGTGAGCTCCAAGGAGGAGAATAACATCCCCAAGCCGGGCCTACTCAAAAATTAAAGGAATAAATCCCTGCTGCTCATTGTAATATTTCTAGCTCTTACTTTATAACCGACTATATTGAGGAGTGACTCAACAATCATTTATTTTTAGTGGTTTAAGAAGACTAATATGTTGTGATAAACTACTCAAAAATAGACAATAACTTAATTTGTTTTTAGCTTAATTATAAAAATTTATTCTTAGTAATATAATTTTTCAAACAACTTTCTGTGTAAACTTTGGAATAAATTAAGTAAATTAATAAAGTTCTTCGTTTGTTATAGCTCTATTATCGCCTCAATTCGTGGCGTATATTTTACACATTTCGGTATCCAAGAACTCACGTATACATGGCAAACACATTATTAGGCGTTTGCGATCTCACGTCTCTTGCCAATGATTCCGATTGGAGCTCAAATAAAATTGGGGGGAATCCAGTATGATTAAGTTTCAAAATTATTAAGTTTAATGAGGTTTTCATTTGAATAACAGTGCTTAGATACTCTAAATTTAGCATGAAAGCAGCTGATTACCATTTTGAAACTAATTTTTTTCATTATTTGCCCAAAATACGAAATGCATATTAGCTAGCATATTATATACATTTCAAAAATTTCAGGATTGGCTAAAAAAAGATTTTACTTCTGATGTGAAATGTGAAACCTGTGAAGGTCCAGTAGTATTCATTGGTCAACTATATTGTCCAGTGGAAGAAACAGATAGAGTTTTTTATTTGTTTTTGTGCTGTAACCAAACTTGCATAAAGTCTAGCAAAAGGTGGATGATTCAAATTTAATGAGATCATATCGTCTGTCAATCCATGAGCTTTTATTAAACATTAATTTTTGCAGTTGGACAGTATTTCGTTGTCAAAGTCGCATGGAAAGTGTGATCAAGAGTCAGTCATCAAACACCAAAACAGAGATTAAATCTGCATTTGATTTTGATCCTGAAACAGATGATTGGGGTGATGAAGCATTAGATGGGGTGTCGTTCCAACCTGCGGGTGTTTCTAATAAATGCCTTGAGCTTGACAAGATGTCCTCAGTAAATGAAGACAATCTCGTGGAGTGTGGCATGAGAGAACTGAAACTGGATTCTGAAGAATCCAAGTTTAAGCCTTTTTTTATTAACGTTTTTGATGAAGAAGAGTTGTCACCAGATGGTTTACTGAAGCATGAACAAGACCTGCTTAAGAAATATTTGAAGCAGGAGAGATTATCTCTTGAAGATATGATGTAGTATGTTATTTATATTTTAAAATTTAATAATTTATTAAATGCTCCTTTAGCATTGATTAAAATGGGGTGAATTAAAACATAAATAAAAGATTTTGTGCAAACAGCCCACCTGAGAATGCTAAGAAGTCAGATAAAGAATCTTATCAGAAATTCAAGATATCATGCATGAAGGAAAACCAGCAGAAATTCTTTGAAACAGTCAAGAAATGTCCTGAACAAATTATCAGGTGGTGTAAATCATTATTAATGTTTATAATAATAATAATATGTATTTTAAGTAAATTATGTATTTACTAATTTATTTTATAATCTTCAGATATTGTTACAAAGGTGCCCCATTGGTTTATAGCACTCTGCCAACTTCATCAAAGATTTTACGATGTTCTTGTGGATCGTCCAGAACTTTTGAATTTCAAATCATGCCTTCAATCGGCAACTTCATGGTTGCAAACTGCAACGTGGACGGACTTTGTTTAGAAGGTTTCTTTTAATTTCCTTTTTTTTTAAATGCATATTTAATAGAAATGGTGTTATTTTAGGCATTATTTAACATTTATTAATTTACTAATTAATAACTTAATAAATCAAATAATGAAATCTGGGCTTTAACCTTTAGCCTCATTAAGGCATTTTGCTCTAGAATTTTAAAGGCATTTTAAATTGTTTGCTGAATTGATTTTTAATCGAAATTAATTGAAATTATTATAATTTCAAGGTCTGGATATAGGAACGGTGTACATTTACACATGTTCATCCAACTGCTGGTTTGAAGGAAGAGATAAAATGAAGCCTGAACTGGCAATAGTTGAAAGAGACAACATAACAGAGGGGGAAAAGACAAAGAAAATTGGTGGAAGATACAAATTATAATTTTTGTTTCCTAAATTAGTCCTGCAACACATTAGAATAGTCATGAACGTGTATATTTTCAAAACTCATGAGGTTCTTTGTTGAAATTACTTTCTATAATTATTTGGTATTAAATATAAAAATATCAATTAAAATGGATGAATCTCAATGTTTGTTATGTTTGTGTATCAGATTTAATAATTTATATTTTAATTGCCAACAGCTGGGCTACTGATATCACGCATGACCTGTGATGTGGGATGTGATTTGTGTTTTCTGTTGTAATTTCCAAATGATTGTAATGGTGTTTTGCATCATAGAACTTTTTGAATAACTGCTTCCAGGTTTTCAAACTTTATAACCACTCAGTTATTTTGCATCTTCAAATTAAGGAATTCTGACTTCTTGTAAGCAACTTGCTGTGGAAATGTGCCTCTAATTCCCCCTCTATCACATAATAGTTGAACAAACCATGATGAGAGTATGTATATGGTACAAAGTAGCATTGTCTTAATTGAAAATAAGAATCAAATACGTAATACTATCATACTACATTATCCTTTGGACTTCAAACAAAGCTATTTTGTACCACTCTTAAATCACTCTATTCTTGCATTTTGTATGCAAGCAGAGGACATTTTAAAACTTTGTTCCAAGCCACTTTTACCAAAGCAGTTGTTTTTGTGATGTGTTCATGATCAGTTGTGATATGTTTTTTTTTCTTGAGGGTCTACCTTGATGATTGAAAAAATGCTCAGATTTCTATTTTTCCATGCCTCCATCTCCATGTGGTATTTTGCTGGATTTGTAAAGCAAAATTTGGACATTAAAATTAAAATCTGGATACCTTAACAAGATCCAGTAAGTAAAGAATGATTGAAGAGACAATTTTTAGATTTTATTATTAATTATGTTTATTACTCAGTATGTATAAATGACTTTGCCAATGTTAAAATTCATTATTTTTAGCAAGTCAGGATTATCTTTAGATATTATATTAGTATTTAAGACGAAGGTTGGTGCTGTTCATTGCCTCTCAAAATAGAATGAGCTGGACATTAGGAAAACATACATTTTCTATTGGGGCCAGTGCTTCTTTCCAGATTCCATACCTACAAAGCCAGCTCATCAGTTCAGTTGATTCATATTTGTTAAATTTTAATCAGGACAACCTAAGATATTTAACATTCACCCACCTCCTAATTGGTTTTTAGCACATCCCAATCTAACCCAAAAAACAGAAATTATCACTACTGGATTGCATTGCCCCCAGGCATCTGAATGGTTATCAGTTACATAATATGGGTACTAATAATGCCAGAAGCACTCAATTTAAGAAGACCCAACATTTTCAGTGAGTCATGAAGAAATGTTACTCTCAACAAAAACCCTGGAACTTTTATTTCTAATAAGGAGCAATGGACCCACTGACATCCATCAAAATAAGTGGAGCCAAAAAATTGAAATTTAATATCAAGTTTTACAAGTAAAAATGTAAATGCTCAAATATATTATATTCCACGGCATTTTAAGCTCACACGTCATACCCTATTAGGCATGCAAACGATCTAATGGGGGATGATATGGACAGATCAGACTTGAGAAAAAAAGATAATTCGAATCGTTTGCAGTTTAAACTTGATTCCGAAGGATACACGAGCGAGCGCATCAAAGCGAGATGCTGTTCCTGTAGAAATCCTGAAACTTTCGGAGAAGAAGTTCGCAGTTTTAAGGACGATGATCGTGAAGCATAAATAGAATACATTATGATAAGCATATGTTGGCAAAATCATTGAAATATCTTAAAAAATAACACAAAAACAGAATCATTATAGGGTTGAGCCCTAAAAAATAGTCTCATCTGAGAATGTGCTTCAGAAAATCATTTAACTATTGTGCAGACAAAAAAATAAATATCTATAACTTAATAAGCATTGCTTCCACGTATGTTAGGGCAAATACATAGGAGGCAAAGGTGGGTCGGGTCAAAGGTTGAACGACTTCAGCAGACGTTCTCCAAACTCTTCCGCCATCATTGTTTTCTTGTTGGTCATTTCGTGATGGAAAAAGCCAATTTTTCTAATTTCTGGAATTATTCCAAATAATTTGTCCATCCTATCACTTGAAGCTCCATACTTGGCTAAAAGGCAAACAGACATAGTGCTTACATTTAAAGACCTAATTTAAATATTCTAATGAATATTCGTTAGTGACAGAGGAGAACCCGAGAACAACATACTTGAGATATAGGCCCGGAATGTGCATATTAGCCTAGTTCGAGCTGCTTCAATCACTTTGGGATCAATCAAACTTGGATAGTCTTCAATCGTGCATAAAACATTAGTCAGAGGATTAACTAATCATATTATTAATCATAATATTACAAATTCACTTATTAAACACTAATTTATTTTTGAGTGCACAATATAAAACAAGATAATCATATAAATCATATAATATCATAGATACTTATATACAAGGATCTTAGGATTTTTCTTCATTTTCAAATGCAAATTAAATCTCTTGCTAATCTGATCAGAACTTTTTGCAAAATCTGCAGCCTTTCAGTTGATTCCCTTCATTACCACCACCAACTTAAAAGATTTGTTTCTTTTTAAATTATGGGGAGCCTGATCCATAGTCATTGGTTACCAGCATAACTTGACAGAAATAGCAAAGAAAAGAAACTGAATGGCCCAGATGGCTTCAAATAACATTGACACGATGTCTGAAGACACACTGTGACCTTAGAAGGAAAGTAGGATTTCTCAAAATAAATTGAAACTCTGGATAGTTACCTATGATTCTATTTATTGATAATTTATTTTTTTAAATTGTTCTATTCATTGATTAGTTTTTAGAAAAGAAAATTTATTCAAAAATGCAAAAGTCACGAAACTATTCTTCCAAGAGAGGAACTTCAGAGTTCTGAAGTGGTTTGCTTATCTGGACTTAAAATCTGAATAAAAAGGCTTTGCAAATAAAGTATATTGCAATGACAAATAGGAAAAGACTCCAAAAGAGATTTGAAAAGAGTTTGTTTAGCCATTTGAAAACAGACTTTTTGAAGAAATTGGATTGAGAAGGTAATTAAAATTTTGGATTTCGATGGGCTTCTGCAGGTCGAGTCACACTGGTGTAAACACATCAAAATTATGTCTGTACTGATAACAATGAAGACAATAAAAAACTTATTATTATTAAAAATCATGGCTGTATTATTTCTATAGTACACTAAACTTGGAAGGAATCAATAAATGTTAAACATAAACATGTTAAGTCAATATAAATATGCACAATCAAATTAGACAAAAACCTTACCAGACGCCACAATGATGAGAGAGTTAAGCAGAGCAGCTTCCACGGCATCCATGTTCAGCAGCTGAACGTTGTTAGCAAAACGAATGAGGTATTTTTTAAATCTATCACTATTCCCAGGAATTCTGTCTCTCCAAGAAAGGAAGTCTTTGAAATTGTTCAACTTCGGGTCGAACCAGTGCAAGACGGCGGCAAGAATTCTGCTCGGCGATTGTCCCAAGCGAGCTATGTTCATCTGATCGTTGGTATCAAAACTCTTGAAACCTTTTAATGGTTAAATTGAATTGTAATTAATTATCCTTTTGCAAGAATAAAGTTATCAGACCTGGAATCTGTTTAAAATACTTGACAGAAACGATGGTAAACGACGGGATGACCGAGGTTTTGATCCATTCCGAGATCACGGCGGCCGTCATGTTTTGTCCGTTCTGCATGACCCACTCCTTATAAATTAAAATCGATAACATAAACTTTTACATTTTAAACTGCCATGTCAATATGCTTTCTTTTAGAATAACCTTTTAGTACTTTAATTCTGTTAAAATTAGAAAATAACAAATGAAAAATGCAAACTCTGTAGTTGTTTGTCAGGTTGTGGTTGATAGTTTCGCTGGAACTGACAAATTCTCCGTAATTGGGCACCACCATGTTGATGATTTCGAGGTGTTTGTCATCAGTGGCATGAAGATTTTCATCGGCATACAGCGAGGCCAGCCAATAGTTTTTGGTGACGTTCAGTCTGAATCTCATTTTGTGCTCTGCAATAAATTATTAAACATTAAATATACTTGCATTTAGACTTAAACAAAGTACAACGAATCTCCAGAAACCTATCACGAAGTCTGCCATTTCATTCTTCCATCGATCAGAATGTCCATAAAGGTATGCTTCGTGCTTCCTAAGTCTTCCACCTTCGTAGAACGAATAATCCTTCAGCCTCCCGAGACCTCCCCAGAAGTTCACTTTATGCTCAGGAACGTTGACTTTGTGGTCAGGGACGTTCGCTTTGTGGTCTTCGAAAATGGCGACCACGTCAGACATGGTGACCCTTTTGAGCGGGTTCTCCACTACGTTTCCTTCAGCCTGCAGTTTTAAGTTCTGGAAGAGTGCTTGCTGATTCTCGTTCAACAGTCGAAAAGAAGGCACGATTTGATCCGAGACTTCGTCCGACGCGAGGCAGGCGCCGTGTCGGAAGGGGGGAGGCAGGGAGGCGAAGAGCAGAGTCTCGGACGAATCCGCACCGCCTCTCGCGAATCCGAGAGAAACGGCGGAGGTCGACGCGGACGTCGGAGCAAAAGAAGACGGCAGAGAGGAAAAGACGGGAGGTCCGGATGTCGACAACACCGCCGTCTGCTCGAAACGAGACGATGGTGCCAGAGAAATCGACGACAACTTTGCCTGAGGCGTTCCGACGAGCGTCGGGGATCGAGTCGATTCCACAGATAGCAGGGACGATGCGACGACGGGCAACGACTTTGCCTCGGATTTGACGAATGCCAGCGACACGTCGTAAGACGTCAACGGCTGACACGACACAATCGGAGATGATCCGTGGTGGTGTGATGGAGATGATCCACTGGATGCAGTGGATGGCTGTGGTTTGGATGATCCATGGTATGATGATGATGGTGATGGTTGTGATGATCCATTATATGATGATGATGGTGGTTGTGATGATCCATTGTGCGGTGATGGCTTGGATGTTCCATTGTATGATGATGGTGATGGCTTAGATGATCCATTATATGATGACGAGGATGGTGACTGAGGTCCACTGGATGAGGCCTGTGGAGATCCAAATGAAGAGGTAGAAGGTTGATCCGAAGATGAGGTCGACTGAGTCGAATTTGACGTGGTGGCAATCGACAAATCCAAAGCCTGAGTCGAAGACGGTTCTTCATCCACGTCCATGGCTTCCTCGTCCATTTGTCTTTCTGATGCTGTCCTTTGGGCTCCCTGTTTTTGAGAAGCCTTGGATGGTCTACCCATCTGAATAGCTTTTGTTAGGAGAGCAATATGTAAAATTGTGGACTAACAATAAAACTTTGTTAGGACATTTTAACTCTGATAAAAACTAGATACTGTCAACACATATTTCTAAATTTCACTTGAACTTTAGGTTTCAATCAAATTAAAAATATTTTTATAATAGTTTACATTGTTATTTTATTTTATTAATTATGTTATGTATTAAGATTAGGAATAATACAATCATTCAAAAAAAATCGAGTAAGGTATACGAGTTAACTTGAGCTTGTTTTGGTGATATTATCTTAGTTCAAAGTCACCAAACTTAATGTTTGTGAAATATTTAGATGTAATAATAATCCTTAAATATAATCATTTTAAATAATTTTTAATAAATTTTAAATTACTTAACTACAAAGAAAAAAAAAGAAATACAAACCTTCTCTTGACATCCCCAGAGACTTGCACTTGTTGTACCTGCAATACCTACAGGTATTTCTAGTCTGTGGATTTATGGGACAACATCTATTGAACTTGCAGACGTAAGACTTGTGTTCAACCAGACCTCTCCTGAAGAATTTCTGAATAAAGAAACCAAGTGCTGATACTGGGCTCTGAAGTCAAAAACTAACGATACCCTACCTTGCATCCCTCGCAAGTCACTACTCCAAAGTGCACTCCGTTCCCAAAATCGTTGCACACCACGCAGAGTTGTTTGCCTTCTTTTGGTTCAACTTGAGGTGGTCTTACTGCAATATTTACACATAAAAAAATGACAGTATGTTGCTGGTACCACCAGCAGAACTAGAGTGATACTCCTGTTTTCCTAAAATTATTGTTGATCTCTCTAAATTTATAATTTACATTTGAGTTGTGATTTAGATTGCATTATTTGTTAGCCATTAAACATGCTGACAAACATGAATAATTTATGACCTCTTTTCATATTAATAATTCTAAATAGTAAAACATTCATAATAAATACTATATTTAGGAATAAAGATTACTGATGACCATTTATAAAATGACAAAGGAAGGTTTGGATAATAATTAAAAAAAATGAAGAAAATGCAAAAAATGCTAAGAAATGAAAAAAGATACTTAGAAGCTGCTGCAAAATGGAAAAGAAACCTGAGGTAGAGATCAAAGTATAATCAACAAACAAAATGAGACCTTGAAAAATAGTTCACTGCTCCAAATAGCTGGCTTAGTTACTAAAAATAGTCATCCTCCGCGATCATAATCAATGCCAGGCCAGCGATAGCAATGACTGCAGAGTTGTTATTTACGAGCCGAATGCCTTAAAGCCGATAAAAAAGCGTGGTACGATTTCATAAAACCCTCGTATGAAAAAATAGTTTCGTTTGGATCTCAAAAGGCTAGGGATAAATCGCAAAGCTGCAAAAATCAACATCCTCATCAATAACAAACTCTTCACCTTTCCTAGTCATGCCAGCTGCAAGGCATTTCTGAAAACGGCAATACTTGCACTGGATCCTAGTGGAGACTGATATGTCGCAGGCCTGCTTGTTTTTGCAAACAAATGAAAAGCCTTCTCCATTGTATCTCAAAAAAAATGTCTGAAATGGAAAAGTAGATATTTGTAAATGCAATGATGAATCCTACCATACAGTCTAACACTATAAGTTTGAAAATATTTCTAGATAGGAAATAGAAGTGGTATGACTTCTTCTGAAATATATGGATTTCATAAGTTTTTTTTTTTTCATAATAACAAGTAATAAAGCAAATTAGATGTCTATAAATAGAATTCAATGCCACTTTATCACCGTGTAACCCAGGCCCACATTCAACTTTAGCAGGAGCGCAGCTAAATAACCTAGACCAATCCTGATGATCCTAGCCAGTTTTGTTTCTGGCAATGCTATCTAACGCTAAACCTATATACCCATACTTAAGCAATTAGTTCTAAGCAATTTGACTTTGTAATTATGCTGGTTGTTTGCTTTCGAAACAACAGTCACAAAAGCTGTAGAATTCTTTAAAAAAATGATAACTTTATATAGTTTATGCATGAAAGTTGTCAAATATATTGCATTTATATGAAATAAAAATGATCTTGCCCTGTCCGCAATAACATCTGTTTTAAGGGCTTTTGCCCCACAAACTGCAATGAAATTTCAAGAAATCACTCAGGTATGTCATTGACAGGAATAAAAAATTCAATAATTAGTGAGAAAACACATCCATTGCTTAAATAAAAAAAATTGTTGCCATATCTCTACTTGTTTGGTTATAGTACTTAAGAAAGGGCTACGATCTTATATTAATAACAAAGAATGGCTAAAAGGAAAGCTGCCAGCAAAATATATTTAATATCTAAAGTACTATTTCAGAAAATACGGGATACAGTTTCGAAAAATTCCTTTCTTTGCCTGACTCACGAAGGTATTTAGGGCAAAGAGCAGAAGAATCGAGACATTATTTTCGTTACATTTACTTAAATTATTAACATCGTTTGGTGTGAATTTACAGATTAGAAAATGAGGCTAAGATCATAAAGTCATAAATAGTTAATGCATTGCCGTTGCATTGCTTTATCTCTTCTTTCAATCCATCGCCTATATAATTGAAAGTGTAGCCTAAAATAAAACAAATTGTTAAATAAATTTTGGCAATTTTTGCTCCAACACCAGAATAAAAGCAAATAAAGTTCATCTTGTCCTAGGCGGTATTCGAATCATTTGCATCTCATTGAAACTGACTCTGCAGGTCAGTGGACCATAGGACACCGGGAGCCCGTGGCTCGTCCGGAACGCTGCTCTTCGCCTCCGCAAAGCTACTGCGTCACAATTTGACCGACAATCCTAAAAGTTCCACCTAGAAAAACTTCTGACTACATCAAACAAGAATAGCATACACAAATATCTATGACACAATAACAACTACCTCAAACACAAGAAAGTTATTATAATATAATAATATTATAAATACGAAAAATATTATACCTTGCATGGAACACAGACTAGAGCACCAAAATACTTTCCAGTTGCCACATCTCCACAGACTTTGCAAATTCCTGCTGGTTTCTCCCTGTTCCTGGATTTTCCACTCGATCTACTGGAATGAGAGTTGGATGGAGGCGAAGGAGAGGTAGGAGGTTCGGGATTGGACTCCGCAGTGACCGGGGAGGTGCTTCGGAGGCCGGCAGACTGATTCATTGGAAGAGAATGCAAAGCAGAAACTCGAGGAGACCCGTCGTCTTCTGCTCCGAAGCCCCCAGAACCGTTATTGCCAACGTAGGAGGTAGACGGTCGATTTTCATCCTGAGTTGATACGGCCCTTGATGAAACTGGCAGGCCAGAAGAGATAGAACTGGGTGTTTCCTCTGCACCTGGGTTGGCGTGATTGCTATCGTTGGCCATTGATCTTTTCAAATAAGCATTTATTTTCAAACTCATGCTAGGGCAATCTTCACATTTCTGAAAGACAAAGATAAAAATATAAGAAAAATTAAAAAATTATTCCACGAGATAAACCCACAAAGTTCCTAGCGTGAAACGCCGAAGGGAGATCCGCTAGTTTCAAAATTAAACCGAACGAAACTTCTCGATTAAGCCAATTGTATGACAAAGAACTATAGAACTATCTATCTGCCACTTTACCAATAGGCAATACCAATAAAAGTTCAGTCCAGTCAAGCTGACAAGTTGTAAATCACGATAGCTGAAATTTATATAGCCACCATACATCCCGTCCGTGCATCAAACTGCACCTAATTTCGAGGAAGCATACGTAGGTTTCATCTTCATACCCACAGATTTAACACATCCAGCCAAAAACTGGATATTGGCCTCAGTAGAGATATGCAGATTGTTGAGATGGTTTGATTAAGTTTATTTCATGCTGCATCAATTGTGGCTTCAATAGAAATTTCTGATAGATACTTTGACCTCAAAACTCATGCAACTGAGAACTACATTTTTCATTGTTTTTGTGATTGACATCAAGTAATTAAATGAAACTGCAATGCTTGAAAAAAAAATTTCTTAAGTAAGTTAATCTATACATTAATTTTTCATGACAGCATCAAATAAATCCACATAACGATTTTTGACTGGGCAAATTATTGATCACAGACACTCAAAGAGCTTCAAGTGAATAATGCAAAGTAAATAATTCACAATAGCAGGCAATTTCATGGCATTTTTTTTATAAATAAATGTCATCTCTGACAAATGACAATAGTTAACAAGGCATCAGGCTCGAACGAATAACCTGATATGAAGTTGAAAGTAATCCTCGTAGACAATAGCAGTTTGAACGGCAGAACGGATGGAGTTTTACTCAAACTAGACAAACTTCTAACAAATCAAAATAAAAACTAAAAAAGCCTGAGAGCCGAGAGAAAATAATGCAAGCAACAGATTGGAGTCTGTCTTTGGAATCCAATGTACTTTCTCACGAACCAGTTCAGTGACCTTGCACGACTAGCCTGGTAGCATAGAAGCGGTCTTGCCTAATGGTGGACCGCGCGTGCGGTACACGCAGCCGATGCCTCTAAATCCCGCCTTCCTCAACATGACAACAACAACAACAACGACGACGACGACTACGACAAACGAGGAGCTATCCCATGCACCCTATCATCGGTGCCTGGCCTCTTTTTGTAAAGAAACTTATGGATTCATTGGATGCGCACGTACGACGTCGGTGTGCTAAGAGACTACCAGTCATGTGGTTAGACATAACGAGGCCAAAAATCGCGAACAATGTATGAGCGGATTTCAGCCTCCCTCGCTCTCGTTCAACATCTCTCCCAGTCATTCTTTTCTCTTTTGACCTCATCTTTTCATTGTTTTGCCTGCTTCCGAAAATAGTCTGCGGTGCAGAATGGGCCGCGGATGTGAGGACTGTTTGTGGCCACCTCCCCAGTAAACAAATGGTTGGAACTATGGACTCGAGTCGTTTGTCTGACCTCAGCTTCTCTTTGTTCTCGATGCCAGTCAATAAAGTATCTGCTCATATTTCGCGAAAGTTGATGAAGTCTAACCGATTCGTGATGCATGGTTATTGAGCCTTGAGTAAAATATAATTCCAGTTGACTTAAAAAACGCGGAACCCCTCGATTATCAGTTCAAGGATGAAAAGTCTGATATTTTTATGCTTCAAACCCCGCTTTGAGAAGACAACACAGCAAGCAAGTCTCAGAACAAGGCGTATTTTCATGACCGAATTTATCTGCTGAGTGAGTGCTGGCCTACTTGTCGCTTGAGTCTCGTCTGCTTCGAACTGGAACTGAATTTTACGATTTGCAAATATTGTAAATGATTACATTTCTTTTTTAAAGCATAAAATCAAAGCATTTTGAATGAATTGTTGAAATAATTGGCGTTTCATCCTGTTAAAAATCTCACGATAAGCGATCATCATCCTATAGTACGATGTTGAGACGGTAGGAAAAGGCTTGTAATATTGAATGGGAAGTCGTGCCGTTCGATGAGACGAAGTGCCAGACGTATTTATTTATCGTCCATGATGAGGCTCTCACGTGCAGTTAGACAGACCAGTTAATTACGTTTGCGAATTTCGGTCAACACAATTGAACTATTTGGACCCGGGGAGGCCGAAAATCAAGATGGTTGACTGCTGATTCGTTCCTCTGTGTGAACGTGAATCATGGATAATGCAATTCATTTCGTCGTATCCCCGGTAATACCGTGCGATTTCGCATGTGATTGAGGATAATGTAAGCATTCCAAATGTAAATCAATAAATGAAAATTCTGAATACCGTTGTCTTTTCGCATTCGAACACATTTCGGGCATAATTTTATTTTTATGAGGTCCTTCAAATTATTTTCACAACGGATCCAAATTTCATAAAACATTAGATTGAAATGCTTATACGGTCATTCAATTAAGTAAATTAGTTTTTAGAAATGGCCCCTGTGAAGTTTTTTTCATCCGTTTAAATATTTCATGAATATTCATTTCTTAAGAGGGCTTTCACCAAAAGCTGTTAAACTAATAAATGTCACGAAAGAAATTAAAATTGGGAGGGTAATGAATTTTTTCTGAATTTTCCGATAATAATAACAGACATTTCAGATAAAATGAATTCAGTATGCCTTCGCGGGATTCGTATAACCATATGGTTACCGTTAGTATAATCTGACATTTGACATATTTTTTTCATTGAAGAATTGGTAGGTTACATGAAATTAATTTATTTATTCATTTCCACATTATAACCTACTTTATTTTTGTCTCAATTTGATTTTATATTCTAACTAGAATAAATAAACTTAGATTAAAAGATAATTTATGCAAACCTTGAAACATTTAGAACTCTCGTAGAAGTTCATAAACTTAACAAACATCCAAGGAAATGGTAAAATCCTCTTTGTTGGATAATTTCACAAATTTTTTAGTCAAATTTTGGAAAATTATTGCTTTTGATTCCCATTTCATTTCACCATTCATTTGCCCGAATGAATTGGTAGCGGATAACCGCAAAATCCTGATTCCTTTCCTCCTAGCGACGAATTTATAGTTATTGGGTGTCAACAAATTTCATCGAGAAAATTCAACCAAATCTTTATTAAATGTGTGTCAATCTAATAAATAAATCTGTGAGAAAAATCTAAAGATTTGATAAAAAGTTTTTCTGATAACAAATTTTATTTAATTTTGTCTCCGAGACTGAGTAAATATATTTGCATACTTTCGGAATGAAATATAAACCGTTTTAGGTTGAAATAAAGCTTGAATGAAATTTCAACTTCGTAAATGAGGGTTTGTTGGACTTTGTTCTCAACCATCATTTCATTAGCTGATACGAGACTGTTACGGACAGCCTGTTATCTTATTAGCTACGAGCTAATACCAAACGTTGACCATGTTAAGAACTCCCAAAATTCATTCGTCAATCATTTAGGAAATGTCAACAAGATTTGTTCTCTCCGCTTTGACTGTTTTTTGCACCGGGTTTGTTATTTATTTTGCCTTATTTCGAAGGCCACCTGTCGACGAAATTTTGGCGAGTAACAAGAATCACGATTACGAGGACTTTGAATATGATGATGACGACTTCTATGAAGTCGACGAGTTTACAAATTCACACAAGATGTGGGATGCTTGGATAAAAGAGATGAATTACGTGAGCATAGGAAAAGTCTTCGACACTTGCAGTAAGTTGGAGAAACGTTTTTTGTGCCTCTTGGAATCTGCTTTAGTTCACATTGTTGCAGAAAACCAACAAATATTCACTAAAATGTTGCGTAAACAGTTTAAAAACAGAATGAAATTTAATAGATTTGTTTAAAACGATATTGCAATTTTATAAACCATGAAATTTAATAAATAGCAATAGGTCTGTTTTAGAGAACCGCATGGGTCGACATTTTCTGACCGGCCCGATCTAATAGGCCCGCCTTTACAGATGCGGCCCTTGTAGGCCCGTTTGAAACATCATTTAATAAATTACATTTAACCCTTTTAAGACCTTAAAATGCACTATGCTAAAAAATAGAAATTATTGGCAGACAGTATGAAAGTTTAATCAAAGTTGGCAACAAGTGCTAAATTACATCTTCGTTTAATATAATAATAATTATTGTGATAATAATAGTAATAATAATAATAATAATAATAATAATAATAATAATAATAATAATAATAATAATAATAATAATAATAATAATGATTTTCGCTTTTATATTTGTAATGTCGTGCATATTCAGTTTAAGTCGTTTGATCCAATGACAATTTTTTTTATGGAAAATTTTCATTTATTTCGGTAGGTTCTTTCAAGTTTTTTTAAAAAAATATTTAAATTGAATTCATTTAAAAACATTTAAATTAAATTCTTTAAAACATTATCAATTAGTTGAATAATTAAGTAATAATTATTTGTTGATTTTATTATTGATAATTCGTTAAAACACGTGAAACGACTGCTTTCAGATTCAAGCAAAAGATTATCAATCGGTAGAGTGGTAATGTCACGTGACCAAGAAAATGGTGGAGTGACGTCACGTACCTTTATCAACGTGACATTGAGTTAGTTATATGCCCAGCTATTTATCGTAAATAAATTTTATTTTCAAAATAATATAAAAATAACATTTTAAAGAAGGAGGAGTATTTTTTGTGCGTTTATTTTTTAATGACCGGCCCGTTACTTCGATGTAATAGGCCCGGCTTTATAAATGCGGCCCTTGCAGGCCCGTTTGAAAGATAATTTATTAAACGACCCTTAAACAACCCTTAAAATGCACGATGTTAAAAATAGAAATTATTGACAAGCAGTATCAAGTTTGATCACGATTTGAAGAAGAAATAAGTTTATTTTTTGATGCAATTTAATGCAATTTAATTTGAAAGCAAAAATTCTGAAATTCCAGGTCGCGATGTAACAGGGGGCCTGATGTACGTGACGTGCGAATATCGAGGAAAATCCATCTACAAAAGTCAGTGGGATTTGTGTTCAGCCGAGGATCGAACGTCGGACATTAGTTTCGTTTGTCCAATTGAGAGAGGAAGGAAGAAGTTTATTAAGAAGATGAAAATTCCTAATTATCTCCCGAAGGTTTCAATTCTATTAATCGATTAATTGATTTATATTTGGTTAATTAATTGATTTGATTGCTTAGCTAAATAAAATAACCGACATTACAAGGGTGATTACAAGGCGCACGTGAGGGTGGAGGATGAGAAAGGAAAGGAACTCGGGTGTGGATCTGCTGCTTTCCTACTCTGAGGTTTTAGATCCTTTTCAAATCTCAATCATTGTTCGGTCGTGAATTTTCTAGAAATGGAAAATATTTTGTACAAAATATAATCTCTTGTTACAGTCGAACATTAGGACAACAATTCGTGTGCAGACGACAATGGAGTCAAAGGTCGCTCGGTACTTCGCGGGAAATATTTTTTTACGGCAAATGCTTTGAATGATTTGATCATGTTTTACTGCATCGTAGCATCGTCGTCGTCGTCATTAACGACATATTATTATATTCATCACCAGTCATTCATTATCGGCGTCAACAGCGATTACCTGGATCAATCGTAATTTCGAATCACGACAAATGAATTGTAAATGCATTATAAATGCAATTGTAAATAAATTGTAATGGATGAATTTACTCTTGAATGAATTTAAAACGCCTTACTGGATTGCAATTTGTTGCCGCATTTCATTCCTTCGAGGATTGTAATTCGCTCCCAGATAATTCATGAATTGTGTAAATAATTAGAATGCACTTGAGTGAATTTCGAATGCAGTGGAACGGCGGTTTGAATTGAATTGATTGATTGATTGAATGAATGATTGATGGTTTGAATGGTTGAAACGGTGCAGACACCAGTCTTGTTGCTGCCTCGTCTGTCAATCGATTTTATTCAGGCTGCTCCCGTTGCTTCTCTCCAGCTATTAAAAGCACTTCATTTTTTTTCAACCCATCCTCATTATTTCATTCTCGTGTTGTCGTGATGACGATGATGACGGCGATGATGGTGATGACGACGACGACTACGACGATGGCCGATGGAGACGTCATCGACGAACAATAACGAATTCGGCGCTTTGAAGTTCTTTGGATTTTTAGAACATCGGTTCGTAAAAGAACTGATTTCAGGTGACCTCGTGGGTTGATGCACTTTAAAGAATATTTTGAAAAATTATTCAAAATACGTCGCAACGTCAGCATTCGTTTGCGCCTCCATTAGCGCCTCTTGTACATTAAGAGGGCGTCTGTTGACGTCTTCATCTTGCGCTGAGGTGGATGGAGATTCTGTGTTAGCAGAACTCATGGATTTTTCTTCGCGTGCTGTTTACCAGGTAATTTCAATTATAATTTTCAATTTACAACGATTTTAAAATAAATTCTCGATGACCCAACCGTGAGTATGGATTTAAATTCATTTTGTTACAATTTGCGTCCTTTGTACTTTCAACGTTCTGGATTTTCGCCAACAAATTCGGAATAATCTTTTTATTCTTCCTAAAATCTCAAAAGAAATGCGCGAAGAATTTAAAGAACTGAAATATTTACATCTTAAATGACTCATGAATTATTAATCAGCCGCCTGTTAATAATAGGTTTGTTAATATTCAAATTACACCGACCAATCAATAACTAATATATGAGTCAACAAAATAAGTTTAATAATCGTTGCTATGGCAACATTAATAAATAAAATTGAAATGGAAATTTTTGCGGACAAATACAAGTGCGAACGAAGGAACAAAGGATGGTTTTATAATGAAAGAGTTTTCGTGTTTATTTATGCAAATGAATTTTCATCACAACCACTGCAAGGTGCTTCGCGGGTGAACGTCGTGTGTGGCGGGAGATTCGTTGGGAGTTTGGAGCTCTGAGGAAACATTTGAAGACGATGAGGAATTCAAAGGCTACTTGTTACTTCAAGGGTTTACTTTTACTTCTGCTTGTACTCGTTCCTCAAGTTCATACAAAAAGTAAATTCACTTTTTTAAAAGAATTTCTAACATAATAAGAAAATAATTATGAAATAATAATCAATAATAACAATAATAAATAACTGATAATAAATAACAAGTCGCGAATTCGTGAACTGCGCACGACTAGACGAGATGGAAAGCAGATGAAACACTTCAAAAGCCTTCCGGGGACAAATATTTTGCGACTTCAACTCTTCAAAAGATTGTTCTGGACAGCTTCACATCTGTACTTAAAAACTGATTCTCATGCTGTACTTCTAAAGTCAATCTCTGCTTGTAAAGGGATCGCATTGATTACTTTGTTCCTGAGAACAAATGATTGATAACAAACCTGTAAATATTCCAATAAATCGTTCATTCATTCATTCATTCATTCATGCATGCATTCAGTTTCAGGACCCCCGAGGCTTTCTGCGAGTGGCTACCAAATGCATCACATCTCTAAGGCCGGTGAGAACATTAAACTCCACTGCCCACTGGAACCGAACTTCCAGCCTCCTCCCCTCGTGTCCTGGATCAAGGACGACGAGAGCATCCACGTCGGATGGAATCGAATCAAAACATTGGACAACGACAAAGTTTTGAGGATCAAGGACCTGGAAATCTCAGATTCCGGAGTCTACGTTTGCAAAGCCACCAACGGTTTTGGATCTGTAGAGGCCAAACATTTGCTCTACGTTCACGGTGAATTAAAATTATTTTATCACTTAATTGATGTTAATTAATTAATTAATTTATTTATTTATTAATTAATTTATTTATTAGTAACTTCTGCAGTTGTGCTTGTTATTAGCATTCGTTAACAGTTTGTTGACAGCTACAATCAGTCTCTGAGTAGATAATAGTAAAGAACGCACAATGGATGACATAAGGCCAATCATTCTCAATATGCAGGAATAGCGTGAATCGATGACGGGAAACAATTAGCGATGACAAACGTAAAAATCCGAATGGAACCAAATGTTCCAATGAAAACATTATCTATCTTCACATAAACATAAACTTCACAATTCTCGAACATTTCAAGACTTAGTCTTGTAACGTACACTGAATTCAATGCTTATTATTTATTTGTCATTCTGTCACTATATTTGTACGTTCTACACTAACATGTTTAGCATTTATTACTTAAATAACTGTAATTAGTTTGCCATAAATGCACGTAGATTTTCCATAAAAAGTGTTTATTGTTCATAATCTTCATTCAGCTAACGACACAACACCGCCTGGTCCCTCGTTTAACGAAAACGTATTTGAAAATATTCCAGGGAAAGAAAGTAAGAAAAGATAATTCATTGAATGAAAATGATTAAACGATTAATCTACGAATCCGATTTATTCCACAATTAATTCCATAATATCCAAGTTCGGCCCAAGTTCCTTCACGCATCCAAAATGGAGCCTTACGTCGTGGTACCCTCTGGTGGAACAACTTATCTCCCGTGCGAGGCTACGGGGAGACCAAAGCCTGAGATACTCTGGTATCGAGAGAACAGGCAGCTTTTCAAGGAAGATTTGAATGCATTAGCAGGTGAAGTTCTCAAGGATCAGTGGAAATTGAAGATTTCTTCAGCCAAAGATCGCCATGCAGGCAAATATACCTGCAAGTTGTTCAATAGCATCGGAAGTCTCAACTTCACATTCACAGTCCAAGTTGCAGGTTGAAATTTTACGAAAGGACCGCTTTATATTTGAGCTGAAGTGTGCTTATTTGCAGCATCAAATTTCGACGAAGAGCCGCTGTTTGTGGAGGGTCATCTTAAAAATACGACTGCATATTACGGGCATCCTGCCAATTTCGAATGTGTCGTTCGCAGTGCTTCTGTGCCCCTTTTGCAGGTGAACATATCATTTTCTAATCATTTCTAATTCTTATCATTTTCACACGGTTTCATTTGTTGCCTTTGTGTTGATTGTCATGCAATGTACACAAGGTATCGTTACCAGTAATACTTTGAAATACTTTGAAATTTGTATTTGTTAGTCGATGACTAACGAAAAGAATTTACCAGTTGTTTGTCAAGAACGTTTGTCCTGAGAACTTAATGTGACTTCATTCAGTGGCTCAAACCTGTCCCCGCTTCAAGCGAAACAAAATTTATGTCATCGGCATCGACCAACAACACCGTAATCTTGAACAATCAGAGATACTTGATTCTCCAAGGGACCCTGCTTTCCAACGAAGGTTTCCAAGTCCATTTGTGATAAATAATTAAGCTTTAATGTTTATGCCGTCTTGATCGTTGCAGATGTTTATTCAAATACGCTTTCCATAGCCTCCGTTCACCAATACGACTACGGAATGTACATTTGTTCGGTTGCAAGCAACCAAGGATTGCTTCACAGATCCGTGTTTCTTTTGCCTCATTCAGGTGCTGAGCAAAAGGATTTCTTGGCTTTTAGAGCTGTATTTGCATTCACGGAATGTTTTCGCTGGAATAAACTATGAGGGCATAACTTTAATTGAATGCACTAATTATTGTAATGCCAAATCAATGTTGAATCATTTCTTTGAATGAAAATTTAGATTCACCTTTAACTGCAGATGATTCATCCATTCAGCACGAGGCACAAGTGATCTCTCCTGGATATTACTTCATCTTTGGAATAATTGTGTCTCTGAGCGTAACGTTGCTGATAATATTCGTAACAGTCGTCATTTGTTGCAGAAGGACAACATCTTTCAAGCAGAAAGATGTCTCCAGTGTGAATCAGCCAGCCGTACCAAACAGACCTTGTTCGCGCAACCAGCACGCATCGACTCCTCACCAAACGCCAGTTTTCCCTGAAACCTCTGTCCAAGGTTCCTGGCAACACTCAACTTATTTTCCTCCAATGGAAGAACCAACTCCAACTGCAGACGTAACTTCCAACATCCAAGTTTATTTCCAAGCGAATGGACCTCATAACTTTCCCGGCCAAGAAGAGAACCAGGCAGTTTTAAAAGCCCATCACTACTCCCTCATAAGCGGATCTACTGCCAGCCACCAAACCCCTCCATCCATGGTTTCTGCTTCTTCGTCGCAGAAGCAATTCTTTTATCGTCCACCTTTCCGTCAACAACATCCACCTCTTCTCGGAAGTAGCCTCACAATAAAAGATTAAAATCTTTCGAATGGGAACGAATGAAATTAATGCAATTATTAATGGCATATCATTTTTTGAATTTTGTGGCGGAAAATTGAGAGAGAGATTGTGTTGTGTTTTGGGTAAATCTTTACGAGAGTGATTTAATCTTGTGCTTCTTTTCCAAGTGTTTGTGATTGACTTGTTGAACACTCAAACTTTATTTTTGAAACAAAAGATTATTTTTTTCAGTCGATATTTATCGAATTGCGCGACTTTTGAAAACTCAGTTCATCATTCGTTTGAGATTATCAGGGTCATCATTATTTATTCGAGAGTAATTTAAACTATTTTTTAAAAAATTGATAAAAACTCGTTTGCTTCAACAGTTTGGCTTCGTCTTCGATGTCTTCGAATATTTTTTTCGACGCAAGATCAGTTAACTGACTCTGTAGCGCATCATTGATGAGGATGTTGGATCTTTGAGCAGCTTCCCCGAGAAACGAGTCTTCATCATAATTGCGTTTCCTTTCACGTTCGATCAAGTCGAACGACGGCTGGAAACAAATGGCGTTGCTTTATCGACAGTCATTATCAAGAAAAGTTCTCAAGACGATACTAATTAAAGCAAGTTAATGGACAGTTACGACCTTCATAGATTTCTATGGAGCCACATAGTGATGAGATTATGTTTAGTTTCAATCTGATATAAATATTTATATGTACCTGCTGCAGCATTATGCTTTTAATCTACCACAGCTTACCGTGTAATCCCTCCAAAGTCTCGAACGTGACTTAAACCTCTTGTGTATCGGGTTTTTAAGTTGCTTGACGTAATCGTAGACCGTTAAATTATTCTGAAATAAATTTAAATGCCACCAAGAAATTCGATGCTAAGTTATAAAGTACTTATTTATGCCTTATTTAGGTTGGGAAAGAAAGCAAAAGAATAAATTTTATTCTCGGACTAATAAACATATTTAACATAAATTAACAGCTTTAAAAGATTCAAATTAATATAAAGAACTTAAAAACTTACAGAATCTGCAATGCTGGGCTCTGCACCGGCATCCTGTAATGGTGGCCAAAGTATGAGCCTGTCTTTGAGGCAGACGCAATAATGAAGAGCCGTTCTTCCCAGCTGCAAACAGTTTTTTTTTTAATTCGTTACGTGCCAAAATAAATTCTCAATATATTCTCATGTCTCACGTTATCAGTTCGATTGATCATGGTTGGAAAATGATCAAGAAGGTACTTGATGACCTCCAATCTTTCAAATAAAACGGCAAGATGGAGTAGGGTTCTGCCTCCCTTGTCGGTACCTTGAAATGAAGGAATTAATAATTAACCGATTAATCGATGAATATGCAGTTAACGACGAAAATTCATTTTACAACTCACATTGGGCGCATTTCTTCTCCATGGCATGTTTGGAAACTGTGACCATATCACCTTCTATAACTGCTTGCTGAAGATCTTTTATTTCTCTCTTCAAATTTTTATTTATTCAGTTTATGTGTATCTTAACCCTAACTAATCCGTCCAATCCCAAGCTTCCATAACGGACTTTATTATGAGGTGATTGTTTGAATAACCTAAAACAGGTTTTTTTCTCAACGGATTCTTATTTTAACCCACCTTGTAAGAGTCCATCTTTTTCAAGAGCATTTTCATCTCAAAATATTGCTTCATTTCAGCGATTTCCATTGCATTCTTCTTCTTCTGAGAGTCCCTGATGTCGGTGATGTGGTCGTAAGCATTTAATAGAAGTTGTTCCAATTCAATGAGGTTGTCCATTTTCACGAGTTCCAGTACGTGATCGTCGAGCAATTGCCTCAGACGTTCTGACATGCCCAGTAACTTTTAATGGAAATGGAGCACAATGCAATGACAGCAGAGCATAATGTTCATGTATTTATTTCATTAACTTCATTATTCTGTTCATTTTAGGAAACCAAATGCAGAATCGAATATAAAGTGAATGAAAAATAAATAAATATATTAAATAAATATTACAAAATGAAAGTAAAGAAGAGTTACATCAGTTTTATTACAGAACAAAGACAGGAAAGAAGTGAGATGTTTGGCTATTTATTTTTCATATCAATTATGACTTTTTTTGTAAATTATTAAATTGTAAATCGAATCGTTAAACAAAGAATCAACGACCATTAATGATTTTTCCACTGGTAAAGTAATGAGAGAAGATCACTATTAGAGCCAGCTTAAGAACATCAAGGTGTTTCTGTTTTTTGAAGGATCCATGTAAGTGCGGATAGTTAACTGCTTATGATTGGACTCAATATCAATATATTTACAGGCTTGTTTATTTCATTCAGGTACATGAAGTTGGGAAATAATGCATTTGCTGACAGCTAACCAAGAATGGATAGATAAGAGCTAAAATTAGCTAAAAAGGCTGAATTTCAATTCAATTTCAATTTTAGTAGTGGATAAAATACCATCTAAAGCACTTGAAAGTCACTTTTCAGGCGAATTTTCCATTAAATTCAATGTATTTATAGTTCAAAATAAGATTGAATAAATTTTCTCACTGGATACATGATTGTATAATCCCTGGCAGTGTGGCCGTCTTCATCTCTGGAGGCAATGTTGATGTTTCTTTCAAGCAACTTCTTCGCAACTTCCAACTTTCCTTCAGTCCTCTTCTTGACGACGATACGATGGAGCATAGTGCAACCCATTTCATCCCTTAAAGTTACCTCAGCGTATTTGACCACCACCAACGTGATATCGTTACTTACGTGGTTCTGGAACGACCAAAATGCCAGAGGTCCGCAAGGAGGTTTTTCTTAAAAACAAATGATGTAAGTTTCCTTTTAAACCAGAAACTGCATCTTTACCTTCGTATTGGTCTGACAAATTAGCTTTAAACTTGAGCAGGAAATCAACAATTTGAGGAGTGCTCAGTTCGATAGCACTGATGATGAGGGGACGAGCAATGAATTCGCATTTGAAGTTGAGGATGTAACCAGTTGGGTAAAAGTCATCGATGGCGTTCACTTTTTTATCACCTTCAAAGAACAGGTCCTCGTTAACGGCTTAAATGCGGATGTTACTGGTTTCCAGTTTTACCATCTCCGAGAGCCAAAATAGTCATGACACTGTTGTAGTCCGAAGCCAAAGTAGCGCACACAAATTCGTTGATGTGTTGATATTTTCTGAACAACTGGACTATTTCTTTCTGATTCAAAGACTTTGCCACGTCGATCAACTTTCTGTCACCCCTCATGCAGTTGACTCGAGCCCATGAACTCAGCCAACGGTCTGCTACTTTCACCGAGTTGAGTTTGACTGAAAGAAGAATTCACGATGACGATTTTGCTTATTACTGTTTGAATGTTTCTTAAATAACATTAAATGTCTTATTAAGAATGACTTAAAGCAACCATTTAAAATTTGACCTGCTGCTTGAAGGCCGGGAATGTCACCAGCGTTGTATTCTTTACTCAGAACGAGTTTAAAACGTCCGCTGTACTTCTCTACTGTCACACATTCACCTTTGGCATTGGGTATCGTTGCATCGCATCCTTTTGCAAAATTAATTGTTTTTATGAAATTCTAAACTTTATGCTTCCCTTTTCTAAATTATAATTTCTAAATTTAAATATAAATTTAATTTCCAATGAAATTCGAACCGATCCTGATGAGGTGGTTCATGAGAACTTGATTCTCATCGACTGCACTCATCACGAGTGCGGTGTCACCCTTTGCGGTTCTGGCGCTGACATCGATCCCTGCCAAAGCCAATCTATACAAACACGTTATCAACAACCTGGCCAGTTCACTGTTTTCCTTGTTCAATTTGCTGAAACTGGCCAATATAACTGAGTATAGTGACAGAAAAATAATGAGGTGAAGATATAGGTGAGTGGGAACTTACTGATCAACTACGTAATGGAGATACGTCCATTCGTACGTTTCTGGTAAGTAACTCTTTAACTTTAGGTCGACTTTTTTCTCCAAAATGAGATCAGCGGCCCTCGAGAGGCTGTCAAATGTTGGTGTTTGAATTAATTGGTAAAACTCGCTTTGCTCAAACGCCTTTCTGTATTCGATTTCTTCCTCTGTGGGAAAAGCAATTCATTTGTGATTGTATATGCCATAAATTAAAACTCAAAAGTACCAAATTAAATGAATCAAAGATTCGAACCTTTGTAATCTTCAATCCTTGGAACTCCGTATTCTATGAGAACTTTGATGACATCTTTGGTCCAAAATCCCAATTCTCCTAGGACAACTGTGAGAGGTCTTGCAGGTTTGTAAGCTTCGTCTTTTTGTTTCCAATTAACAGGACCTAGGTGATTTTTTTCAAACAAGATTTCATTTAAGTTACACTCTCAGTTAATAGTTGATAATAAGACCTCGAACTCATGTTTTATCAACTATGACCAAGTCTGAATTTTAAATTAGATTTTGTAAAGAAGTAATTTTTATTTAAATACTTCCGATGCTAAGTTGTGCATAAATTAATAATAGATGCTATAAATTAATTATCGTTAAATATATTGTAACAATTCTTGTTCTTCTGATTGGACGTTTGCCTTGTTTGGCGAGAGAATGAATGAGAGGAATGTCGCAAGCGAAGGCAGCACAGGCAACTTCGTTGGTCAGTCGATAGATTTTTAACAGGTCAATCAATTTTCTGTTGCTCGTATCGTCTGCCACTTCGAGGATGGTTTTGTTCCTTGCAACTTCCACCCTGCACCATGTTTTCATCAACTTTTCTACGGCATCTACGTTTTCAGCCTGAAAATGAACATCCAAAAATAATAAATGATCTTAAAATGTGCCTAAGATTGTCAGATTAGGTGTTTGTGTGTAGACTACAAGTAAATTTTGTCAATTTTTAGTGCAAATTTTTAGTGAGTTTGGACACGTTACAGTTGTTGGCCACAACCTCCTCTTGCAGGAATTCAACTCCCCGGGTTAACTGAATGACCCTCTACAGGAATTATTAAGTCCAAAATCATGATTGTATATTTTACAATAAATAAAGACGTTTTATTATAATAAACGAATTTGGATTACCAGGACAAACCTATTCATCCTTTTTGACATACTATAAGACAGTGTAATTCTAAGAGCATCATATTTTATATCAAAAAGTATGTTTGAAATGAGGGTAATTGACTCTATAATGACCAAGTTACTGTTATTGACCTTCACAGCGTACCACAATCCTGATTGGACCGAAGATTCTCCTTTGACGAGATAAAATAAATGATCCTCATGTGTGTAAACCACTCTGCAACCGTGAGTGTTTGGAATGCACGGGTCTGCACCTGGAGTTGAACTTTCGAGTTTTCAATCAATTAATCAACCAATCAAAATCCTTTCAAACCTTCATCATTTAAAATTACAATGAAACGAATTTGATCATTAACTTTCGATACTTTGTATGCCCACAAAATACATGTATAAGCCTTTGCTGTTTGATGCAATCATTTGTATTTTACTTGTTATAAGACCCACGTAATGAAAGAAAAATAATGATAACAAATTAATAATACTCCCTCTGATGCCGGACCAATTGCAAAACAACTCACCCAATCGTAGGAGGTGAATGCAAAGAGGTTCGGCATGAGGTCTGATGCAGGCTATGTGCAAGCATGTATTTCCGTGCTTATTCTGGGCATTCACAACGACTCCTTTGAGGCAGAGTTTGTACATGAGGGGAATCAAGTCGGATACGGTGGAGTACTTTTTGTACATGACAGCGGCCTGGTTCACTACGTGATGCAAATATGTCGACCGATCAATTTCTGAGCGTTTTTTGATCTGAAAATTTCTCATCTCGCAAACGAGGTTGTAGGCCTGCTTCATGGAAGCTCTGGTCTTCTGAGAAATCAGAGCGTAAAGAGGGGTGTCCTCAAAAAGAGAAATATCATTCGGAGGTTCGCATTGCTCGTTATCCGGGGGTTTCTGAAGAATTTCAAAGGGAAGCGGCTTGGGACATGCGAGTTGACGACTAGGCAGATTTATCGGTTCCATTATCTTGGAATTAATTGGCTTGGAATTAATAAACCCTTAATTTTCTATTGTCAGTAAAGCGTAAACAAAGAACTCAATTTGAACAACCAACGGTCATACATTATTAACGTGACGTTAAGATTTGTGAGGATGCGTTTAAAAAGCTTTCCGAAGACTGAAACACTGCAGTGAAAAACAAACGTTCAAATATGGACTGAATCACAAAAGGCAACCAATACAATCGTAAGAATGAAATTATGAGGACAGCTGCTGATGTTAAAAAATTCAAACGAGTCTTTCTAGTGAGAAAGGCTTTCCAGCACGACTGACATTTGATGGTAAACGACGAATGAATGAATGAATGAATGAGTGAATGTTAGAAAAGATTTCTGACAACAACCTCGGTGTATACAGCAGAATCTGTGAGCCTCATTCACGAGTTTTGGCACAAAAGAAGCTGGCATGAAATTGAGTGGAAGTAAAAAACATTAGAAATGCCTTGCATGTGGTACGAATGTAACGAACGTGTACATTCTCAATATGCGAAAGAGAAGACGTTAAAAGTCGAAAAGAAAGTCAGCGATTGCTGTAAACAACGCTGACGACAACAATGATGGACATGCAGAAAATGACGCTGATGGCCAGTACGAGCCATCGATACTTGAACTGCCTGGTGACGACACTCCTCAGGAATATCGGTCCTTCCCTCCTTCGCGATTCTCCGTTGCGACGTGACGTGGTCGAAACCACTGAGCCTCTTTTGATGGATCTTTCGTAGCCTTCCATGACACACGCCTGTCCACTCAGGTACAGTCTGGAAAATAATATGATCGTCCCGATGACTGCCTGTGCTATTAGTTTAGATTTCTTGGTTTGGATTAACTGTGGTTAACGTCACCTTATGGTGTACAGGAAGTTGAGTTGATCGAGATTCGAGGCGATGTTGCTGAGGGAATAAAGCTGCATTGGGTAGTGGACCATTTCTGCACCCACAACGTCGGCACCTTTGGTCGTTAATAAGTCTTAGTTAATTTCATTGTTATTTTTCAATATCATGTTTTACAGTTACATTGGTATTGCATGAAATTGATCGATTTATTTCATTATATCCATATAAAGGATTATTATTATTAAAAAATAAAACGATAAACTCCAGCAATGCCTACCTGTATTGCGAAGGAAGGCAATTACTTTGGAAAAGGTCTCAACCATGGTTTCCAGCCTTTCCTGTCCTGATTCCTTTTCCTTGATTATTTCCGGAGTGAATGTTTCATAGTGAAATGGAAATGAAGGAGTGATGTCAGCTGCTCTGGTTGCTGGAATCGTGACGTAAGCGATGCGAAGGATTCGAAAGAAATCGACAGGGGTGGTGGCGTTGAGGCCAGGCATGGTGAAGTAACAACTGCTTCCGGTTTGATATTCCGGACTGTCATCTGATTAAACATCGACTCACATTCTCATATGGTATATTATTAACCACCCACCACCACCACCATCATCATCATCATCATTATCATCATCCGTGTCACCTTGGCTCATCTTTACAATGACAGACTGCAAGTTGATGACTTGGAGGTTGTTTTGAGTCTTCAACCATTCATTCGCCCTTCCAACCAAACACTCAAAGGCTTCGTAACCGGATTCTGTTTCCAGCGGCACGATGTCCTTCAATCCTTCAATGAGCGCAAATAGGCCATTTATTGCCATTAGCGGTTAACTCCGTTAAAAGCAACAACAATAATAATAACAATTAATCGCATTAAAAGACACGACAATAATAATAATTTTATTATTACTTTAATTAATTTCATCAAAAGCAACAACAACTCACCGACTACTGAGAATTGATCGAGTTTCAAAGCATCGGAGCTTCCATCTTTGACATAAAAGACACGAACAAAGAAAGCGTATTGAACGTCATCGTTCATTGGTTCTGCCCATTTTGTCGACTTCGTGTCTAGCTTTTGGTTCCCGAGCCAAGGTTGAGAGACCGTTTCTATGGTGACAATCCTCCCTGAGAAAAAAAAACATTTTCAATGTTTTATCCATAATTTAGAAAGACTAAGTTTAAGAAGCGCTAGTCCATTGTCTAAAATGAGCACACAAGGCCGGTGTACTTTCCACGTTTAAGTGTTAAATTACCTTTTATGTGTTTGTTCGAGATTTTGTGATTGATTTTATCAACCAGACTGACGGTACTCTTGTTTTTTTTATCAGGTGCAAAATCCATAAAACACAGTGTCTGGCTGTTCAATCTGTCGCATCTCGGTTCTAGCCACAGTCTGCAAAACATTATTTATTACTTATTAAGTCTTTAATTAACTGCTTAAGCAATTGAAATTCATTTTTAAATTATTACTTATTTATTTATTTTTCTCACCTCAGTCCACGCTTGAAAAACGTTTGAGAGTTTTCTTTGGTATTCCTTGATATGATCATTTGCGTGTTATCACCCAAAGCATCTCGGTCTGCCGAGTACCACAACATCGTCTGACAGGACTTCACTTGGACCTGACCGTTCTTTCTCAGCCATTCGTTTGCATTGTCCACCAGTTTGCTGTTCACGTTCAATGTTTTATTTTCCACTTTATTTTCTATTAAAATAGGGGCTAGTTATTAAATATACTCATTAACTTTATTTATTTATTCATTTATTTACTCATTTATTTATTTTATTTATTTATTTATTATTTTCATCACAAAGACCACAACCAGGCCTTTCAATCGGAAAAACCGATTCCAGTGCCTATTTGCAGATTCCTTTGTGACTTCAGACACGAGTGGCGTTTGTCACGTTACAGCAAAAAACTTCGGCTCGATGTCAGAGAATATCAAATGGCAAGAACATTAATCTTGTATTGTATATTTTTTGTATATACATTTCTGTATATACATTTATTTCAAGGTAATACAATGTATTTGTCGACATTACAGAATATGTCGATAAATTCACTGTGATTTTAGCTTTAATTCACATTAATCGGCACATATCTTTTCCATTATTTTTTTTTTAGATTTTGTAAGTTTAGTTTTAGTTTATTTTTTTAGACTTTTTAAGACAAATAGATTTAATAAATAATCGCTTAAAATTGTTTTTTTTTTTCATTATCGATCTCACTTTTAGTTCTGGAAGCAGAAGAGTGGTGAGCGGTAAATGATGTTTCAAATGACTCGAGATTTAAATTTATCGTTTTGTTTGTCGTGCTGCTGTAGTTTCAAGCTATAAATTTTAAAAAATCAATTCCTCTGCAAAACTAATGGAACTTTTCAATGCGAACTCAAAGGAATTTGGTGAAATTCTTTTGCATTAATTCATTTTACAATTATTTACAAGTAACTTTACAACATATTCTTCACAATAAGAATAAATTCGTATTTGTTTATTCATTAAAGTTAAATCAAATCGTGGTTATAGTTATAGCTTTGTAATTCTGGGTAATTGAACGATTAGTTGCAGTTGGAAACCTTTGCGTCATTTCGAAATTGTAAATTCTGAGTTGAAAATTGCGACTTTAAAACCTGGTGATGATTTATATTTGCGAACGTTGACGGACGTCAGATTCCACGACGTGAGTTGAAATATTTTCTAAGATTCAAGACAGTATCTAATTCACTCTCTTTCTTTGTTAAAGCAAATGGCACTCAAAACTTTCAAATAATTGCGGGAAGCAATTTAAAGCAGTCTGAAAGTTTGTCATGAATTAAGACTGCATTTAAATGACTTTAGAAATCGCCACGTCAATAAATAAATCTGAATGAATTATTGAATGATTCCTATTACCGCATTAATGATGTCTTTGTGTAATAAAGTTGAATTATATCAATAAAATAAAACCAGTTAAAATAGAAATAAAATCTTAATAATGATTAAATATGATCCAAATGATTACAAACGTGTTACCTGAAGTGACCCGACGATGTGTTCCATCTGTCTTGCTTTCCGGAATGTGATGGAACGAAATCTCGATATTTGAGTTTCCAGTTTCCAGACTTGAACGAATCTTTAATTGATTGTCTTTTGTTTCTCAGCGAATGCTTGCTGGTTGTAATAGGAGGAGTGGTCTCTGTGATGGTGATTTTAACTTCTGCCGCCGCTTCCTCGTCAGAACATTCCAATCCAGAATCTGTGACTGCCAGAAGACGGGCTCTGGCTTCCGGATCGGGGACTTTTCCGTTGATAATCATGGGCTCTTGCATAGGAGTGAAGTATTAATGTTATTATAATCATAACTAAACGATGAAGAGCACATCTCTTCTTCAACTATGTCGACCGACGGTATTCATCGTTTGGTTCAAAGTTGGATCGTTTGTTGGAGTTTGTCCGAGCAAGGAATCTGCTGCACGCGACACGCTCAGCTGCTTTCCGGATGGCGGTGCTTCCTTGCTTCCAGGCCAGGAAATAAATATTGAACGCATTCGATATCGCTCGTTACGCCCGAGCATTTTCATTGGCTCCCGATTCTATTATCAATTCATTAGGAATGCATTTCGTGGTCATTCCCATTTCCTGGAAAGGTACCCGATGTTAGGGAACATTGATCTGAGCTGCTGGATTGTCACCGGATGACTTCCTAATTCAATGAGTTGCAGTGGCTGTTGACAGAAAATATAAGCACATCTAAATAGAATTATTTTGACTTAATGATATCCTTAATTCAATTTTCGGGGCTTTATTGGCATGACTTATATTAACTAGAACGCATGGCTTGAACTCCCAATTTTCTCGGCAGTAAAATATTCAAATATTTAACAAGTCAAATTTCCAAAATCTGAAGCCAGGAACGAAACGATTATTTATTATTTATTAAAATATTTCATGGTTTTATCGACGTCCCCAAGGCGTTCCAACAAAAAAAAACAACACGGCACGACAACGATAAGACTGCAATCAACTACAAAATACAATTAAATTAATTAACTCTCGAACTTTTGAACGATTTAACTATCTCAAATTTCGTTTCTGGGTCTTAAGTTCAGTGTTTTTTCTGTTTCTATTTTGTCGAGCATCTTTTTCGCTATGCCTAGGTCAACAAAAACGTCTACATCGGAAGACTTCCCGAAAGAAGTCCTGGGCGACTTTTCAGAAACTATGTTCGACAAAATGCTGCAAATGAATGACAAATTAATGACTAGTTTCAATGAGAAACTCAGCGAATGTATGACCAAGTTGACTGAAAATATGACAGCAATGTTTCAGAACATGTTGATGCAAGTCACTAAGTCGTTCACAGACTACCTAACAACCACTCTCACACCGTTGTTATCGAAACTTGAGACTATTAAGGACAACAATTTGAATGCCACTGCAGATATTGACGCTATTGCAAAATCAACGACCAAAGCCTTATTAGACTTCGAGAAGGAGAAGAGTGACATTGAACGGAGGTCAACTAATGTCGTTGTCTCAGGACTTACACAAAGACCTGACACAAATGACTCCATAATATTCGAGGAATTCTGTGAACAAAATCTGACTGTCAAGCCTCGAGTGATTAAGACCAGGAGATTGGGTAGAGACAGAGGTCCTACTTCCAAGCTCTGTGTCACTCTTGAAAGCAAAAGTTGTGTTGATTCAATCCTATCTTCATCTCGGGTACTTAGATCTTCACCTGACCCTGAGCTGAGGAAAGTGTTTTTCAATCGTGACTTGACACGTTTGCAATCAGAACAAGCATATCTTCGGAGGGTTGGAAGACGCTCAGCTTCTCGAGATCAACCTGTGGCTCCTACAAAGCCCTTTCGATGAACGACATCTGACATGCAAATGTTTTTTAACAAATCTCAGAAGTTGCAACAATAAGTTTAATGAAGTGTTTCTGTTTTTGAATTCAGAGGATCCTGATATTTTTTGTTGCACAGAAACATGGCTTAATCCTGACTCCCCCAACTCATTGTTTTGTCCCAATGGCTACCATGCAATTAGGTGGGACAGAGACACAAAAGGGGGTGGAGTCATGCTAATTATCAGAAACTGTTTTTCATATCGAGTAGTTAAGATTCCGAATGAGTTTTCCAATATCGAACTTGTTTGTGTTGACCTGTCAACAAGTCATTCTATGTGCAGAATAATACTCTACTATCGTTATGGAGGTTTTGACGTGGAGGCCGAGAGCTACGCCAATGAGAGCATCAAGTGTTTTTATCATCTTTGTTCAATCAAACACACCATCTGCTTACTCGGAGATTTCAATCTCCCTGCCTTCAATTGGACTTATTATGCAGTACCAAATAACAATATCTACAGAATGTTTTTTGACTTTTTCAATGACTATGGGTTACATCAGTTTGTAACATCTGCCACACGCCATGACAACATCCTTGATCTGGTTTTGTCAAATGACTCCCAGTTCATATCAGAAATTGAAACACTTTGTCCTATCTCAACAAGTGATCACAATGTTGTTTCTTTCAAGACAAACATTCTCTGCAAACCTTTATATCACCAACCATCATCTTCATCTCCCAACTTCAGGAAAGGAAACTACATGCTGGTTAATGAATATCTCTCATATATTGACTGGAACACACTATTTCAATTCTGTCCAAATGTGGACTGCTGTTGGAAAGAGTTCAAAAAACAAATTGATCAAGTCATAAGCATGTTCATCCCTAAATTTCCTTTCTGTGATCGAAAACGCAAAAACGGACATCCTCATTTTATCAACAAACTGCTCAATAAAAAATCTAAGCTATGGAAGGTCTGGAGGAGTGGACGAAGTATTGATGATAGAACCAGATACTACAGCTTTGCCAAAACTTGTAGCAAATCCATCAAGCAACACTATGCTTCATTGGAACTTAATTTACTTAGGAGCAAAAATTTTGGAAGGTTCCACAGATATGTTAATAGTAAGCTTCATACCCGTGCCGTCATATCCGAGATCGCCCATCCCTCCGGTGCCCTGACTAGTGACCCATCAGAAATAGGTGACATCTTCAACTACTACTTTTCCTCAGTTTTTACAACTGATGATGGAATGAACCCTGAATTTTCTCTTCAAAAGCAAACAGAAATTGGGGAAATTAGATTCACACCAGATATAGTGCGATTGATGTTGTTAAGCCTTGACTCTTCACTATCTTCAGGTCCAGATGGAATACCTAACATCTTTATAAAGCGATGTGCAACATTTCTGGCTTTGCCACTTGCCCACATATTTGATATTTCCCTTAAAGATCAAAGATTACCTGCGGAATGGAAAATTGCGTTGGTTACTCCTATACATAAGAAAGGACCCACTGTTCTCCCTGAAAACTACAGACCTATTTCGATCACATCAACTTGTTGTCGTGTAATGGAGAGGATCATCAACAAATCAATTATGCATCATTTACTGCACCACAAATTAATAAGCAAGGATCAGCACGGATTTGTCAGAGGCAGATCTACTGTTACAAATCTTCTTGAATGCATGCAACAGTGGTCGGAAGCTCTCCAATCGGGACAGTCAGTGGATGTTGCATATCTCGACTTCAAAAAGGCTTTTGACTCAGTATCACACTACAAACTCCTAAGCAAACTACCTCATTACGGCATCAGTGGCAACATTATAGGATGGCTCACCGACTTCCTATCATTGAGGAGCCAACGTGTTAATATCGGTGGAATTCTATCAGATACGGCCTGTGTCACCAGCGGCGTCCCCCAGGGCAGTGTACTTGGACCTACTCTCTTTTCACTATACATTAATGACCTCCCAAATCTGTTTAAAGATACTAATATTGTCTGCAAACTATTTGCAGACGATGTTAAGCTCTATTGCCTCCCAACGTCTTCACAAACACAGTTACAATCAGCTCTTGATAAGGTCGCACAATGGAGTAATACATGGCAGTTGCAACTCGCACCCGATAAATGCCAGATTCTCACTATAGCCGGCCGCAGAAAGGAAGCAGGCGAGCTCCGAAAATACTCCATCAACGGTCAGGCCCTTCAAAGCGTGGACATGATTAGAGATCTCGGAGTCGTAATAGGTCCTTCCCTGAAGTTTGTTACTCATATTGAAGCCATCACTCACAAAGCTGCCAAAATCTCTTGGATGATCAGGAAGTCTTTTTCTGCCAAAGACCAGGAAATCTTAAAGCTTGCCTTCTGCACTTACGTCAGACCCATCCTCGAATATAGTTCACCAGCCTGGAATCCCCACCATATATTTCTCATTGACAGAATTGAAAAGGTTCAGAAAAAATTCACTAAATCAATACCTTCCGTTGCATCATATTCATATATGGACAGACTCAAACTCCTCAATCTCCCCACCTTGGAAAAGCGCCGCCTCCTGGCCGACTTGACCTTCTGCTTCAAACTGCTGAAGGGTTTTGTAGACTCTCCCCTGAAACACTTCCTGGTTCTTCAAAGTTATCGCGGCACAAGGGGTCACAATCTCAAGCTAAAGCAATGCAAATTTTCTACCGACGTCGTCAAATATTCTTTTTGCAATAGGATTGTTAAACCCTGGAACTCATTACCACCTGATTTTATTAATGCTACAACCGTTTCTAGATTCAATGCACTTATAAGAGACTTTGATCTTAGCAAATATCTTACATATAACTAACTCTCATTGTAGTCATTATCGCCACCTTGACTCATACTGTCATTGCAATTTGTCCTTGCTCGAATTGGAAATCGAAAACTGTGTTAGTGGTCCTATTGGGCCCTTCAGTTTGAATAAATAAATAAATAAATAAATAAAATAAATTACAATTCGGCTGGAGATGTCGATATTTATGTCAAAAATAAGGTTGATGACGTCAGCGAAGTATCAGGACATTAATTCTGCTCTTCTGCAAACCTGGATGCTTCAAGAGCTTGTTTTTAGAGTGGGAAGGGGCTGCAAAATGATGCAAACTTATTGGACACCATCAGTGTCAGTGAAATATTGAAACACCTACATGTAAGGGACCCGAAATGTTATTTAAAAGTGCGTTAATTCGTTTAATTCGAAAATATTTAGGAACTCGTGACAAAACGGGCGCAGCCCCTCTCGCTCGTGACCATTTTTACATGTTCCCGGTTCTTTCCTTACTTCCTTCACTCATTTGGGTCGACGTCCAAAATTTCAGTCCACTTTGAAATACCAAATAATTTGGATAAACAAATCACTAATTTAAGCCAATTTAAAAATGTTATCGGACCTAGCTGGCAGGGCAGATTAAATCATTAAATCTATGCGCACTTTCCCAAGAGGTCCAGCGTCCAGTTCAGCGTCCAATCCTTGATCTAATGTGTTGCCCCGTTAAATTTTAGCCTTTCCCTCCAAATGTTGTTGTACATGGAAACATATCCCCGTTAATAGATGCTATTGCGTGTTTTAGAGCAAAATATAGCATGTAGGAACCTGCCTTACTTCATGAAAATCCTACCAGTCTAATTAAGTCTAGGAATCCCCGTCTTGATAGAAGTTTGGTTTTATTATAACAAGAAATCAGAAAACTCAAAAGCCATTTCTCAAGATTTACAATTTAAAAAATATCAAATTTTTTGAATAGTTTATACAACAACGAGTGACATTGCGATTGTTGATTGTTGATGGTTTTTAAGATACGATTAATGATAGAATTACTTATTAATCGCAACTCTAACTTAATGGTGTTATTTGTGAATATTTTTATTATTAAATCTTTATTCTGTCATCATTAAAAACATGTATAAAAATCTATTTTAAGAGCTAGTTTTACATTCTTTGTTTTATTACTCGAGTCTACGGTGTTTGCGTTTCGACGTGATCTTTGAATCTTTTATCTTGTACGAACTAACATAAAACATGGGACGTTCGCGTAGTAGATCGAGGTCTATAAGTAAAAGGAGTCGAAATAAGCACAAAAAGTTGCGGACAAGGTCTCCTACGCCCGATAGTGGATCCCACCGTCGAAGCCGACACCGTAAATATGACGAAAGCAGATCATCACGAGATAAAAGGTTTGGAGAACCGGACTTATAGATTATGTAGTTAATTAATCAAATTTCAGAATACGGATTACTTTTGGATCTTAAAACCTTAAAGATGTGCCAATGAATCACTAATGTCTGATAGACCAAGTTTTAGATGATGGCTGTTGATCGTGGGAGTCAACATGCAGGATCATTCCCTGTCGTGAATCGTTATTTTGTCATAAACGTTACAACATGGAAACCGTTTTGACGATAACAATACGTAGCTTTGTGGCAATTTCTTGTTAGAAAATGTTTAGCATAAAGGCCAAAAACATTAGACACTTTATGATGCTGATTTGAAAAACATTTTTGCTGGTTACAATAAGTGAAACTTTTATGCCATGACCAACAAATTTGTTATTCCAGCCAAGTTTTGTTTGACCATTATTTCTTTATGTGAACTTTAGACTGTAAAAGCTAACTTAGAACTGTTTTTAATTTTGCTTACATAAACATGGCTCGAAAATAACGTGATTCCATTCGATTAAAAAATGGAAGACAAATCCAACGTCACCGACTCACTGCATATTTGACAACAAAAGCAATTTTGGGGTCATAGTTAATGAACAAGCCTAGTTTTTAAAACAGGTTGAGTTACAGATCAGTTGTGACTTGCAGAGGAGAGCAGGGAGTCATAAGAGCATGTTTGTTTGAAACCCAAAATGCTGTCAATTTTGTTATTCCAATTTATTGTTGTTGTAGAAAATACAAAGCCATAACTGTCAGCAGCAGTAGCGACACAGACAGTGATACAAATATCAATTTGAGGATCGAAGAGGCTCGGAAACGAGACGAGGAAAGGAAGTGGTTGGAATCCGAAAAGCAGAGACTGAGGTGAATTTTTTTTTTAACTAAGAATAAATTTCGGTCTTTAAAATCCGAGAAATTCACGTCTAATTCGAAACGTTTTGCATTCAGTCGGCAAAAAGAAATGGAAGAAAAGTACATCGAAGACGAAGTGGCTCGAAGGGTAGAAGAGCTGGTGTCTAAACGGGTCGAGGAAGAACTGATGAGAAGGAAGGATGAGATCGATCGAGAGGTGCTGAGGAGGGTGGAGGAGGCGAAGGTTCTGCTCGAGAAGCAGATGCTCGAGGAATTCGAAAGGCAGAGGCAAGAAGAAATTGAATCTCAACGTCAAAAAGAGGTAAAGTTTATATCATTCTTTAGCTGCATTTGCACGACCCTCATAATCTCGGATTTACTGATAACGATTTGCTTTCAGGTCGTTCGTTGTAGAACACTTTTACTAATTGCAATGAATTTAATTCTCAATAAAATTGTCAAATCGGGCTTTGTGTCACGTTTCAGCAAACGACATAAGAATTTGACAATTTGTGCCCGTCACGTTTAATAAGCAGGCCTCGTTGATTCTTAACTGAATAAATTAAATTTTTATACTTGATTAGGTGATAAAGTTGCCAGAAAGTTTTTATATTGCAGTTTTATCTCACTGAAATGGTTTAAGGAAGATGGTTGAGCAAGTATTCCTTGGAAGTGCTTCTTATATATTTACTGATGAGTGACCGAGTAAATGCTCTCCAGATTGTCACGAGTGAATGCTTGCTGCCGTTTTGCCTCGTATCATCTTTTGGCCGGGTTTTTCGAAGCTTCGGCCCGATTGGCGTTGCACGGAGGATCGCTAGAAATCGCTTTCTATGCCTTCTCGTGTGAACTTTGTATTGCTTAATTAACACGCATTTCAACCGTGCTTGTAGGAAGAAGAGAGGCGTAAAAGGGAAGAATTAGAAAGAATTATGGAGGAAAATAATAGAAAAATTCAAGAAGCTCAACGGAAACTGGTTAGACTTTCATTCCGTGGTTTGTCGAATCCGTATTTGACATCCGTTTTTCATTTAAGGCCGAAGATCAGTTGAAGCTAGTCGAAGACCAGAGGAAAATCATAGAGGAACGCCAGAGGATAGAAGACAGTGAAAGGAGGCGTGCCAAACAGGAGCAAGATATTGTTTTAAATAAGAAAAATGCCCGACCAAAACTCTCTTTTTCCCTGGGAAAGGCGACGTGATATTGTTTACGACCTTGTTTAAAGATTCGAGCTCTTTTGCTATGCAGGGGATGCATTTAGTTCTTTGCTGTCCATTTTGCATGGCTTAAGGAGCTTGCATCTTTATTTAAAGATGATTTGCTCTTTAAGATTTTGATGTATTTTGTTAGCATTTAAATAAAATAAACTACCTGGTTTTATGATATCTTGTTAATTTTTGTATTTTGGAATAGGTTTGTATATACACAACCGTGGAAATGCCATTTGGCCAAGTGTTTGTGTTCTATGAGGCCATAATCTACAGGTAACGTTTCAAACCGGCCACCACATTTGATGTGGACTTGGCTTTTGTTAAAAATTTGGTTCTGGCATCAACGAAGATGTGAGACATTTTGATTGAAGTCTGAGTCGATCGTTTTCTGGTTTGCCGTGCAAGACACCTTAGACTTGGGAGCCGATTTGTAGCTGGGCCGAGCTGAATTAATGTTGCAGCTGCCACAGAGACTTAAATTGAACAAATGACGAAAATTAGCCGCTGGTGAATTTAGAGCGAGGATCAGTTTCGATTCTGTTCACAGCGTTCTAAAGACTGACATGCTATCCAGCACTTGGTTCATTGATTTTACATACATTTACTTGACGGTCAATCAATCGTCAATTTGCTGAAAGGCAAATCACCACATTTACGTGATGTCAAATACAAATAAAAATGCGTGCATTTTTGTATATATTTTTTTGGAAATATTACTTCCTTTACTATACGGTTTATTTTTTAATATCGGATTTATATACAAGAACGCAAATTGCGAGGGAAAATTGAACAATGCATATTCAATAATTTTCCATATTTATAAACGGGGCAAGGAGCAGTAACGGATCTCTGGACGGAGGTGAATTCAACCTTTAATTAAATATTTTCATACATTATAATGTATGCTTACATGCTCAGCCCTGACTTCTCCAGTTTTAAACATTTTCTCATTTCTTCAAATTCCGTCCTTCTTCCTAGCATAAATGTTTTAGATCTGCAACAGGAAAAGCTTTTTGCACTTTGCAACTTCACTTTTATATTATATAAAATGACCGTTGATTCAAACTAAAGAAGCTATTAAAATTTTATTTTGGTAATTAAGTCGTTTCAAGTCGCGGCAAGCCAACTGGAATTCTTTCAAGACGAGCTGGTTTCTAAAGACACTCGGCTCCCAGGTTCTAGTAAGTCCTCGGGTTGGTGAGGCCTTACAGGCATTTGGTCACGAACAGTCTGACTTAATCAATTCTTAGTAAAAATCCAGTTTTAAGCAAATTGGAGGTACATTCTTAACAGGTCTAGACTTCGTTACTGATAAATTTTTAAAACAACTATAATTATTATATTTTAATCTAACTTATTGTTTCGTTTGTAAGATGTTTGCTTTTGGTAATATCTCCGATACTATCTTTTCCGTGAATCCTCAAAAATTCAAAATTTATCTTATCAAGACCGACGTTCAGATATTGACAAGCGAAGTAGTTTTCGGTAGAAGGGGTGGATAGGACTAATAATTATTAAATAATTTTAAATTATCTGCAGGGCAGACCAAAAATGGCCAGAAGGGATTTTAATCCCGCTAGGTAGTCAACCTGTTTACTAGGTAAATTACATAGTTATTATCATAATTACTATCATATAATAAGTAAATTTATCTTGAATTTGTCGGATATGTCTATACTGATGTCATTGTTTGTTGATATGTTCGATTATGAAATTTTTGAAGTGTTATTTGAAAGCGTATATAGAATAGATAGAATCTAGCAACTAGATCGTTGAGTTCAATAGAAATTTTACTATATAAATTGGGGCCTAAGCATTGATCTATGATAAGTGTTGAATTTGGAGAAAGGAGGTTTATATTTTTGGGACTTGTCTGAACTCGTAAGGATGTGAAGCTGGAGGTACTGAAATGAATTTATGAAATAGTTATGGGAGCACATTATGGTCGTACAAATACCTGCCCGAAAGTATTTTATTTGATGGACTTTTGGATTTTCTAAAGATGGGTTCATCATGGTAGGGCAATACCTAAGTATTTCTTTTGAAGATTAAGCAGGGGGACGTAGATAAGATGAGTAGTTGCTTCTTAAGTTATTCACTCGTGACAAGTTCACAAGATGGGTCGAAAAGAAGGAAAATGACAAATGAGCTTTATGAGCCAATTAAATTGAGCGGGAAACCTGATTTGATTTAGCTTCGGGACCACCTCTGTTTACAAGTGTTTGTAGAACAAGGGATCTATCCGGGATAGTTGAACCTTGCTATTTTCAATCTAGAAGATTGTTCGTATCAGTGTTATTACATGTAATATACTTGCATCAGAGAGTTAAAGAAATGCATTAAATTTCCATAGATTCTGTTGAAAATATTTACTACGCTATCAAAGCGATTTGAAATATCTGCTTTTCATGTTCAGTTAACTATTTCATTAAACAGTACAATTTATTATATAATAAAATTATTGAAAAAAAAAATAAAGACCATTAGAGCAGTCTCCAATAACTATCTTTCAGCTGCAAACATAGCTCGTTCACGTGTGATTCGACACTTCCTAATTCTCAGCGCCCCTGTGCAGCACGAGTGTCTTAGAGGTTATCTAACCATTTTGGGGTTTTTTTGTGATCTGAACGAACATATCTTTGATTAATTTTATTTTCGTGCAGCACATAAATTGACCTTCCAAAATTAATTACCTATGCGATAACACAATTCAGCATTCTTCAGCTGTGCATAAATGGTGCACTATGACCTAGAATTATTTCCAATTGTTAAATTTCCAAATAATGATCTTCGAGCAATTCTAAATTGAAATATTTTGCTGAATTTCTTCTTTATGTTAATGAGGCCTTTGCGTAATTGGTTTAGAGTCAAATTGCTAGTTGACTTGTTTTTAGAGACTCTATATTATAGAGCCACATTGCAGAATTTTGCTATTGTGCAACTTGCTTGTTTCGCAGATGCGGGTCAGAAAGCAGTATATTAAACGAGGTTAGCATGAGTCTATGTGGAGTAGTATTTCAGATTTTGATTTCGGAAGTTGATTAATATCGATATTTAGCACCGACCTTATTTTGGCTTTAGTGAAGGTCAAACAAATTTAAGGTTAATTTTTTTTTTGCTATTAAACTTCTAATTAAATATAAAATTGCAAATTAAAGTTATTCTTTGTTTAGGGTTTATTTGGATTGGTATATTGCGAATTTACGAGCATTTGCTATCAATTGACTCATTTGCATATAAATGGTGTATTTATAGAGATGACGTAGAGCGGATATTTTCACAAAGTAAACAAGAGGAACTCTCTGCGATCATTTCAAATAAGGTTGAATCGTTGCAAGATTTTGAGGTCTCAGTCATGTTGAGAGAAAGAAACAAACCGTTGCAAGTCGTAAGTGATTGTTTTTTTGTTTAATTTGTGCAGTGGTTTAATTTGTTTAACAATTAATTTTTTTTTAACTTTTGTAGCTCAAAAGCGTGGGACCAAAACTGGTGCCGTTTTTCAAAACGTGTGCAATATATTTCGTTTTGTTCTCGGACGCATCCAAGATGGAATCCATATTTTATTGTGTCATCAAATGCCTGCCAATCATTTCACTGATTATTTTCGTTCTCCTGCATGGCATGAGTTTTTCAGAATATTATTCGTATTCAAGAAACGTTCTGATCGGTTTAATATTTTGCTGCATCGGTGATGCTTTCATGGTTTGGAAAAGTGCAGGATATTTTGTGCATTCCATGTGCATGTTTGGCCTGGGTCAAGTGTTCTACACGATGGCCCTTGGATTCAAGCCCCTGAATATTCCTGCAGGCATGGTCTTTGTTGGCTTGAGTGCTTTAATTTATTCTTTCCTCTACCAAGGACTTAAAGGCTGCATGGTTTATTTTGTGGCTATGTACATGTTCCTCATTGGAGTTATGGTCTGGAGAGCAGTTTCGAAAGTCAGATTCTTTGATGATTTGTGGACCTGGACAAAGTTATGCAGTTGTGCTGGTGCCTTGTTGTTTGCAGTTTCAGACACAGTGCTTGGTTTCAATGTGTTCTATGCTCCCGTGCCTTATTCCCACCAGCTAATTATGACAACTTACTATGCTGCTCAACTTGGCATTGCCCTTTCTGTTGTCGATAGCCAAGTAGATGCTCTTCTGTCCCAAGAAAGTCGCAAAAAGCTGAAAGATTGATTTTTAAATAACGGCAACTGACAGTTTCTTAATTTCTCGATTATGTTTTTATAGCTACTAACAGTTTGAATTTATATTTATGTTGCCAATGTAATGTTGATAAGGTTACATTTCATTTTGACTCAGATAAACAACATAACATTGTCTTTGTTTTATGTTTTCGATGAAATATTTCCTGAAGCATCAATTTTTGCTAAGTGAATGTTTTTAATCAACTTCAGACTGATTCGAAATGAAATTCTGTTTTATTTGCTGAATGTCAAGACTCCAATATGTAACAGATTGCATTAACTTGTATCCATAGTTAAAACTTTACAGATGCAAACCTTTGTGTGACGTTACAGTGTGTACAATAAGTTTTTGTGGTTTGTTAAAAAGGTTAATGACAATTAAATGTAGCAGATGTGATTATTCATAAATTAATTTGGTGATTACTTCCAGTTAGATTACGGCGCGTTTTTTAAATTGTGTTTGGCATCAACTTTATCGATACCGGGCGGTGGAATGTAAAAATCTCTCCAAAGTGATGTACATTTGTTTTGTAAATAAAAACGAGTTGTTGAAAACTTCGTTGCGAAATTAAAAATAAAGGCCAGCTGTGTCGCCCCGCCCATCATAATACGCAGAAAGAGTTCAATAAATGTTGATGCGCTGAACATGGATGCTAAATAACAGCCATCGCCAGGTATGAATCGTGATTTGAAATCATTATTTGAATAATCTTTGAAAAACAAAGTTGTCACCGAAATGGATTGTGAATAAAATCGAACTCTAAATTGTTGAAGTAAATTGTGTCAGTTGCTGGATATGGCTCGAAATTCTAGCAGTGGCTTCCTTGTCAATCTAGTTTCTATTATAGAGCTACAGTGGAATCATATAACAATGTAACGAAGCCAGTAACTTTAGTTACAAGGGAGTTACTTTCGATCAGAACATCTGCCAAGAACTACGGAAACACTGCACGAACGCATACATTTCATGCAGCAATTCGACCAAAAGATTCCATAGGTGGTTTTAGGGAGTCCGTCTGGGTATAATCCTGAATCCTTTTCAGATAATATTGCTCAATTTTACACATCAAAATAGATACCAGAGGACAGAAAAATACTTGCTTAGTAGTGTTTTGTTATTAAAATTGATTTCCGTTTCATTTTGGACTTGAATGTTCACTATTTCTATCATTATCGTTCATATCATATTATTATTTATTATTATTTTGTTATTTATTATTGAAAAGATGTTTGGAGACAAACGTAATGTTACAAAAAAAAGACTGCATAACCTGAAATTCATTGCTACATCGCGAGATATTACTGTTTGTTGAACGAGATGATCAGAGTTGAGTCTGCAGGAAGGACATCTTTTGAATATTTTTAATGTTTCAATTTGTATTTTTGTTCAAGCTTTGTTTAAGAACTCATCAAATTCCATATCCATTCAGACTTTAAATGTTTTTTTGGGGAATTAAAAAAAAATTAATTAAAATGAGTATCATTTGTTGAATGAACGTCCGCTAAAAAAATGTTTTGTGAGGAATGGAGCTAATTGGGCACCATTATTGATAATTTTAAGATGCACACAAGAAACGTAATCCTAGGTTGAAATGTCCTCCGAATATGTTTTGAAGGACATCTGCATGTTTTAAGAATTTCTATTAACCATGATTTGAACATCCGTCTCTATTCACCTTATTTCAAAGTGTCATGAAGGCAGATGATTAAATTTTTAATCAGAAAATGGCTAACCTTGCACGTGCCTGCAGTTTCTACTTGAAATTTTAATAAAAATCTCTGAAAAAAATCCAACTTTTCATCTCTGTTAAAAGATGTTTAGAAACAAAAGCCTTGTGCTGTGAAATGGGGGGTTACATGGTTATAGGGACATGAACCATGTAAAGGCTGCACTCGAAGCACAAACATTTCTTGGTGCGATTTGATCAAAACGATTCCAATCGGAACAAATGAATTGAGAACTGCTTCTGCTTTTTGAGTAAAACATTGATAAGCACCATTGAAATAATTTATTAAGCGATTGATTTACGCAATGAGAATTAATTGAATTAAGAAATTAAATATTACAATTATTTACGTAAATTTGAATGAACTCGAACCAGTCGATGAAATGTTTAATATAAACACACGGTGCTTCGTAATTATTTGTTATTCCCCATCTTGTACAGTTGAATTGATTCTACATAACTGCGAATAAAAATAATATATACAAATAATTGTACGTTAAGTTATTAATTAGATTTCACCAGCATTGTGGAATATCATTTAACGATAAAGATTATTATTATTATTTAAAGAATATAATAAGATTTCTTATTGCTGTTTCTGTATTTATTCAGCTAAGTTAATGCGAATCCAAACGAATCCAACTAATTTTTCGATGTTTTCAGACGTGCAGGGGCATAAGTATCTGAGAACGGATTTAATTTTTCTTTATTTATGAGCATTTTATTTTTTAAATATAATTTGGACAAAACAAAGTGCATTGTCTTCTCTTCGAAAGGCTGCATCCCACATTGGAAATGATTGTTGGTGACACGAAAGTGGTGTCAAATAATTTTTTTATTCAGATGACTTCCGATGGAATTCACCAGGAAATACAAACCGTTTCGCTATTTTTTTAAATTTCATTAGCGTCCTTCCCGTGATTAGGTGATTCTGACTTTTAGATAATTGTGTTTTGGACTTATTTTGCATCTGATTATCAAGTTTACTTATTGTTTTACAACTCTAACCTTACATAAACGTCTACCTTAACTTGGTCATTAACATCTAACATTAATCTAAAATAAAACCCTTAATCTTTGTTCACATATTTTTCACATATTTTTCACATATTTCTCTTATTTGGTCAATTCTTGTTGATCAGTTTTCTTGATGAACGAAGAAATTAATAATTCCATTAAAACTTGGAAATAAAAATTTAACACCTGTGTCTCGTAAACTTCAACAAGCTTAAATGAAATGGACTCTCAAATGAAATTATGACAGCTGCCCACATTCGATACAACATTAAAGCGTAAATGAACATGTCAGTTATACTTGTTATTGTTCAACAATTTAAATATTTAAATGTTTACTAATTATAATAATAACGCTTCAGTTTTAAAATTTTTTTTTATATTATTATTATTATTATTATTATTTAATAATCACAGTTTAACAGCGTCCTTGGATTATTAAGTTCAAGAAAATAAGAAGGTCTTCCATCGATTCCTGCAGGAAACTCCTTTGAAGACAGGATTTACGAGTCCAACGAAGACACTATGTTCCCACTTGGATACAAAGGAATGTCAACGACATCAGCACATGTTACCGATCACCATGGAAACCGGATCCAAATATTTGTGTCATGAGAATAAAAATTAATTGTTACCCTAAATTGTTAGAATATATTCGGAATCGAATGGATTTCAAATGAGAACCAAAACGTAGATTTGAAAGACAAAGAAATAAAATGGCTTTATGCGATGATGATTAATACTTTGTCGC